>CM076578.1:1565769002-1566330736 GCA_034641835.2 Pinus albicaulis | reverse complement strand
AGAAAACCTTGTAAGAGCATATTTGATCACTGATGACTAGCAAGACTGGCATACACTAACAACAATGATACTAATGATTTTGATATAATTTTTTATTTGAAATTTAAACCTTGATAAGCTGAATTAGTTGATTTGAATGCACAATATTGATTTTTGTAAGACTGAATACATTATTTTGATCATTATAATGTTTTCATCTGACACTGTATGATTTGAAAAGAGCTTCCTTAGCTTGGTATGTCCACATTGACAGTTACCTAGTGAAGCTAGGAAGATGTGCCAATCCAAATATCTACTTCAAAAGTGGTCTAAGGTATGCCTTTGATTTTGGTTTTATATACTGATGGTCTATTATTGACAAGAAATGAGGCCCTAATGATCAAAGTAAGAGGCATTTTGCCTCTGAAGTTTGAAATGAAGAATCACGGCATGATGAATTATTTTCTTAAGTTTGGAAATAAACTATATATCGTGAAGCTATTGAAGAGTTTTTGGAAAATAAAAATGAAAATCCTTGGACACTACGATTGAATTTCCAAAGGTTATGGAGAGATATTTTTGAACCTACCTTGGAAAACGATAGTTGATTGAAGCATTAAGGTTCTGTGTGAACACCCATCCATATATATGTTTGTGAACAACAACTTGAGTCAATCCATGTTTGAGCTGCTTTATACAGATTGGATTTCCGCCAAACACACTTTGAGATAATTGCATGAGACAACCAATTTTTGGTCTGAGATATTCTTCCTATGATATGTGAGTGTATAGATGTACTGATGCTGTTTGGGATCATTATTGATGAGATTATCAAATCTAGGTTCTTCTTTGTATGATATCTGCCATGATGTTTTGGATGAAAATTCTATAGCATTAAGCACGAGTATGATGTTGTTAGCATGGATTGATCTAAGGCACGTTGAAAAAAATCTTTGGAAATTTTTTTTTGAATAGATTTTGGATATGAAAATGATACATTGCAATGATAATGAGTGGGATCCGATTGGCAGAGAATCCTGTATATAGTTGGGACTAAGGTATCTTCATATATTGATCTTTTTTTGTTGTACGATACAAGCTTAGGCTTGTGATTATTTCCTCCATGAGAGGGATGATGAATAAGGTATCCTTTTTTATATAGATATTTGTTCTAAGATAATTTTTTATTTTATGTCTTACATGAACAAGAGTTTTCTACAATTGAGACATTATTATTGAACTCTTCAGTGACTTGTTTATGCTGTTACGATATATGAGCATGATGATATGTCTATGATAACCAAAGAGAAGGATTGATCGAGAACACTGAGCCAACTCTTCCCCTCTGTCTGAGCTACCAAGGTGAGGAATTGAGATGGAGGGATCCTAGGGTTGAGGGACATCTGGAAAATAGGGTCGTAGATTTTGCTTCGTTATTTTTCACCCATAGGGTTAGACATGTTACCTAGCCTATATTGGTCTAGGCAGAGTATACCCTAGTTGGAACCATACCCTCAAGCTCGACTTATTGGGAATACCACTCCCTGATTGGCCAACAACTTGAGAGAGTGCTTAGAGGTGTACAACCCAAGGTTATTATAATACAGGTGTTCTACCACATGACTATTGAGTGTCAATGCTGGAAGCTTAGTAACAAATTCCAATCATGGCTATAGATTCCTCTTTTCGATAGGACCAATTTTGACTATTGAAGTGCTAAATTTGGATAAGGGAAAGTGTATTTCCTGGGAAAAGCCAACATGTGCACAAAAGGAGAGGTCGAACCAAAAGAGAAATTGGACCCACATGGATGGCTATAAATACAATTCAAGTGACCCTCATTTGGACATCATCATCATGAGGCATTATTTTATTCTCTTCCTTGGTTTTGGCTCACAAAAATATGAGGCAAGTTTATGGAGATTGGCTCACACAGGTCCAAAATTGCATGGTTTGAAGCTCACACATGTGTTCTATGGATTTTACTCCTAGCCACAGACATGCAATGCAGAAATTTTGATTATAATCACAGATGTAGAACTATGCATACGATTGAAGGGTTTCAACCACACCCACGACACTCTCTCCATGTGGTTGGGACCTAGGATTTGGTTTTATCAATTGACCACATTTTTTGTCAGTTGATGATAGAGTTCAGTGATTTAATGCTGAAAGTGACAGTATACCTAAGGCTTTTGAACTAGGTTTTTTATTATTAGAATTTTTTATTTCATCTCAAGGATGTTGTTTAGATGATTTTGCTGGATACAATTATTCTTAAAGATATGGATCATTGTACTCTATTTTTCTTAATCATTTAAGGACATTCCAATAAGAAGAATAATTTTAAAGGGTTTTCCATGTAGTTTTCTTTTCCTTAGTCTCCGACCAATCATGGTGTCTCAATGTGTGTATGGTTTTCTTTTATAGTTACTTTATGTTCTGTTGCATTGATGTTGTTGTTTTTCTTTCTATATTATTATATATTTCATTGAGTAATGATGTAAATATGAATAATATTATGATGTTGTTGGGTTAATTAATATGAAGTGGTGAAACACAATTATCAAAGCAAAGAAAAATATAACAAAGAGAAAATTTAACAAATCTCAGCATGTGAAAGATATATAATGGCGACACCCAAGGTTTATTTGCATGTGACAAGTAGTTGGTCCATGCATTTTTCTCCTTCCAAAGACACATACGCTCTCATTCGGGCTACTGTAGTAGCAAAATCCTATTTCTCTTGAAAAAAATTTGGCACTCTGGCAACTGATTCCCATTATGATTATGGTCCATGTCCACCTCTTTCTAAGGGAATTGATATTGGTTCTCGCACAATTGTTAGGGTTATTTCAAGTGGTAATTTTAAGTGTTGTCATCATAGATCAAAATCCATTCGACCTGTGGAGGATACACAAACACTGATTTTTGGACAAGATGTTACCCATGAGGTGTTAGGTTGAGGGTGGAAGCTACCTATGGGGCGAATAAATAGTATCAACATTTGAACAAACTAGTGTCACTAAGTGGACAACCCTATGTCAAGAAGCCTCAATGTTTCTAGATGCATAACTCATATTAAGTATGAGGTGTTAGGTTCAAACCTAGTAGGCACAAGAGGGTTGAGGGTGGGAGCCACACATGGATGAAATAAATAATGTCATTCTTCCATTCAATGTTTGAACTAACTGGCATCAATAACTATTTCAAACCATCATATGTGTATGTGTGTCTGATTTCTATGTTTTCTAATTTCGAATTTAAGTGGGAAAACTAATTTTGGGTGTTTAAATTTATGTCCTATTGTGAATGTGAATCTAATCAATATACACTCCAAAGAGTGGAAGAGCTAGCTAAAAAATTAACATGCACTCCAAAGAATGAAAGTGATAGCTAAAAAATTAACGTAATTGCAATATATGAAAATATCAATTCTAAATAACATAGAATCTCAATGAATTTCATGTTGGACATTAAATTAGGCCATATTCATAATATTCTAGGTAAGAAATTAAACTTCTTCAAACTTAAAATGAGTAAAATCTACAAGGTATCATGTATTGAAAGGGATCTTGATTAAAATATTATTCAAAAAAGACTTACAAATTAATGTAATGGGATACATCTTACCAATTTGGCTTCTTTTCCACATAGAATGACTAACACTCCTCCATACATGCAAAATGAAATTACATTAATTCTCCACCCAAATGAAAGATGAATAAAAAAAAACATTAACAAAAAAATAATTTTCATAAACGGAAGTTTCACCTTGGTACTTTGGCATATGCCAAAACTATCATTAAATACACATTTCTTCTTTAATAGTGCATCAAAAATTTAATCAATACAAAACATACCATATATAAATAATATATTCCTAAATTTTAAGTGTTGTTATATTTATTAGAAAATATGATGAATTCCTAAATATGAAAAACTAACCATCTATTGGAAAACATGTGAATTAATAAACATGTAAAATAGATAATCTATTAAAATTTAATTTATACATGTAAAATAAATCATGTATAAAAAAAAATATTAAAATAATAATATTCTTATCCAAAAAATAAAATAAATTTTTTTTTTATGTAAAAGTAGAAAATAATTAATATAAAAAATCTAATACAAAAATCATTTATATAAAAATGCAATATGATTAGCAAACATTTATAATTTTCAATGGGAAAGATTTCTTTAACAACTACTAAGAGTTAAAAAATAATATATTTATTTGAAAAAAAACAACTAAAGATAAATATTAAAATGAATTCAGAAATACTTATGAGAAAATAATAATTTTATAAATTTGCAATATCAGTATTTTATTAAAAATTTTAGTCAAAATACTTAAAAAAAAAAAAAAAATATTTCATAAATATTATTATACTCATAAATATTTTAATTAATAATATGTTTGAAATACTCGTTTTATTTCACGATTTTGTCCCATGGTGCATGCAGGTGGCTTCAATGCTAGAAAGGCGTTCAAATCACACTTATTCTCATGCTAGGGGTTGTAATTTTCAGTTATATTCGACCATGCTTGTTTGGCATGGGAGGGTTAATTCTAATTAATGTATAAAAAATGAAAAATAAGGTTAACTTGTGTATATTAATTATATTTATTTTTTAATATAGTTGTGTTAATATATATGTATTTTTCTTATTATTTTTATTTGGATTATTTTGATTACTAAAATTTAAATTATGTGTAAAAGTGAGTATTTTCATATTATTCATTAGGGATTTTTGCTAAAAGTAATTTATTGGAAGAAAATTATTCAGAAAATAAATTAAATTAAAAATTTAAAAATTAATGCTAAATAATTTTTTATTACAAGTTACATTTGAAAAAAATGTTCAGAAATAATTATTGTAAAATTATTTTTTAAAATATAAATATATTAAAAAAATTATTAAAATTGAAACTAAATTTATTTTACAAAGACAAAAATTAATTATACATCATTAATAATTACAAAATATTAAACTTAAAATAAAAAAATGTATGTTTTTTTAGAAAAAAAAAGGCAAAAATTCTTATTATAAATTTTCAATCCTCCGCTTCGTGCACTTAAAAATAGTTAATATAAAATTACTCCAAGGAACTCAAGGAATGAAGCGGCTGATTGATTAAAAATTTAAGAAACATATTATTTTGTTTTATAAAAAAAAATATCAAAATATTATTTACAAAATAAATGAATTGCTCGATATGCTGCTAGTTTTCATTAATGCCCGATGTGTACCTCTTTTTTTTCATAAATTCTTATTATTAGTTAATTATTGGTTTTAGTTTTTATTAAATATTTAATTTTATAATTTTTATCTATATTATTCAAAACAGATAAAAGGGAGGTTTAAATTATTCACAAAAATGAACATTCAAAGCTACCTTTCAAGAATTCTTGGTCATATGAGGAAAACTATTCACATAATAATTAAAATGAACATGTATGGATAAAAAAAATAATTGAAAATTTATTTAAAAAATATAATTAAAATCATATTTGGAATAATGATGATTTAATAATTTTATAGAGAAATATTTACTAATTTTAAAACATAGAACATTTATTTAAAAGTTTCATTAAATTTCTTTTCAAATTTAGTGTAATTTATACGAAGAAGTCCTACCACATAGTTACAAAAATGGATTACAAATTATTATTGAAATTTAATAAATAAATATAGTTAAAAAAATTAAAAAATTAAATAGAAAAATTAAATATAATTTTTAAAATAATAATAATAAGAAAAAAAAATTATAAAAAAAATAATATAACTTTTTTTAATCACCTATAAAGTAGATATGAACTTAGTATTATATTTTAAAAGAGTTTTTCATTGGTTAAGAGTTTGTTTTTTTTGGATTTAAGGTAACACCTTAACTATTCAAGATTCACATGCATTTGGTAGGAGTGAAAGCCTCGGGACGAGCAATAGGTTGTTCAAGCTGCCGGGTTTTCTTGAATAAGGATAATGAATCAGGTTAAATTTTCTAATAACAAGAAGTATAGTTGTACTCACTACTAAACTAAATTATCATAGATTTTGCCACTATATAAAAAAATAGATATAAACTTAATATAAAACTCTTAAAACATAATGTAAGTGATTGATATTATAGATCTTTTAGTAGTGTAAATTTTTAATTATCATTCATTTTCATGTAGCTGACCTTTAAGAAGAACATTGTGTCTTTTTCACAGCACTATAACAAAGTCCGAGTTCAACGATCACACTTATGTGTCCGAGTTCAACGATCACACTTATGTGTTCACTTCTAGTAAATTCCAAATTCCAATTTTTTAACAATAAGTTAGTTTAATTTACTCATAAGACAAATGATCACACTAATTTCAATTTTTTTTAACAATAAATTAATTTAATTTACCCTATCGATAAGATAAATGATCAAACCATTTTAAGCATTTTTGCACATGCATAGTTAAGGGCTAATTAGTTGTCTAAAGTTGGTATAAGTGAAACTAAATGGATGTTAGTACATCAATCCTCTTTTTAATTCAAAAATATAATACCCAATATTGAAAACAATACCTATTACATAAAGAGGAAACTATTTTTAAATGGATTTCAAACATCGTTCCTCTCGTAAGTTGCAAATTTGTTAATAGAATGAAAGAACTTGCTAAATAATTAATTAAAGATTTCATCTTTTAGAATTTGATAAAATCTACAAGTTTTAGAATTCTAACCCAATATACTACAAAGAATAAAAGAACTAACTAAATAATTAAATAAAAATTTCATTTCTTAAAAAATTTATACTACAAAGAATAAAAGAACTCGCAAAATAATTAAATAAAAATTTAATTTCTTAAGATTTAATAAAATCTACAAGGTTTAGATTTCTATCCCAGTATACTACAAAGAAAGAAAGAACTGGCTAAGTAATTGAATTACAATTCCAGATAAAGATACAATTTCATCAAATATGATCCTCGTCATTAAAATAAACTTGAGTTTGATATACGAAACCCTAGCATTCCATTCCCAGAAGGAAAGAAATGAAATCTCTTCGAATTTGATAAAATCTACAAGGTAGAATTCCAACTACGGTATCAAATAAACATGCGTTATCAAATAAGCAAGATCTAGTTAAGGAAAGGATCTTGATCAGAATACTTACAATGACAACGACATCTTTCCTATTTAGCTTCTTTTTTGCGAAAAGGAAAAAAAAGGCCGGCACTTCTGCATACAAAATAAAATTAAATATGTATTTATACCCCGTGAATCAAAACATGAAGATGAATAACAAAAACCTCCAAATGAAAAATGATTTGTATAAATAAAAGTTTTATGCCTAATATTTTCATTGATTTGTATAAATAAAAGTTTTATGCTTAATATCTTCATTAGCAAAATGCTTTCAATAAACACATCCAAATTCTTTTTTTCTTTAGTCTTGCAACCACAACTTAACAATATAGAAAATCAGAACACACATAATGCAGTCAATATAGTCAGTATATTAGAAGTCTAAGATTTATTGGAAGAGACAAAAATTCATAAATGTGCAAAATTCTCTTCAAAATGGCCCTGTGAAACAATATAATTAGATTAATTATCTTTCCATATGAAAGTGAATAAGGGATCATTTAAAATATCCTTAAATGAAAAATAATCTGCATACATAAACAGTTACATGTTGAAGACAATGCTATGAATAAGCATTTCTGACATTCTTTCTCCAATCTTGTTTGTAAAGGTTCCTCAACTCTATTGTATTTTTTTGAAGAGGCAGATCATTAAATTTGTAAACCTGACCATTCATAAAATCTTCAGAAATATTCATCTCATATAAATGGTTGCTTCCAAGCTAATTATGAGAAATACTTTTCAAAAATATTTAGCGGTCAAAGTTACATACGTGAACCTAAATGAAATAGATGTCCAGAACTAATCTTTATGGAAACTGCAAATTAATTATCGATGACAATCTCCCTTCTTCATCATCATTATGCACATATGCATAACAAAAACAACAATGCTGCAACTCAACAAACACATCATACATTCACATCCAAACCCACACACAAAGCAAACCAACCAAACTCAGATACACAAGCTAGATTAAAGAAGAGAATGATTCGGTCCGCTCAGGCAAAGATAACATAATGCAAAGCCACTGCTTAGCTTTTTAACGACGGCCAAATGCAGAAAAAAGCCCGTAAAATGCAGAAAAGGCCCGTAAAAGCTCGTTGGATTCAAAGTTATAAGCCCACCTACTATCGATCCATATCGAACGGAGATTATAATCGTTGGATTCAAATTTATCAACCAACCACTATCCATGTGGAACGGAGATTATAATCGTTGGATTCAAATTTATCAACCAACTATTATCCATGTGGAACGGAGATTTAATGACAAGTAATTATTTTATGTCAGACAAAACTCATAAAATATTCCACCATGGACCACTATTCACCGTTATTATGGCACTTCGGATGCTTCACGTATGTGTCGAGGATATTTGAATCTTGATCATTAGCCAATTTCCCCACTCTAGGCAGGTAAAGTTCGTACATATGTATCAGCCAGAATATGAAGTTAGTGAAATATTGAATATTGTTTAAATAAACATAGTATTAGCAAAATCATGTAATTGATATAAAATATTTATTTTTAATTTTTTATATATCAATTAATTTTTATAAATGAAATCAATTAACATGATTTAATATATATATTAATATTAATATTATTTATATTAAAATATTAATTTGATAAATAATTTCATAGTAATATTAATATATTTATTAATAAATATTAAAATTAATATTTATTATAAATTAATTATAATAATAATATGTTATAAACTTAAAATAATAAAAAATTACTATTATTATTAAAATCAATGATGTAATCTAAGTTTCAATCGCTATAGCAAATGAACAGATCGACACCAAATGCTAACATCATAAATATATAACAATAGGGATTATACTTTTTAAAATTGAATGCTAACATCATAAATATAAAAAATTAGGGATTATATTTTTTAAAATTGCTATTGTTATCAAGCCTAATTCTTATATTTTGAATGATGAAAATGATTATATCATGCTCTATACTATGAATGGATTTCATCTCAAGACATATATAGGACTAGGACAAGAATAAATCATCAAAATCAATTTCTTACTTGTATAATTTTTTTTCAACTTTTCTCTCATTTTACTTTTGACTTTTCCTTTACCATGTCTTTTTAAATTTCTTAAGTTAACCTCTCTTCTTTTTAATCATCCTTTTGTTGATTTCATAGTTTTTTTTCTCATAGTCCCTTTGGTTTTCATGAGTTGGAAAGTACATTTAACAAGAAAACAACACATTCATAGAATTAACTATGTTAAGCTTTATATATCTGAAAATATTTATGTGTTGACATATTTAACTTGCTAGTAACAAAATATATAATACAAGGACAAGGAATCCTTCTTTTTTGTTCAAGAGTTGGTTTGGGAAGAAGCTATATCTAACCTTATTATGTTATATCCAACCTTATTATTACCTGCGATAGGATATCTTAGGTATTTCCTTCTTCATCCCACCTCTCACATCCCTTAATTGCATACCCCCATTGAAAACTCAAATCCTACTCATCACTCTATGGAATTAATTGTATTACCAAGTATTTATAAGTTTTACTTCTCTCTCTCTCTCTCTCTCTCTCTCTCTCTCTCTCTCTATATATATATATATATATATATATATATATATATATATATATATATATATATATATATATATATATAGTATGTCAGCCCTAATTTAAGATAATCACATGAAAAGGTTTTTCATGTATGATGATATAAGAGCAATTGATGCATTGAATTTTGTTTTACATTTGATGTAACGTACATGATAAAACCTCAACATTAATCCAAATCACACATTTTAATTAGAATCATAAACCATTCAATCGTTCCTTTGAAATCTTAGGGTTTGGACCTTATTATAAAATGGATTTCATTAAGTTTGATGTTATGCATATAAGTCTAATTCTACCTATATACCTATGTTAACACCTCTGTCGACGGGGTTCATTATGAGACTATTTAATGCCTCGATATTCTCAAATCCACTTGTATCTCTACATCGTTGTGATGGACTGGCTCATTAAATGTTTGATAGTGGTGAAATTTAATGGCATGGGATATTGTGTTAATGACCACCTGCCACTCCGAGCACTGTCCGATGTGCTTAAGATCTATGGTGGCTTCTCTACGGGAAAAAGTTTAGGTAAACCTTTTCTTTCACCTCGTCATTTCTTCGCGCATCTTTGCAAAAATTGGGTTGGCTCTACTTCTGTTTTATGCAATTTCCAGCGTTCAGTAAAACACAGGTATGGTGCTTTACCCAGCTTCATGGTGCTTTCACATTTTGGAGGTTAGACACCATTCTCTATTGCTCCATCGAGATTTTTCTAGCAGCATTCGTACTACCGACCAAATCTCTAGCCACTAGTAGGTAACCTTCATCGAATTGTTTTGGTTAGCTATTCCTTTTTTGTTTTCAATTTTCAGCTCTTAGATTCCTGATACAATTCCCTATTGACGGGGGTTTTGTTTCTCACCTTCTATAGCTCAACATTCATTGTCATCGGAAGAGTTCATGAAATTCCAGGTAATTACCCCTTCAGGGTTTTGCTATTTAACCCTACTGAGCTTAACTCTTCTTAATCTTTTTTTTCATTCCAATACTTACATCTATTTTCTTCCTTGCTTGTGCCGCAGGTACTCCCCTTCCAAAATAATTGGGTTTGGTTGTTGAGTTTAATTTTCGGATTTCCAACTAACAATTCTGCGTTGCCCCTCCACTCCAGGTATTTTCTCAGTGAACCACTTGTCCACATGGATATCTTTTCCTCTCGCCGGTGGGTTACGAAACTTGTTATTAGGCTTACTGTATCTAGGGTTTTAATTCAGTATTAACTTGAGTAGTGAGCTCATAGTTGCTCATTTACTTGCTAATCTGTGGTTTTGACTCAATAATGCTTTTACTCGAATTTTTATGTTAAAATATATAGAGGGTTTTCCTCTTATATTTAACTCCTTCATTCTCAGTTGGGTTTTCCGAATTTTCTTGTATGAGTTATTATAATGGATGAAGGGACCATATTTAATATGTTTATCTAGTTTTCAAAAGAAGAATTCAACCATTCGTAATTACTTCTTGTATTTGGAATACTGTAATATGTTTCTATTCAGATAACTCTGGTTGTATGCAGTCATCTAGTTTATTCATGGAGATTTATTTGTATGCGCCATGGTAATTGATTTATATACATGCATGGATATTTATTTACCTATGTCCTTATGTTAATGTTTAGCATGATGTACCCGAGCCTCTGGCTGGTTGAATTTTCTGTAACTACTTGGTTTATATTTAAATTTATATGTTTCGCTTAGCCTACGCTTGTATAGTAGATGCTTATTGAATAGCAGTACTATTCTGGAAAAGAATTAGTTTGCTTAAACTTCACACTGTTAAATTAATTTAAGTTTACCTACACAGGTTTCTATTTTCTACATGTTGGTGACTGGACCACCTGCTATCTTGTCCGTGTATAGTTAGGCTCGAGCAACAACGAATTCTAGGTTGAGGTTCTCCTTGTACCTAGAATCAACAGTTAGCTCCTTAAGGGTTTAGATAAGTCTAGAAGAGTTTTATAAATCTACTATATACTTTAAATTGTATAGTTTGTAACAGTAGTTCATATAGCTTATACCGCAAGTTAAATTCCTGTTTATATATATTTTTTCAATTAATGTAATGGCAACTTCTACTTTTTGAAACATAATAACACGTTTCGTTACTGTATTACTCGGTTGTCCACTAGCAGTTTTCCTTGAGTTGCAACAGTAATTCTTCTATGTAGTTAACTTATCAACTCCCAGAATTAATTTACAGAGTTCACCACTATTTTCGAGAACCTTCTCATTTCCGTCTTTGGACCATTCCTAATACAACCTACAAGAAAATAAATAAATAAGACACACCAATGTACAAATATTATAGTACTGTTCCTGTATATTTAAAATACCAAAAATAACCAGTAACTTATCTGAACGTGAAAATTGTTGATGATGTTCCTTCCAACCTTCAAGAGAGGCAATTACATCCTCCTCTTTCACCCGTGCTCCACTCCTGAGAGGTACAGGTTGACAATATTTTCTGCTGTGACCTCAAGACCCTTGTCCATTCAGTACCAGAAACTCTCAGAAATGCTGAGTGATTTCCACTGGTCTCTACTAGCTCAGGAAAATTTCACACTCTCTTCCTCAGTCTCTGAACAAAACCCCTATTCCTCAATGGGATATGCCTTTTATCCTCATAGGAAGATGTAACTATTCAAAATGTCCAACCAACTTTTAGTTCCTAGAATACTTTTACCATAAAAATTTTTACTTCTTATGGAAGAAATTTCCATAACCAATTTTATTTCCAATTAAAAAAATAAATAACTTTTCCAGAATGATAATAGTCTTAGTTTTTTTTTTTTTTCCTTTTTTTTTAAATAATAACTAAATTGTCACATTACTAGCTAACAACTAGTTAATGCCAAATTCAGCTGTTACAACTTCCCCCCCTTGAAGTAACATCATCCTCGGTGTTTTACTCAGCTCATAAAATAGCTCTGGGTAAGCCTCGCGCACAAATCCTTCATCTTCCCAAGTAGCCTCATCCAGGCTGAAGTGCTTCCACTGCACTTTAACCTGGGTGATGACTCACTTCCGGGGCATAATTTCTCTCTTGTCAAGTATGCGTTGAGGCTCGACCAGAAACTCACCATATGGCTCTACCGGCAAACAGCAAAGTTTCCTGTCAAACTCTCATAAAGAATTCATGCTTCAAGTTAGGATTTTCTAATTCTATCCTATTTGAATATTCTGCCAATGAATTACATGCTTCAGATCATGCACATATCACTTTAATAGGGATAGATGAAACACATTGTGCACCCAAATGTGGCTGGGTAAATCTAGCCAATATGTCACAGGTCCTACCTTTCCAAAATTTGGAAGGGTCCACAGAACATGGGGGCTAACTTGGCACAAGAGGCCCACCTGAAGGTACTCTTATTGGGTTTGATCCTCACATATACATGACCACCCACTTCAAATTCTCGATAAGTCCTCTTCTTATCTGCATATATCTTTTGCCTATCTTGTGCAACTTTCAAGTTTTTCCTGATCTTCTTTACCTCCGATTGCATTTCAGCCAGCATTTCTGGTCCCAACATTAGTTTCGTTTCGGGGTTGCTCCAATTTATGGGTGTGCGACATTGCCTCCCATATAGAGCTTCGAAAGGACTCATCCTAAGGGACTCCTGATAACCATTGTTGTAAGAAAATTCAACTAGGTGTAAATACTCTTCCCATTTAGTTGATTGTTGCATCATGTACATGTGCAACATGTCTTCTAAAACTTGGTTTACCCACTCTATTTGACCATCCGTCTAGGGATGGTAAGCAGTGTTAAAGTTTATTTGGATCTACAAACATATAATTTTTTTTTTCCATAATTATGAAGTTAAATTCACATCTTTTTCCAAAATAACAGTCTTTGGAATGCCATGCAGTCTGAATATTTCTCTCATAAAAATATCTGCTATCTCTAGAGTCTTGTAAGTAGACTGTACATGAATAAAATGTGCAGACTTACTCAACCTATTGACTACAACCATAATGGAGTCATTGTGCCTCTTTGACCATGGTAAACCCATAATGAATTCTAGGGATATAACCTCCCACTTCCATTCAGGTAGCGGTATGGGCTACAATAATCCTGCGGATGTCGATGCTCCACCTTGACATGTTGACACTCCAAACATTTGTTGAAGTATTCAACAGTGTTTCTACACATACCAGGCCGGAAATGTATTCTTCTAATAATAGTTAACATTTTCTGGTATCTTAGGTGTCCTGCATAATTAGTTCGATGATATTCATTCATGATTATCTCCTTTAGATCCACACGGTTTGGTATATAAATCTTTCCTCTAAAGGTTAGCATTTGTTCTTTACTAACTCTATATTCAGAAGTGTTTCCTTACATTATGGCCTCTTCCATTTGTTTCCATAGGAATTGATATTTAGGATCCTTCTTTGATTCCTCTTTTACTCGATCCAAAAATTTTCATTCAAACAAATTATAGTAAAGCTCATAAACATAATGCAGCTTCCTACTTAAGGCATCCGCCACCCAGTTTTCCTTACCCTTCACATGTTGAATGTCCATATCAAACTCACTTAGGATGGCATTCGATCTTTCCTGTCGGGAGTTTAAATCAGCTTGTTTGAAGTAACTGGTTAGGCTACTATGATCAGTCTTTAATACAAACTTATTTCCCCACAGGTAGTGTCTCCATACCCGGAGTGCATGTACCACTGATGTTAACTCCAGATCATAGGTTGAATATCTTTTTTCATGCTCTTTTAACTTTCTCGACTCATAAGCGACTACCTTTCCTTCCTGAGATAAAACTGCCCCAACTCTCTCTTTACATGCGTTTGTACAAACTTCAAATTCTTTGTTGGGGTTAGCTACCCTCAACACTAGTGCAGTGGTCAATAGTTGCTTCAACCTCTTGAAACTATTATGGCACTCATTAGTCCACTTAAATAATTTTCCTTTTCTCTGCAAAGAGGTGATTGGAAAAGCAATTCTAGAGAATCCTTCAATGAATATTTGATAGTACCCAGCCAATCCCATTAACAATATGATATCTGCCACATTTTGGGGTACGCGCCATTCCATGATTGTCTTGATTTTCTCTGGATCAACTATAATCCCGTATGTTGAAATAATGTGGCCTAAGTATTATATTTCCATTTTGAAGAAATCACATTTGCTAAACTTAGTGTACAGTTGGTGTTTTCTTAACATTTCCATCACAATCCTTAGATGTTCTCTATGTTCTTCATGGTTCTTAGAATAAATTAAAATATCATCAATAAATATGAGTACAAATTTATCTAGGAAAGGGTGAAATATACCATGCATTAACCTCATAAATGTCGCTGGCGCATTTGTTAACCCAAAGGGTAACACCACAAACTCATAATGCTTGTACCTCGTACGGAAATAAGTCTTATAAATATCTTCATCCTTGATTCGGATCTGGTGGTATCCAGACCTTAAACATATTTTTGAGAATACTGTGGCCCCTTTGACTTGGTCAAATAGATCGTCAATCAGTGGTAAAGGATATTTATTTTTGACCATTAATTTATTGAGCTGTCTATAGTCCATGCACATTCAGATGGTTTCGTCCTTCTTATTTACGAACAGCACTGGTGCTCCCCAAGGGTACACACTCAGACGAATGTATCCTTTGTCCAGCAATTCTTGTAACTGCATTTTTAATTCAGTTAATTCTGTAACACTCAGTCTCTAAGGAGCCCTTGACATAGGTGATGCTCCTGGCATTAATTCAATGGTAAAATCAATATCTCTTCTTGGTGGTAATCCGGGTATATCTTCTGGAAAGATATCCATGAAATATTGTACTACTGGTATGTTCTCCATCATAGGAGACTTATCCTTGGAATTAGCATATCCCACCTGGATAGCATAAATTTGAAATCCCTTCCTCATACACTTATTCAATTGGGATGATGTAATAGGATGTAGTTGTAGCGGTTTCTTGATTCCCTGAATCTCTTTGCATGTTCCATCTTTCATTCTGTAATAAATAATCTTTTCTTTACAGTCCACCAAGGTCCATTGTTTTTCTAGCCAATCCATACCAAACAAACATCATAGGACCCTAATGGAAATATGTTCAGGTGTACATTTAATTGCTAGTCTGCAATTTCCAATGTGCAATTTGGAATTTTGGTAGTTAATTTTCTTTTTTTTCCTGTGGCTAGTTGTACCAGCCAAGGAATTTTTAATTTCTTCCCTTTTAATTCACATACTTCCACTATTTTGGGATTAGCATAACTAAGACTTCCACCTAGATCAACCAAAATATAAACAGATTGAGACAATAAATTAGCTTCCAACTCTATCATTGTTGGCTGATAATCTGCCTGTTGATCCTCCAATGCTGCGTTGATTCGAGGTATGTTTTGAACCACATCACCTACTGTAGAAGCCTCCTATAAGCTTGCAACTGCTTCACTTCTCCCTCGCTGTGGGGAATTTTTATAATAATATGCCTCACCACACCCCCAACACTACAGAGGTGGCTTGGACACTTGTCCTTGTTCAATTTTTCTAGAAGACTTCATAGGCCTCTCCTCAGTTGACCATCAGTTTCTTTGATGATTTCTGCCAAAATGCTTGCTTACAAAATTTCATGCAGAATTCTTAGAAGTATTACTTCTGGCACCCTTGCAGTTTGAGTTGTTTTTATGTCCTTTTCTTCGCTGCCAACTTTTTCCCACTTCCCCTTTTGCCTTGGACTACTGGTAGCACATTCGTGCCTTTCGAATGGCTGCGTCCATGGTTCTAGGATTTACGAACTCAAATTTTTCCTTCCTATGAGTTGGAAAACTGCTCAGAAATATTTGAACCTTAGCCTTTTCATCTCTAAGGTATGGAACCTATCTTAATGGGGAGGTGAACTTGGTAATAAACTCGTCCATGGTCATCTTCCCCAGCTTCAAGTCATGAAATTATATAGATTTATCATCATAAAAATGTTTTGTCAGATATTTCTCTTTAAAATATTACTAGAATGATTCCCATGTAACATCTTGATATTCAATGTTGTGAACATTATTTTCTTCCTCCCACCACAGGGTGGATTTTTCTCTCAACTGATATCTGGCTAATATGGATTTTACGTTGCTATTATACACGTACACTTGAAAATATTTATTCATATTTATCAACCAGGCCTCTGCCACTTCCTCAGCTTCTCCATCAAATGTAGATGGTTTTATTTTTCGAAACTCACCTTGAAGCTCCACTTTTTTCTTTTTAACCTCTTGTTGACCTGACACATTTCCAAACTCTACTTCATTATAGTTTATATTTTTGTTGCTTTGCTATGAAGGGATTATTTCGACTCTGTCAGTGGTGTGGTCCCTTGCTTGTTTCTCGTTACCTTCCTGCATGTCTCTATCAAGACTAGGTTTTTCCATTCCCTGATTTTTCTTATCGGAAAAGCTCTTGACTATCTTTTCTTTCTCTTGCATCAAGTGCTCATTATCACTCCGAACCCACACCATTTCTTCCTGTAGTTTCTGCACTTTATTTAATAGTACGATAGTTTGGTGTAACTGTTCACCCAATAATCTACTTGTTTTCTAGTGCTGATCCACACTCAGCTGAATTCACATTTCAGGATTCATTTTTGGTCATGGTTGGAGTTCCCCGGTGTTCTTGGGTGGGTGCTGTATTGACCCGCTGCTCATAGTGTCTCTTGTTATGCTTATTTTCTGTGCATTAGTATACACACAACTTAAATCGTTGGATGACCCCTAGGGTCCTAGTATGCAAAATTTTCTCTAATACCACTTGTAATGTACAGGATTAAAAAAATAATAATTGACTATTACCATACCAAAAAAAATTCAACATGAATCCAAATCACACATTTTAATTAGAACCATAAACCATTGAATTGTTCCTTTCAAATATTTGGGTTTATACCTTATTATAAAATGGAATTCATTAAGTTTGATGTTATGCATATAACACTAATTCTACCTATCTACCTATGTTAGAAAATACATCAATGGGGTTCATTATGAGACTATTTAATGCCTCGATATTATCGAATCCACTTATATCTCTGCATCGTTGTGATTGACTGGCCCATTAAATGTTTGACAATAGTGAAATTTAATGGCATGGGATATTGTGTTAATGGCCACCTATCACTCCGAGCATCATCCAATCTGTTTAAGATCTACGATGGATTCTCTATGGGAAATTTCTTAGGAAAAACTTGTCTTTCGCCTCATAATTTCTTCGTGCATATTTGTAAAAATTGGCTTGGCTCTGCTTTTGTTTTCTACAATATCCAATGTTCAGTAAAACATACGTATGGTGCTTTACCCAACTTTTTGGCGCTTTCACATTTTGGAGGTTAGACACCATTCTCTGTTTCTCCATCAAGATTTTTCTAGTAGCGTTTGGACTACCGGCCGAATATTTGACCACTAGCAGGTAACCTTCATCGAATTGTTTTGGTTAGATACTCCTTTTTTCTTTTCAATTTTCAGCTCTTAGATTCATGATATAATTCTCTGTTGATGAGGTTTTTATTTCTCACCTTCTACAGGTCAGCATTCATTGTCATCGGAAGAGTTCATAAAATTGCAGGTAATTATCCCTTCAGGGTTTTTCTATTTAACTAGGCTTAGCTTAACTCATCTTAATCATTTTTTTTGTTCCAATAATTATATATATTTGCTTCCCTTCTTGTGTTGCAGGTGCTCCCCTTCCAAAAAAACTAGGTTTGGTTGTTGACTTTAATTGTCAGATTTCCAACGAACAATTCTGCACTGCCCCTCCACTCCAGATATTTTCTTAGTGAATCACTTGTCTACATGGATATCTTTTCTTATTGCCGTCTGGTTATGAAAATTGCTGTTAGGATTATTGTATTTAGGGTTTTGATTTACTATAAACTTGAGTAGTGAGCTCGTAGTTGCTCATTTACCTCCTAATCTATGGTTTTGACATAGTAATTCTTTTACTCGAATTTTTATGTAAATATATAGAGAGGGTTTTGCTCTTGGATTTAACTCCTTCATTCCCAGTTGGGTTTTCTGAATTTTTTTGTGTGAGTTATTATAATGGACGAAGAGACCAAATTTAATATGTTTATCTAGTTTTAAAAGAAATAATTCAACCATTTGTAATTACTTCTTCTATTTGAAATATTGTTATATGTTTCTATTCAGAGAACTCCGGTTATATGTGGTCATCGAGTTTATTCATGGAGATTTATTTTGTATGTGCCATGGTAGTTGATTTATATACATGCATGAATATTTATTTACCTATGTTCTTATGTTAACTGTTTACCGTGATGTACCTGAGTCTCTGGCTGGTTGAATTTTCTGTAACTACTTGGTTTATATTTAAATTTATTTGTTTCACTTGGCCTACGGTTGTATAGTAGACGCTTATTGAATAACAGTACAGTTCTGGAAATGACTTAGGTTTCTTAAAATTCACACTGTTAAATTCATTTAAGTTTACCTACACAGGTTTCTCTTTTCTACATGATGGTGATCGAACCACCTGCTTTCTTCTCTATGTACAGTTAGGCTCAAGCAACGACGAATTCTGGGTTGAGGTTCTCCTCGTACCCAGAATTGACAGTTAGCTCCTTAAGGGTTTAGACAAGTCCAACAGGGTTTCATAATTCTACTATAGAATTTGAATTGTATAGTTTGTAACAGTAGTTCATATAGCTTATTACGCAAGTTAAATTCCTATTTATATATATATTTTTTCAATTTATGTAACGACAACTGAATCTACTTTATGAAACAAAATAACACATTTCTTTACTATATTACTAAGTTGTCCACTAGTACTTTTCCTTGAGTTGCAACAGTAATTCTTCTACAGTTAACTTATGAATTCCGAAAATTAATTTATAGAGTTCACCACTATTCTCCAAAACCTTCTCATTTCTGTCTTTAGACCATTCCTAATACATATTATAAGAAAATAAATGAATAGCACACCAATGTACAAATATTATAGTACTGTTCCTGTATATCTGAAATACCAAAAATAGCCAGTAACTTATTTGAATGTGAACATTGTTGATAATATTCCTCCCAACCTTCAAGAGAGGCAATTATGTTCTCCTCTTACCCCTGTGCTCACCTCATGATAGGTACAGGTTGACAGTAGTTTCTGTTCTGACCTGAGGACCCTTGTCCATTCAGTACCAGAAACTCTCAGAAACACTGAGTGATTTCCACTGGTCTCTACCAGCTCAGGAAATTTTCACACTCTCTTCCTCAGTCTCTGAACAGAACCCCTATTCCTCAATCGGATATTCCTTTTATCCTCAGATGAACAAGTAACTTTTCAAACTGTCCAACCAACCTTCAGTTCTTGGAATAATTTTACCATCGACCTTTTTACTTTATATGGAACCACTTTCCATAACCAATTTGAATTCCAAATAACAAAATAAATATCTTTTCCATAAATTATAATTGTTTTAAATTTTTTTTTCTTTTAAATAATAACTAAATTGTCAGATTACTAGCTAACAACTAGTTAATAGAAAATTTAGCTATGACATTTGAGTTATGGATATGTTTTGAAGTTGATGTTTTTTTGCTGTAAATAAGGCAAACAAAAGGAAAGCCAAACAAAAGGAAAGCCTGGACATATGCTTATATACTATCAGTTTTTTAAATATACTAAATTTCCTCAAATCATGTGAAAGAACAAGGGTTTTAATTTTATTATCGATAATTTAATCATTATTTACAAACAAAAGGAAAGCCCATACATATGCTTATATACTATCAATTTTTTAAATATGCTCAATTTCCTCAAAGCAGTAAATTTCCTAAATGTTTTGAATATATTATTTTATTCAACTTCTTATAGTCGAAAAAAAAATATATTATAGTCATTCGTGGAAGGCTTAAACGTTTTATGTTTATATGAGTTATGGTTGCGAATTCATGTTACACATGAAAACAAGGATGATAGCACTTTATTAATTTGATTGGTATATTTTCAAGGCCAAGACTTATTACCAAATATTTTTAAAACCAAGATCTTATAATACCCTGGCTGATCATTTCTTCGAAGGATAAAATATAAGTTGGTCGATATTATGTTTTGAAGGTTTTGATGACTATGTTTACGGTTTACAAGATTTGTATCAACCAACACACTTAAATGAATAATTAGTATAAGTGAGATACGCCTATGTTTTTAAATGTTGATATGACATGATATATTTAAGATTTGATAATGTAATATTTATAGTTCATATCAAATTGTTTTGTCTCACATAATTCACAGTGGTGATAAAACTAGCCATTAGCAAGTAATGTAAGGCATGGTTGATTTTATTAACGTATGGTTATGAAATTTTATGGGAAGGTTTAGAATATGTTTTATGATGTGGGAATTTATTTTATTCCTACCATATAACCATTTTCCAGTTATGATTCTCATTGAATGAACTATTCATGGGAATGATATCCCGTGCTACATATGATGTTTGACATGTATTGGAGTTTTTTTATATATAATGGCCAATTATCTCCTATAATATTTGTTCCAGATAATTTATTAAGGTCATATTCATCTTTTCCTCCTTTTTCTATTGTAATATGACATCAATTTAATTCATTACGACCCTCCACTCAAGAACAATTCTAACTTTTCATCTTGACCACTCAAATGTTTCCTATGTGGTGCATCCACATTTGTGATAGCTAGAGGTTAATATTGAATTGAATCCCACGTGAAATTTGTACTTTGATCATTCCCATGACATAATCATCCAACTTCGAGATCCTTATTCTAAAATTTACTCTCCACTATGCCTCGAGCATTGATCATAACATTCCATTTTTACTCTTCCCACGAACTTCCAGTGGTATTCAACATGTCTAGCCCCCCTCTTTCTAGTTGTTCATTTTCAAAATACCTGAAACTACGATTGGAAGCTAACCAGAAAAAAGAATATTCTTGGAATATAGTGTAATTGTTCTTACACACACCAACCCATCAATCATTCCTGAAGATGAGTAACCTAATCCAGTTGTTAATGGGTTGAAGTTACATGGATTTTTATTGCCCTATCTTTGTTATTCCTTGTATTTGTTTGCGGATTTCCTAATGGCGTCTCAAAAATCCTCTAAAATCCTTCTATTGAAATTGAAATCCCCTCTTTTTTCATTAAAGGACACTTTGAAGTTCATAAAAATCATTCCTATTTAAAATATTTGTTGTACATGCATGTATGAAGCTAATATTTATTCACGTGCAAAGGAAAATTTTCTCCATGAGGTATTGGCATAGTTTGTCTTGTCTTGTGGCCTTCTTTCCTCAATGTTCTTGCGCCATTCGCTATGATCCCTTAATACTTAAGTCTTGGGCATAAATATACCTTGTGTTTTTCTTAATCTTCCTGAATTGACGCCTAGGCCCCCACATTTTGAAATCGCTATTTCATTTAGCTTTTTAACAAGCTACAAAAATTTCTTGACCTACCGGGACTATCTCTATATGCTCTAATCTCGAATTAAATAATTTATTTGTACATATTTTCTTATTCAAAGAATATAACTATATCATTTTTAGATGTATGTATTTCTCACCTTGTTATAATGGTTATTTGAAAATGAGAATATATAAAAAAGTAATGCATCTTTAATGATGCAATGTGCACGCCCTATTTTATTTATTTTTATTATAATTTTATAAACGGTTTTAAATATAACCATGTTTTATCGTTTTAACCCACAATTTACTTGTTTTCATAATAATGGGTTATCCCTATGTTAATATTAACACGTCGTTTATATTTCCCTCCATATTTAAAATAAAACCCTATAGTGAAAAATATTGTTAATTTTATTGTTGTTTTATTGAGGTATTTGTTTTCTTATGATTCTTTTAGGATATTCAATGAGAGATGTTGGATGTGGATGTGGATTCAATCATGTAAGCCTTTTTAGGAGCAACTATTGAATTGTTTCTGCACTTTGGCTCTCTGCAACTTAAATCAACTTTCTTGGAAATGAGGTCATGTCACCCATAGGCCTAGAATCCAATGAAAATATAATAATAGACCCAGGGAAGATCTTTCACTTCACTCCCCAGCAACGTTAACAGAAATTTTAGCCTCCACAATGTCCCAAGGCTGAAAGGATATTGACGGAGGTAAACTCAAACCAGGATTTTAGTTTGGTAGCTAGCCCTACCAAACTAGATAGGGCTCTCCCTATGAAAAACATAGCCAAGGGTGTAGAGTGATTGTGAGATTGAGCTGGAGAATAAAAAACTGAATTTGAATATACAAAACCTTCCCATGAAAAATTGATTTATGATCACTGATGGAAAACCAAGACCTTCACCAAACCATGGTGAAAAAAACTGGCATGATGATTCTCTCCCATTATCCTTACCTTATACCATCTTTACTATGATCTTGTAGAGTTAATAAGGTAAGTTTATGGTTTTTACACCAATTAAATGCATTAAGAGTCTCATATGATATTGGTATAACCTTGAGTTCCTACACTCACATGTGAAGTACCTCATGATCGATTTCATGATAGGGGCATATTTGTCCAACAAGTGTCTAAATGGAAAGATGTGTTTAGGAGTTTCTTTGTATGCTGGTTTCACGAAAATTTTGTAGCCGTCAAGGTCAAGGTCTCTAATCTTGAACCTATTTTCTCTACTTTTTGGAATCCCTGTGGCTGAAGCACTGATATCTGTTGAAATATTGAAAACCACTCCTGAAATAATCACCTTATCACTCCTCAATCTAGTGGAAATAGTACTAGTGAGTTTGTCATGAAAACCAATTTTTTGAACCTTTCGGAAAAACACAAGGCAACCAACATCTTGAAATTATTTTTTGAGGAAGGATGACGACATGACCTCATCTTCTGAAGTGGGCTCCTACCCTCTGAACTGACCTCCCTTGTGTCTTTTCTTCTCTGTGGTTCCAGAATCCATTGATGGCCTTAGCTCAACGAGAAAGGGGATTAGGGTTTAGTGAAGGGGAAAAACAGGGGATTTGGGTAATTTTGGGGAATGATGGGAGATGAAGGGGTTTAGGGATTCCTAAATTCTTGATAAAATTTATGGGGGTAGGGAGAGATGTTAGGTAGTAGGGCAAGGTGAAATTTGAGGGAATGGATGAGGGGAAGGGGTCCAAAAAGGGAAAAAAAATTCCTAACTTAGAAGTGTCTAACTAGGCTAGGGTTTGTAGGAAAATGTGGAAAATGAGGAGTAGGGTGTGGGGAAAGTGATTAGGTAGGTGTATAATAGATGAGGGAAGGTGAATGAGCTCCAGTTTGAGGGTTTATTTTAGAAATTTTTCAATGTACACATGAAACCAAGAAAATGGACTAGAAACGCTAGAAGTCGGAATTTCTCTTTCAATTCACAAAATGAAGACACAAGAGATTATTTGGAGGGTTCACTCCAACAATTATTTGTGCCAATAATGGAGAAAATGTAGTTCTTAAGGAAAAGCACAACGTGTGTGCAACACCTACACAACACAGTGGAGGAATGAGCACTCTTGAGCAAAGAAATCTCATCGTCATAGATCAAAATCCATTCGACCCGTGGAGGATACAAAAACACTTTTTTTGGTTAGGATATTTATACACAAACACTGATTTTTGGAAAAGATGTTACCCATGAGGTGTTAGGTTGAGGGTGGAAGCTACATATGGGGGAAATAAATATTATCAACATTTGAACCAACTAGTGTCACTAAGTGGACAACCCTATGTCAAGGACCCTCAATGTTTCTAGATGCATAACTCATGTTAACTATGAGGTGTTAGGATCAAACCTAGTGGGCACGATAGGCTTAAGTGTGGGAGCCACATATGGAGGAAATAAGTAATGTCATTCTTTCATTCAATTTTTGAACTAACTAGCATCAATAACTATTTGAAACCATCATATGTGTAGGTGTGTTTGATTTCTACGTTTTCTAATTTCCAATTTAAGTGGACAAACTAATTTTGGGTTTTGAAATTTATGTCCTATTGTGAATGTGAATCTAATGAATATACACTCCAAATACTTGAAGAGCTAGCTAAAAAATTAACATACACTCCAAAGAATGGAAGAGCTAGCTAAAAAATTAACGTAATTGCAATATATCACAATATCAATTCTAAATAGCATACAATATCAAGGAATTAAATTAGGCCATATTCATAACATTATAGGTAAGAAATTAAACTTCATCAAACTTAAAATGAGTAAAATATATAAGGTATCATGTGTTGAAAGGGATCTTGGTTAATTCATAAAAGACTTACAAATTAATGTAATGGGATACATATTTCCAATTTGGCTTCTTTTCCACATAGAATGACTAACACTCCTCCATGCATGCAAAATTAAATTAAATTAATTCTCCACCAAAATGAAGGGTGAATAAAAAAAAAACTTAACATAAAACAAATTTGCATAAAATGGAGCTTCACCTTAATACTTTTGCATATGCCAAAACTATCATTAAACACACATTTATTCTTTTATAGTTCATCAAAAATTTAATCAATACAAAACATACCATATATAAATAATATATTCCTAAATTTTAAGCGTTGCTATATTTATTAAAAAAAAAAGTGAAATCATAAATATGAAAAACTAATTGTCTATCAAATATTGGGAAAAATGTGAACTAATAAACATGTAAAATAGATAATCGATTAAAAATTTAATTTATACATGTAAAATGAATCATGTATTAAAATAAAATAAAATAAATATTTTCAATAATAATATTCTTATCTAAATTTTTTTTTTTTTTAAATGTAAAATAAAAAATAATTAATAAAAAAAAACTAATATAAAAATTATTTTATATAAAAATGTAATATGATTAAAAAACATTTATAATTTCCATTTATAATTTTCAATGGGAAAGCTTTCTTGTAACAACTACTAAGAGTTAAACAATAAGATATATATTTCAAAAAAACAAATAAAGTTAGAAATTAAAAATAAAATCAGAAATACTTATCATAGAATAATAATTTTATAAATTTGAAATATGAGTATTCTAATAAAAAAATTCGGCAAAATACCTTAAAAAAGAAATTAAGTATTTCATAAAAAATTATTATACTCATAAATATATTAATTAATAATATATTTGAATGCTGGTTTTATTTCACGGTTTTGTTCCATGGTCCATGCAGCTGGTTTCAATGCTAGCAAGGCGTTAAAATCACACTTATTCTCATGCTTGGCGCTGTAATTTTCATTTATATTCGACCATGCTTGTTTGGCGTGGGAGGGTTAATTCTAAATAATCTATAAAAATTGAAAAATAAGGTTAATTTGTGTGTATTTATTATATTTATTTATTAATATAGTTGTTTTAATATACATATTTTCCTTATTATTTTTATTTGGACTATATTGACTATTAAAATTAAAATTATCCGTAAAAGTGAGTATGCTCATATTACACTTTAGGGATTTTTTGTTAAAAGTAATTTATTGGACGAAAATTATCCATAAAATAAATTAAACTAAAACTCTAAAAATTAGTGTTAATTAAATTTTTATTACCAGCAATATTTGAAACAAATGTTATTTTAAAATTAGTTTTCAGAATATAAATATGTTATAAAAAATTATTAAAATTTAAACTAAATTTATTTTATAAAGAAAAAATTTAATTATACATCATTAGTAATTACAAAATATTAAACTTAAAATAGGAAAAATTAGATATTTTGGGAAAAAAACAGCAACAAATCTTATTATAAATTTTCAATCCTTCACTTTGTGCACTAAAAAATAGTAAATCAAGGAATGAAGCGGGTGATTGACTAAAAATTTAGGAAACATATTATTTTGTAGTTGGCTTAAGTGTCAATTAATGGTTATGTTATTTTACATTAAGAAACCAAAACATTTATTTCCTTCTTTAGAAATATTACTTGATGAATAGAAAACACTTATTTCAAACAATTACCCTTTCCTCTGATGATAAAAGTACATCTGAGGAAGAGGGGTTCTCTTCGGTAGATGAGGGGAGGAGAGGAACTAGAGTGAAGAATTCTTGAGTTAGTGGTGACCAGTGGAATTACTCAGATTCCTGAAATTCCTGGAACAAAAGACTAGACTTGGGGTCTCGAGGTTTCTTTTGGAATCCTCTCTCAAATCACTTAACTCAGGTGTGGATCACGGAGGAGAGACGAGGACGTAATTTCCTCTCTCAAGGTAGGGAGGACAACATCAGCAGTATCTGGGAAGATAGATAATTAAAACAAGACTTTGGAAAAATGAGTTTTGGTTTGTGATTGTGTAGACTATTTGTATTTTATTTGTCTGCAACTGTTACTGTATCTCTATGTATTCCTCTTTAAGTAAATTGGACAGTTAGACAAATATTTTGAATCACAGAGAATTTGGGAAATAAAATCAAGTTTAGATTAAACAATCATAGATAGGAAATAAAAATATAAACTACTCTTTCAAGAACTAAAAAATAGAGAACTATTAGCTTAGTGCTTCGAGGATGAAAGATTTGTGACGTTCGTTCAATGATAGACATGGAAAAAATGGTCTGGACATTCATCTAAGCTAAAGGAAAAATAAACTCTGAATCATAATCAAACTGGAAGGAAGAAATTTGTGAACAAAGGATGAATATACCAAAATATTAATGAAACTCTAGTTAACTGATGGCCGAATAGAGCATTGTACAGAGACCATTAACGCAACAAACTGAGAGGTGCGTAAAGATACATGAAACTCAAATTGAAAACATTCATTACTATTATTATTGAAATTTAAATGTATATGAAAAAAAAAGAACAATGGAAAAGAAATTGTAATACCACTCTTGTTTGTGTACAAAAGTAAAAGTAAACTGAGTACTGGAAAGGATATACATTAGTATTATTATTGAAAAGTTGTGAAAATGAATATATAACAGAAATTTTGAAGAAAGAAAACTGTGTACCAATACTGAAACCAAAAATATATGTTTACATAAGTGAGAGGAGTAGAAAATAACCCTTGTCTGTCGATTCTTAAGAAGACAGGCGCAGTAACCTTAAGATGAGACGAGTTCACTCCACCCAAAAGAGGTAGAGCCAAAATAAGAAATTAAAACTCAAGGTATATGAGCATGGTGATACAGAATCCAAATGCCCAGAGAAATAATAATGTATATATATTTATATACAGGAGAAAAAATTTATAAGTTTAACTGTTATACAAAAGTCCTCAATAATTACAAACTGGCCAAAGCCAAGATATTCCAGTAAGACTGAAATGATAAGTAAATAACTACATTAAAAACCCTAGCATCGAAGTTACAATAGGGTTCATGATAACTAGAAGACCCTTGTCATAACATACAGTGGAGAAGGGTACCTGGCAGGGCATGAAAACCAAAAATAACCAGAACGAGCTTGCTAAAGGAAGCCCACCATAGCGCCAACAAAGGAGGTTACCTGTGCAAGAAGGCGAGTTGGGGAAAAATCATATGTAACTGAAATGAAGCCGTGACAATCCTTAAATAAGCATAGTAAAGAGAGAATCGAAAGGTGAGAAACATTACCTATCGAATTTCCTGCCACAGAATTCGTAAGTAAAACTTGTAAGTAGGCCACAAAGGAAAGAGCCAACACTCTGTCGGCATATGGAGACAGTGAAAACGCGAATTTAATCTACCGCATACACCTCTAACCTTCACATCTTACCTGTAAGCGTCATAGGAAGGTGCGGCAGAGAAGCCGAGGTGCTCAACCCAAAGGGAGGAATTATAGCCATTGATGCTGACATGGTAAGAAAAAATAATCATTAAGGGAGAATAACATTCCAAGAAACTGAAAGGAAAACTATGAAATTTCTAATGGAAAGAAAACTGAATACTCTGCAGTGGAATTTTCTATAGCCAAGAATTCCCGACACAAAAACTAGTGAACGGCAATGCAAACAGAAACTTACAGTACATAAGACTAGTTGGATGAAAAAAATCATCGTCTTCCATGAGTTTCGGGAAACGGGAGCAAGGAAAGTTATGAGGAAGGCCTGTTAGTAGCGGCAAGCCGAATCAAGCTTACAGAGCTCCGTGGCAGAGGCGCACAATCAAATGGTAAATGGTTAGGGTTAGGGTAGTCATTACCCTAATCAAAAACCCTAAACCAACTATGACCGTAGATCTCGAATCTAAGCAGATCGATGGCGAAAGGAGCCATAAATGTCCTCTGGTGGAGAGTTTTCCAGGTGGTATGGATTAAATAATTTGATCACCTTTGCAAAAGTCTTTGATAATAAGAATTACACCAACATCAACAAACTCATAATCAAAATCATGAAGGATGCTAATGAATGAAACGTATTGGTCGCCTTAACTCATGTCCCTTCATAATAAAGATATATGATAGACAATCACACATAAACCAATTCCAGATTCGTTGATAGGTGCACACCTTTTACAACTTGTGAAATGAGCCTTAACCCTTATGAGGCATTATGTATACACATTTGATTTTTATTCATAGTGTCGTACTGCTCAATATGAGACATGGAAGGTGAATAATTTAGACATTGTATAATGTAAAAGTGTATATAGTTCAATGTAAAAGTGTATACATCTTGATTTAAAAGTGTATATAGTTAATTGTAAAATAATGTACAACTTAATGTAAAAATGTAAAGTTTTTTTTTTTTTTTATATGTGTGTGGTAGAATGTTACAAGTGGCATCAGAGAAGCGTTCGCACGCTTGGACCCTAAGGGTCACCTAATATGATTTTTTTTTTGTAAATGATGCACAAAAAAGAAAAAGCATAGCAGGAGACGATATGACAATGGGGTCAATGCAAAAAAAAACCCAACACACAGGGGAACATGTACCCCAACCACGAATGGAAATGAACCTTGATATGTGGGTTCAGCTGAGTGTAGATTAGCACCAGCAAACTCGTAGACTACTGGAGGAAAAAAAACACTAGAATAGTATTCTACTAAACACAGTGCAGAAGCTATAGGAAGAAATGGTCCAGGTCAGGAGTGACAATGAATGCTTAATGCAAAATTAAGAAAGGATACTCAAGAGCCTCTGTAACAAAAAAATTCAAGGGGTGGTAGAGCCCAGTGTTGATAGAGACATGCAGGAAGGAAACGAACGACAAGCAAGGGACCAAACCACTGACATAATGGAAAGAATTCATTCAAATTAAGGTAATAAAAACATAAATTACAATGAGGCTGAGTTAGGTAACGTGTCGAAACAACAAGAAATTAAGAAATAGAAAGTAGAACTGCAAGGTGAGCTTCGGAATATATAACCACCTAAATTTGATGGAGAAGAAAAGGAGGTGGCTCAAGCATGGTTAATAAACATGAACATGTAATTTAAGGTCTACAAGTATAGCAACAATGTTAAACGTAGATTAGCCATTTATCAATTGAGGGAAAAGGCCACACTATGGTGGGAGGAGGTTAAGAATGTCTGCAGCATAGAATATCAGGACGTGACTTGGGATACATTTCAACAATATTTTAAAGAGAGTGCCTAACCAAATGATTCTATGACGAAAAGTCTAGAGAATTTCATGATTTGAGATTGGGTCAAATGACAATGAATGAATGCATAACTAAGTTCACTTCGCTACTCCATTACGTTCCTTATCTAAGGGACGAAAAGGCTAAGGTTCCACGGTTCCTAAGTATTTTACCGACTCACATGAAGGAACTAATTGAGTTTTTCAATCCAAGGACCATGGAAAAGGAAATTCAGAAGGAAAGAATGTGTTATTAGCAATCTAAGGCAAAAGTAGAGCTGGGTAAAAACCGACAATCATAGAAAGAGCATAAAAGCAGCTCAAATTTCAAAAAGCGTAAAGAAAATAATTTTAAGAATGATGCAAGGAGTTCAGTAAGTAAAAATTTTGTCAGAAACCATCACAGAACCCGGTTTCCTATGGAAGATAAGCCCACAGAGGCTTCCAGCAAGCCAGATCAAGGAAAAAATCAGAAACCACCCCTATAGTGTTTCGAGTGTGGTGAGGCTCACTATTATAGGAATTGTCCACAACGGGGGAGGAGCGAAACAATTGTTAATATACAGGAAGCTTCTAGAGTGGGAGATATAGCCCAAAATACACATAGAATTAACGCAGTGTTGGAAGATCGTCACACGGATTACCAACCAACGATTATAGAGTTGGAAGGTAAGCTACACTCGTAACCTGTTTCTATTTTGGTTGACCCAGGTGCATGTTTAAGCTATTTAAATCCCAAATAAGTAGAAATATGTAAAATACAATGTTAGAAATTTAGAACTCCATGGATGGTACAACTAGCCACTGCAGTAAAGAGAAACGTTTGTGCCAAAATACCAAAATGTGCATTGGAGATTAGAAAACAACAACTAACTATGGATCTAGATATATTACCCTTGGGATCCTACGATGTGCTACTAGGCATGGATTGGTTATATATTATAGAATTCAAGATTGAACTTGTAAGGAGATACAAGGAATAAAGAAACTTCTACTGCTGCGTCCTATCACACCCTCTTAAATGAGTAAGTGTATGAGGAAGGGATGTCAGATATATGCTATTCAAGTGGGTTTTATTAATTCCAAAGAAAAAAATCAGATGATGGAAAACATACCAGTAGTGCAAGAGTTTATGGATGAGTTTCCAGAGAATGTGCTAGGTTTTCCACCAAGAAGGGACATTGATTTTACTATCAAGTTGATGATAGGAGCATCACTAATTTGAAGGCCACCCTACCGAATGAGTGTACCAGAGGTGACCAAACTGAAGATGAAATTAAAGAATTGTTGGATAAGGGGTGTATCTGACCAAGTGTGTCACCTTGGGGCACACCAGTGTTGTTTGTAAAGAAGAAGGATGGAACCATGTGAATTTGCATGGACTATCAATAGCTCAATAAGCTGACCATAAAAAATAAATACCCACTACCACGGATTGATGATCTATTTGATCAGCTGAAAAGGGCCATTGTATTTTCAAAGATAGACATAAGGTAAAGAGACCACCAGATCCATATAAAAGATGAAGAAATATACAAAACTGCTTTCCAAAATAGGTACGGGCATTATGAATTTGTGGTGATACCATTCAGATGGACTAATGAACCAGCAACATTTATGAGGCTGATGCATGGTATATTTCACCCCTTTTTGGATAGTTTTGTGTTGACATTTATTGACGATATCTTAATTTATTTGAAGAATGTGGAAGAGCACAAGGAGCATTTAAGGATAGTGCTAGAGATGTTACGAAAGAATCAGTTGTATGCTAAGTTCATCAAGTGTGATTTCTTTAAAGAATAAATTTAGTACCTATGCCACATTATTTCTGCTGAGGGAATAACGATTGATCTAGATAAAATTAAGACAATTATGGAATGGAGGGTACCCCAAAATGTGGCAGACATCCTATCCTTTAAGGGATCAGCCTGATATCATCAATGTTTCAGTGAAGGATTCTTGAATATTGCTTTTCCAATTACCTCCTTACAAAGGAAGGGAAAAGTATTTAAACGGAATAATGAATGTCAAAACAATTTTGAAAATCTAAATCTTCTATTGACTACTACACCAGTATTGAGGGTAGCTTACCCCAATAAAGAGTTTGAAGTTTGTACGGATGCGTGTAAGGAAGGAGTTGGGGCAATCCTGTTGCAATTGGGTAAAGTCATTGCTTATGAATCAAGGAAGTTAAAATATCATGAAAAACGATACTCATCTTATGATCTGGAGCTAACACGGGTAGTGCATGCAGTCTGAGTATGGAGGCGCTACTTGCTTGGAAAGAGATTTGTATTAAAAATAGACCATAGAAGCTTAACCATTTACTTTAAGAAAGTTGATCTTAATTCTCACTAGGAAATATGGAATGCCTTCATAAGTGAGTTTGACATTAATATACAGCATGTGAAGGGTAAGGAAAATAGGGTGGTAGATGATTTGAGTAGAAATTTGCATGTTGTTTATGAATTGTACTACAACCAGATTGAATTCAAGTTTCTAGATCAAATAAAATCGGAAGCTGAGAAGGATATTGAATACCAATTTATATGGAAGCAAGCAAAGCAGGCCAGAAGACAAGAAAAATATTTTGATTATGGATTTAACAAAGATGAGGTACTAACCTTTAAGTAAAAGATATATGTTCCAAATCCAACGGAATTGAAGGAGATAATCTTGAACGAATACCACCAGAGTAACTACTCAGGACACCCGGGGTATCAAAAAATTCTAACAACAATTAGAAATAACTATTTATAGCCAGGTATATGAAGAGATATTGCAAAATATTTGAACAAATGTTTGGAGTGCCAACATGTGAAGGTGGAGCATTGACATCTAGCCGGATTGATGCAGCATATACTGGTACTTGAATGGAAGTGGGAGGTTATATCCTTAGACTTTATTATTGGAATACCAAAATCAAAGAGGTATAATGACTCCATTATGGTGGTGGTTGATCGCTTAAGCAAGGGAGCACATTTCATACCAGTACATTCTACTTATAAAATGGTGCAAATAGCAGAGATATTTATGCGCGAAATATTTAGGCTGCATGGCATTCCAAATACTGTCATATCAAATAGAGATGTGAATTTTACTTTAGCATTCTGAAAAACATTATTTAAAGGTTTGGGAATCCAAATAAATTTCAACACTACTTACCATCCACAGACAAATAGAAAAACTGAGTGGGTAAATCAGATCCTAGAGGATATGTCATGCATGTAAGTAATGCAACAACCAATGAGATGGGAATAATATCTTCACTTAGTAGAGTTTGCAAACAACAATGGTTATCAAGAATCTCTTAAGATTAGTCCTTTCGAAGCATTATAAAGATGACAGTGTCGTACTCCTATTAATTGGAGCAACCCTGAAACTAATTTGATGCTTGGACCAGAAATGTTAGTAGAGATGGAATGAAAAGTAAGAAATATAAGGTAAAATCTGAACGTAGCTCAAGATCGACAGAAAATCTATGCAGATAAGAAAAGGACCTATCATGAAATCGAAGTGGGTGATCATGTGTATGTAAGGATTAAACCAAAGAAGAACACCCTAAGGGGGCCTCTTGTGCCTACTTGGCTCCCAAGTTCTATGGACCTTTCTAGATATTGGAAAGGGTGGGACCTATGGCATACCGACTGGCCTTACCCAACCATAATTGGGTGCACAATGTGTTTCATGTATCCTTACTAAAACGATATGTGCATGATCCAAAGCACGTAATCCACTGGAAAAAGCATTCAGATAGGTTATGAATAAGAATCATATCTTGGAAATACTAACATTTATGAGAAAATTAATTCAAATTTTGTTGACTGTAGGTCGAGCCTCATCATATAATAGATTAGAGAGAAATCATGATCCAGAGGAGAGCCATTACCTAGGTTAAAGAGCAGTGGAAGCACTTCAGTGCAGACGAGGCTACCTGTGAGGATGAAGGATTTGTTCAGGATTCTTACTTGGAACTGTTTGTTGAACTAGATTAAAATACTGAGGACAATTTTTACATCTAGGGGGGAAGTTGTGACATGTAGCTTAAGTGCCAACTAATGGTTATGTTATTTTATGTTAAGAAACTAAAAAAATTATTTCTTTCTTGAGAAATATTACTTGATTAATAGAAATTAATTTTGTTTGATTAAATAAAAATTATTTATGGAAAGAGGTTCCATAAAAATTAAAAGTCTAATGGTAAAATTATTCCAAGAACTGAGAAGTGGTTGAACAGAAAGCAGTTTAGAAAGTTACCCTTTCCTCTGAGGATAAAAGTACATCCTAGTGAGGAAGAGGGGTTTTTTTCAATAGCTGAGGAGAGTAGAGGAATTAGATTGAAGAATTCCTGAGCTGGTGGTGACTAGTGGAATTACTGAGATTCTTGAAATTCCTGAAACACAATACTGGACTTGGAGTCTCGAGGTCTCTTCTGAAATCCTCTGTCAACTCATTTAAGTCAGGAGTGGAGCACGAGGGAGAGACGAGAATGTAATTTCCTCTCCCAAGGTATGGGGGACAACATCAACAATATCTGAGAAGACAAATAAGTAAAACAAGACTTTGGAAAATTGAGTTTTGGTTTGTGATTGTGTAGATTAGTTGTATTTTATTTGTCTACAACTATTACTGTATCTCTATGTATTTCTCTTTAAGTAAATTGGACAGTTAGACAAATATTTCGAATACACAGAGCATGTGGGAAATAAAAGCAATCTTAGATTAAAAAATCACATATAGGAAATAAAACTATAAACTACTGTTTCAGGAACTAAAAAATAGAGAACGGTTAGCTTAGTTCTTTCGGGATGCAAGCTCCGAGCTGGTCATTCTCTGCATCTAAGATACACAGAGAGAATGGTCTGGACATTCATCCAAGCTGAAGGAAAAGTAAAATCATAATCATAATCAAACTGGAAGGAAGAAATTTTTGAGCAACCAATGAATATACCAAAATCTTAATGAAACTCTAGTTAACTGATGGCCAAATAGAGCATTTTACAGAGACTGTTAACACAACAAACAGAGAGGTGCATAAATATACATGAAACTCAAACTGAAAACATTCGTTACTATTATCATTGAAATATTTAAATGTATATGAAAAAAAAGAACAGTGGAAAGGAAATTGTAATACCACTCTTGTTTGTGTACAAAAGTAAAAGTAAACTGAGTACTGGAAACAATATACAGTAGTACTATTATTGAAAAATTTCGCAAATGAATATATAATAGAAATTCTGAATAATGAAAACTGTGTACCAATACTGAAACCAAAAATATATGTTTCCATAAGTGAGAGGAGTAGAAAACAACCCTTGTCTGCCGATTCTTGAGAAGACAGGAGAAGTAACCTTAAGATGAGATGGGTTAGCTCTACCCATAAGAGGTAGAGCCGGAGCTGAAACAAGAAATTAAAACTCAAGATATACAAGCACGGTGATACAGAATCCAAATGCCTAGAGAACCAATAATATATATATATTTAGATATAGCAGAACAAAATTATAACTTCAACTGTTATACAAAAGTCCTCAATAATTATAAACTGGGCAAAGCCAAGATATTCTAGTAAGAGTGAAATGATAAATAAAGCACTACAGTAAAAGCCCGAGCCTCGAAGTTGAAATAGGGTTCATGGTAACAGGAAAACCCTTGTCATAAGCTACAGTAGAGAAGGGTACCTAGCAGGGCATGAAAAGCAAGTCGGAAAAGAACCAAAATGAGCTTCGAAAGGATGCCTCCCATAGTGCCGACAAATGAGGTTACTTGTGCAAGAAGACGAGTTGGGGAAAAAATGTCAGTAACTAAAATAAAGCCATGAAAATCCTTAAATAAGCATAGTAAAGAGATAATCAAAAGGCGAGAACCATTACCTGTGGAATTTGTTGCCGAAGAATTCGCAAGTTAAACCTGCAATTATGCCACGAAGAAAAGAGTCAACACTCTGTCGGCATATGGATACATTGAAAATGCAAATTTAAACTACCACATACACCTCTAACCTTCGCGACTTACCTGTAAGCCTCATAGGAAGGTGTGGCAACAAAGCTGAGGTGATCAACCTGGAGGGAGGAACTAGAACCATCGATGCTGACACAATAAGAAAAAAACAATCATTAAGGGAGAATAATATTCCAAGAAACTGAAAGGAAACCTATGAAATTGCTAATGGAAAGAAAACTAAATACTCTCTGGTGGAATTATCTATAGCCAAGAATTACCAAAAGAAAAACTAGTGAACCGCAATGCATAGAGAAAATTACAGTACATAAGACTACCTGGATGAAAAAACTCACCATCTGCCATGAGTTTCTGGAAACGGGAGCAAGGAGAGCCAGGAGGAAGGCCCGTCGGTAGCGACAAACCGAAGCAAGCTTGCAGAGCTCCATGGCAGAGGTGCATGAGCAAATGGTAGATGGTTAGGGTTAGGGTAGTCATTACCCTAATAAAAAACCCTAAACCGAGCATGAACATAGATCTCGAATCTAAGCATATTGACAACGAAAGGAGCCACAGATATCCTCCGATGGACCGGTGGAGAGTTTTCCATGTGGTATGGACTAAATCAATTCGATCACCTTTGAAAAAGTGTTTGATGATAAGAATTACATTAACATTAATGAACTGATAATCAAAGTCATGAAGAATGCTAATTAATGAAAGGTATTGGTCGCCTTAATGCAAGTCCCTTCATAATAAAGATATAGGAAAAACAATCAGGCATAAACCAATGCCAGATTCGTTTACAAGTGCACACCTTTTACAACTCTTGAAACGATCCTTAACCCTTATGAGGCATTATGTATACATATTTGATTTTTATTCATAGTGGGGCACTGCTCAATATGAGATATGAAAGGTGAATAATTTAGACATTGCATAATGTAAAAGTGTATATGGTTAAATGTAAAAGTGTATACAGTTTGATGTGAAACTGTATATAGTTAAATGTAAAAGTGTGTATAGCTTAATGTAAAATTGAAAGTTAATTTTTTTTTATATGTGTGGGGGTAGTATGTTATAGTTTTATAAAAAAAATTGTCAAAATATTATTTACAAAATAAATCAATTGCTTGATATGCTGCTAGTTTTCATTATTGCCCGATGTGTGCCTGTTTTTTCATAAATTCTTAATTCTTAATTAATTATTCATTTTAGTTTTTATTAAATATTTAATTTTATAATCTTTATCTATATGATTCAAAACAAACAGCAGTGAGGTTTAAATTATTCACAAAAGTGAACGCTCAGGGTTACTTTTCAAGAATTCTTGGTAAGAAACAATTTAATGAGGAAAACTATTCACATAATAATTAAACTGAACATGTATGAATAAACAATATAATTAAAAAATTATTTAAAAATATAATTAAAAAAAATATTTAAGATAATAATGATTTAATAATTTTTTATAGAAATATTTAGTAATTTTAAAATATAAACTATTTATTTAAAGGTTTCATTAAATTTATTTTCAAATTTAGTCTAATTTAAACAAAGAAGCCATAGCACATCTTTTGTTGTTATGTAGCTACAAAAATGGTTTACAAATTATTATTGAAATTTAATAAACAAATATAGTTAAAAAATGTAAGAAAATAAAAAGATAAAATAGAAAAAATAAATATAACTTTTAAATAATTATAATAAGAATTTTTCTTTGTAAGGAAATAATATGACTTTTTTTAATCACCTATATGGTAGATATGAATTTTGTATTATGTTTTAAAGAGTTTTTGTTTGGTTAAGAGTTTGTTTTCTTTGGATTTAAGGTAACGCTTTAACTTCCCAAGATTCACATGTATTTGGTAGGAGTGAAAGCCTCAGAACCAACAATAGGTTGTTTAGGCGGACCATTTTTCTTAAATAAAGATAATGAATCAACTTACATTTTTTAATAACAACAAGTGATAGTTGTACTAATTACTAAACTAAGTTGTCATAGATTTTACCACTATATAAAAAAATAGATATAAACTTAATATAAAACTCTTAAAACATAATGTAAGTGATTGGTATTATAGACCTTTTAGTAGTGTAAATTTTCAATTATCATTCATTTTCATGTAGCTGGCTTTTCAGAAAAGAAGAACATTGTGCCTCTTTCACAACCCTATAACAAAGTCCAAGTTCAAAGATCACACTTATGTGTTCACTTTTAATAAAATTCCAAATTCCAAATTTTTTTAACAATAAATTAGTTTAATTTACCCTATGCATAAGATAAATTATCACACCAATTCCAAATTTTTTAACAATAAATTAATTTAATTAATTAATTTACCATGTCCATAAGATAAAATAAATGATCACACCATTTGAAGGGTTTTTGCACGGGCATAGTTAAGTAGTTAATAGCTAATTAGTTGTCTAAAGTTGGTATAAGTGAAACTAAATGGGTGTCAATGCATCAATCTCCTTTTAGTTCCAAGTAATAATACCTAATATGTCAATACTCTTCTATGTTGCAAACAATACCTATTATATAGAGGAGACTATTTTTAAATGGATTGCAAACATCGTTCCTCCTTTAAGTTGCAAATAAGTTACAAATTTGTTAATAGAATGAAAAGACTTGCTCAATAATTAATTAAAGACTTCATTTCTTCGAATTTGATAAAATCTACAAGGCTTAGATTTATATCCCAGTATACTACAAAGAAAGAATGAAAGAACTCGCCATATAACTAATTAAAGATTTTCATTTCTTCGAATTTGATAAAATCTACAAGATTCAGATTTCTATCCCAGTATACTACAAAGAATGAAAAAACTCACCAAATAATTGAAGTACAATTCCGGATAAAAACACAATTTCATCAAAATATGATCCTCATCATTAAAATAAAGAAACCCTAGCATTCCATTCCCAGAAAGAAAGAAATGAAATCTCTTCGAATTTGATAAAATCTACAAGGTAGAATTCCAACTGCGTTTTCAAATAAACACGCGTTATCAAATAAACAACATCTACTTAAGGAAAGCATCTCGATCAGAATATTTACAATGACAGCGACATCTTTCCTATTTAGCTTCTTTTCGCGAAAAGGAAAAAATGGCCGGCACTTCTGCATACAAAATAAAATTAAATGCCTATTTATCCCCGTGAATGACGAATCAAAACATGGAGATGAATAAAAAAAAACCTCTAAATAAAAAATTATTTGTATAAATAAAAGTTTTATGCTTAATATCTTTATTAGTAAAATGTCCAATTTTTCTTTTTCTTTAGTCTTGCAACCACAACTTAACAATATAGAAAATCAGAACACACAGCATGCAGTCAATATATTCGAAGTCTAAGCTCTATTGGAAGAGACAAAATTTCATAAATGTGCAAAATGCTCTTCAGATCCATTTTCAACGAAAATGGCGCTGTGAAACAATATAATTAGATTAATTATCTTTCGACATGAAAGTGAATAATGGATCTGTAAAATATCGTTAAATGAAAAATAATCTGCATATATAAACAATAAATGTTGAAGACAATGTTGTGAATAAGAATTTATGACATTCTTTCTCCAATCTTGTTTGTAAAGGTTCCCAAATTTTCAACTCTATTGTATTTGTTTGAAGAGGCAGATCATTAAATTTGTAAACCTGACAATTCATAAAATCTTCATAAATATTCATTAGCGGTGAAAGTTGCATACCTGAACCTAAATGAAATGGATGTCCAGAACAGGATGTCGAGAACTAATCCTTCTGCAAGCTGCAAATTAATTATCGACGACCATTTCCCTTCTTCATCAACAACGATTACCACAGACATATGCATAACAGAGACAATAACACTACAACTCAACAAACACAACATACGTTCACATCCAAACCCACACATAAAGCAAACAAACGAAACTCAAACATACAAAACATCCAAATGAAAACACAAGCTTTATTAAAAAAGAGAATGATACGGTACTCTTAGGCAAAGATAACATAATGCAAAGCCACTGCTTAGCTTTTTAACAACGGCCAAGCGCAGAAAAACCACGTAAATCCTTGTTAACAACGGCCAAATGCAGAAAAAGCATGTAAAAGCTTGTGTATAATCATTGGATTCAAAGTTATCAGCCACCTACTATCGATCCATGTCGAACGGAGATTATAATCGTTGGATTCAAATTTTTCAAGCAACTACTATCGATCCATGTGAAACCGAGATTTGATGACACGTAATTATTTTATGTCAGAAAAAACTCATAAAATATTCCACCATGGACCACTATCCACCGTGATAATGGCACTTCGAATGTTTCATGTATGTGTCACGATATTTGAATGTTGATCATTAGCAAATTTCCTCGCTTCATGTGTACCAACGACAATACACGAAGATAGTGAAATATTGAATATTGTTTAAATAAATATAATATTAGCAAAATCATATAATTTATATAAAAGATTATTTTTTAATTTTTTATATGTTAACTAACTTTTATAAATTAAATCAATTAACGTGATTTAATATATTTATTAATATTAATATTATTTATATTAAAATATTAATTTGATAAATAATTTCATAGTAATATTAATATGTTTATTAATAAATATTAAAGTTAATATTTATTATAAACTAATAATAATAATAATATGCTATAAATTTAAAATAATAAAAAAATATTATTATTATTAAAATCAATGATGTAGTTCAAGTTTCAATAGTTATAACAAATGAATAGATCAACACTAAATGCTAACATCATAAATTCTAAAAATTATGTCAGGTGGGTCACGTCCTCATACAAAATGTATCCTTAAGTTTTAAATTAAAAATAAAAATAAAAAATAAATATCGCATTGTGCTAGAACATATATCAATTTCTAATACAACTATGTATTATTTATATAATTTGAATGGATAGTAAATTATATACGTGAATTTGAATCGATCATAAATTTACCTTTAACAAAAAAAAATACCACATTAAATTTCCAAATTAAGTAAAATTTTAAACATCTTTACTCTTTACTAAAGTCAATACCATTTCCTAAATCAAAGGAAAAGAGTTAATTCAACACAAACAATCAAAATCCAAAATCTTTTAATATTTCTTTTAATTAAATATTTGTAAAATGAATTTATACTTACTCCAGAGCTATGGTAAATAAATAAACTAGATGTATGGTAAATAAATAAAAATTCTTTTTATATGTATTCCATAAACCTTTTTATATTTAAAAAAAAACTTTAAAAAGAGGTTTTATTTAGATGAAGCCTATGGGACGAATACCATGGGACAAATTAATATTGATTCCATGGGCCAAATACCATGGGTAAATAAATAAATATAAAAGAGGTATAAACAATTATGATAAATAAATAAATAAATATAAAATAGATATAAAGAGGTATGGTAAATAAATATAAAAGAGGCATAAAGAGGTAAGGTAAATAAATAAAAATATATCAAATAGGATTATAAATAAAAATCTAATTATATAACAAGCCTATGGGCCAAATACCATAGTAAAGAAAAGGGGTATGGTAAGTAAATAAAAATATAAATAAACTAGAGGTATGGTAAGTAAATAAAACCTCTTTTCATATTTACTCCATAATCTGCTTTATATTTACGAATATTTATGTTCATTAGTTTACATAACTAAGAAGAAATAGAGAGAGAGAGTGATAAGGGAGAGATGGAGAGAGTGTGTGTATGTTTAGGGATGAGATAAGGAGATAAAGTAAGATGTATGGAAATAAGGGGGGGGAGAAGAAGTGATAAGGGGAGAGGGAGGGATATAGTAATGTAGTTGGAGAGACAGAGGGGTGGAAAGAGAGAGAGAAAGAAAGGGATGGGGGAAGAGAGAGGATTAGAGAGAGAGAGAGAGAGATGGGGGAAGAGAGAGGATTGGAGGGAAAAGAGAGAGAGAGAGGTGGGAGAGAAAGGGAGAGAGAGGAAGGATGAAAGAGAGGAGGAGAGTGATGGGGGAAGAGAGAGTATTGGAGAGAGAGAGAAAGAGAGGGATTTAGGGGAGAGAGAGAGAGGAAGGAGGAGAGAGAGGACTTGAGAGAGAGGAGGAGAGAGGGATCGATAAGAGAGATGGATTTGGAGGGGGAAAGATGTAGGAAATAAGAAATATAGAGAGTGAGAAGTGGAGAGAGAGGAGTGACAAGGGAGAGACAGAGAGAGAGCGTGTATGTTTTGGGCTGAGATAAAGAGACAAATAAGGAGAGATGGAGATAAGGGGGGAGAAGGAGATATAAGGAGAGAGGGAGGGATATAGTAACATAGTTGGTGGGTGAAGAGAGAGAGAGAGGGAGAGAGAGATGGGAGAGAAAGCGAAATAGAGGAAGGAAGAGAGAGGATGTGAGAGAGTGGAGAGAGGGAGGGAAAGAGAGATGGACTTGGAGGGGGAGGGAGAGAGAGGTAAGAAGAAAGAAATAGAGAGAGAAAGGTGGAGAGAGAGGGAGAGAGGGGGAAGATAGAGATATAGATGGAAGGTGAAGAGAGGGAAGAAGAGAGAGATGGGGAGAGGAGGGGATTGACAAAAATATTGATATATATGGATTGCGAGAGCGTGTGTGTTTAGGGAGGTGAGATAGAGAGACAGAAAAGAAGAGATGGAGGGGGATATATATATAGATGGAGGGTGGAGAGAGGGAAGAATATTTCTCACACTAGATGGATTGATATAAGTGGAGATGGTGATTTATAATCCTATTTGATTATTTGCACTATATGCATCGATTTTAATGTAGATATTTATTTCTAATGATATTTGATTACCTGCACTAGATGCATTGATTTCAGTGTAGGTGGTGATTTCTAATACAATTTGATTGCTTGCACTGAATTTGTTGATTTCAATTTAGATGTCAATTTATAATTATATTTGATTACTTGCACTCGATGAATTGGTTTCAATGTAGATGATTTCTAATCCTATTTGATTGTTTGCGCTAAATGCACTGATTTCAGTGTAGATGTCGGTTTCTAGAGAGAGAGAGAGAGAGTGATAAGGAAGATGGAGAGAGAGGGAGAGAGGACAAAAGGACGAAAGAGAGATATTAATGGGGGAGAGGGAGAGAAGGGGAAGATAGAGATATAGATGGAAGGTGAAGAGAGGGAAGAAGAGAGAGATGGGGAGAGGGGGTGATTGAAAAAGATATTGATATATATGGAGTACGAAAGCGCTTGTGTTTAGGGGGGTGAGATAGAGAGACAAAAAAGAATAGATGCTTGTGTTTAGTGGGGTGAGATAGAGAGACAAAAAAGAATAGATGGAGGGTGGAGAGAGGAAGGAATATTTCTTGCACTAGATGGATTGATATAAGTGGAGATGGTGATTTCTAATCCTATTTGATTATTTTCACTAGATGCATCGATTTTAGTGTAGATATTTATTTCTAGTGATATTTGATTACTTGCACTAGATGCATTGATTTCAGTGTAGGTGGTGATTTATAATACAATTTGATTTCTTACACTGAATGTGTTGATTTCAATTTAGATTTCGATTTATAATTATATTTGATTACTTGCACTAGATGACTTAATTTTAATGTAGATGATTTCTAATCCTATTTGATTGTTTGCACTAAATGCATTGATTTCAGTGTAGATGGCGATTTCTAATCCTATTTGATTTCTTTGAGTAAATGCATTGATTTCAGTGTAGATGTTGGTTCCTAGAGAGAGAGAGTGAGTGATAAGGAAGATGGAGAGAGAGAGAGAGAGGACAAAAGGAGGAAAGAGAGATATTAGCGGGGGAGAGGGAGAGAAGGGGAAGAGAGGGAAGAAGAGAGAGATGGGGAGAGAGGGTGATCGACAAAGAGAATGATATATATGGAGTGCGAGAGCATGTGTGTTTATGGGGGTGAGATAGAGACAAAAAAAAAGAGATGGATGGGGATATAGATATGGATGGAGGGTGGAGAGAGGGAAGAATATTTCTTGCACTAGATGGATTGATTTAAGTGGAGATGGTGATTTATAATCCTATATTATTATTTGCACTAGATGTATCGATTTTAGTGTAGATGTTTATTTCTAATGATATATGATTACTTGCACTAGATGCATTGATTTCAGTGTAGGTGATGATTCATAATACTATTTGATTGCTTGCACTGGTTGTGTTGATTTCAATTTAGACGTCGATTTATAATTATATTTGATTGCTTGCACTAAATGCATTGATTTCAATGTAGATTATTCCTAATACTATTTGATTGTTTGCGCTAAATGCATTGATTTTAGTGTAGATGGTGATTTCTAATCCTATTTGATTGCTTTGAGTAAATGCACTGATTTCAGTGTAGATTTTGGTTTCTAATCTTATTTGATTGATTGCATTAGGTGCATTGATTTCAATGTAGAAGTTATTTTCTAATATTATTTGATTGCTTGCATTAAATGCATTGATTTCAATGTATATGTTGATTTATGATTTGATGTAATTAGATATATGACAATACATTAATATTAAAGTGATTGGATTAACAATATGCATTGATTTTAGTGTAAGCACAAAAAGTTATTAACAATGTAGATTGATTTTTGTGTTATAGTAATTTAAGCTATTAATATTGGAAAGAAATAGAGACAAGGTATCATGTTTACTACAATAGATCGAGCTAAAGATTTAAATGGTTTACGATTTAAATTTTCTTTTTCATATAATAGATATGAAAAGATAACAAAACTAACAAGGGAGGAAATAAGAATAGTAGAAGAAAATAGTTTGAGATTGATTGTAACATGAGTACGTTCTTATTGTTCAGATTTTCTATCTTTCAACAGTATTATTGTCACTTTGCATTTAAAAAAAATATTTCATTATTATAGTTATTAACAATAATTATCATCTCAACGAACTGAGGTAACTAAGAAAATTTAAAATTAAAATGACCAAGCTAATCTCAGAAATATTTAGCATATTTAAAATGATTATATTAATATTTGATATATTTACATATTACTGATAAAATTAATCATATCTTTGATAGATTTTCCTTGGCAGCACACGACTGAAACCAGCCTAGATCCATCTTACATCTAAAAAATATACAAAAATTTTAATAATCTGAAAAATGTGACGTTGATGCCTCCAACTGGAACCAGCCTAGATCCATCTAACTCTAGATCTATCATGCACCGAGAGTGATCAAATCTCTCAAGGTGCAAACCTTTCCTCAATTTTTGCACTCAAAAAATAGGTTTGCACCTCGAGAGATTTGATCCCTCTCAGTGCATGATAGATCCAGAGTTAGATGGATCTAGGCTGGTTATTATTAAAATCAATGATGTAGTTCAAGTTTCAATAGTTATAACAAATGAATATACCAACACTAAATGCTAACATCATAAATTCTAAAAATTATAGATTATCTTTTTTAAAATTTCTACTGTTATCAAACCTAATTCGTATATTTTGAATGATGAAAATGATTATATCATGTTTTATACTAATAATGGATCTCATCTCAAGACATACATAGGAGTAGGATAAGAATAAATCATCAAAATCAATTTCTTGTTTGTATAACTTGTTTTCAAGTTTTCTCTCATTTTAATTTTGACCTTTTCTTTACCATGTCTTTTTTACTTTCTTAAGTTAACCTCTCTTTTTTACAATCATTCTTTTTCTGATTTCATAGTTTTTTTTTTCTCGTAGTCCCTTTGGTTTTCATAAGGTTGATATAATTTGTTGAGTACAATTGGAAAGTACGTTTAACAAGAAAATAACACATTCATAAAATTAATTATGTTAAGCTTTATATCTCTGAAAATATTTATGTGTTGACATATTTAACAAAATATCTAATACAAGGACACGGAACCTTTCTCTTTTGTTCAAGAGTTGGTTTGAGAAGAAGCTATATCTAACCTTATTATTACTTGCGATAAAATACCTTAAGTATTTGCTTCTTCATCCCACCTCTCACATCTCTTGATTGCATTCCCTCATTAAAAACTCACATCCTACTCATTCATAATCTATACTATTAATTTTATTACAAAGTATTTATGGTTTCTAGTTTGCAATATATATATATAATGTTGGCCCTACTTTAAGAAATTCATGTGAAAAGGTTTTGCATGTATGATGATATAAGAGCAATTGATGCATCTAATTCTCTTCTACATTTGAGTTATCGATATGTTTTGAAAGTGATGTTTTTTGCTGTAAATATGGCAAACAAAAGGAAAGCCCAGACATATGCTTATATACTATCAATTTTTTAAATATGCTAAATTTCCTCAAAGCATGTAAACGAACAAGGATTTTAATTTTATTATCCAGAATTTAATCATTATTTACACACAAAAGGAAAGCCTAGACACATGATTATATACTATCAATTTTTTAAATATGCTAAATTTCCTAAAATCATGTAAAGGAACAAGGGTTTTAATTTTATTATCAAGAATTTAATCATTACAGTCTCTCCAACTAAAGTTGTTTGCATATTATTTTATTCAACTTCCTATAGTCGAAAAAAATATATTATGGTCATTCGTGGAAGGCTTGAACGTTTTATGTTTATATGAGTTATGGCTGCGAATTCATCTTCCACATGAAAAAAAAGGATGATAGCACTTTATTAATGTGATTGGTATATTTTCAAGGCCTAGACTTATTATCAAATATTTATAAAACCAAGAACTTATAATATCTTGGCTGATCATTATTTCGAAGGATAAAATATAAGTTCGTCGATATTATGTTTTAAAGGTTTGGGAGACAATGTTTACGGTTTACAAGATTTGTATCAACCAATACAATTAAATGAATAATTATTATAAGTGCGATACGCCTATGTTTTGAACTATTGATATGAGATGATATATTTAAGATTTTATAATGTAATATTTATGGTTCATATCAAACTGTTTTGTCTCAAATAATTCACAAGTGGTGATCAAACTAGCCATTAGCAAGTAATGTAAGGCATGGTTGATTTGATTAATGCATGGTTATGAAATATTATGGGAAGGATTAGAATATGTTTTATGATGTTGGCATTTATTTTATTTCTACCGTATCACCTTTTTCCAGTTATGATTCTCATTGAATGAACTTTCCATGGGAATGATACATCATGCTACATATGATTTTTGACATGTATTGAAGTTTTCTATTTATAATGGCCAATCTTCTTCTATAATATTTGTTCAAGATAGTTTTTTAATGTCATATTTATCTTTCCCTCCTTTTTTCTCCTTTTTTCTGGTGTAATATGATATTCATTTAATTCCTTATGACCCGCCACTCAAGAACAATTATAACTTGTCATCTTGACCGCTCACATGCTTCCTATGTGGTGCATCCACATCCACGTGAAATTTGTACTTTGATCGTTCCCATGACATAATAATCCAGCTTGGAGATCCTTGCACTTGCTTTTATTCTAAAATTTACTCTCCACTAAGCCTCGAGCCTTGATCATAACATGTCATTTTTACTCTTCCCATGAACTTCCAGTGGTATTGAATATGTCTAGCTCCCCTCTTTCGAGTTTTTCCTTTTCAAACTACCTGAAACTACTGTTGGAAGCTGACGAGAAAAAGGAATATTCTTGGATTATAGTGTAACTTTTCTTACACACACCAATCCGTCAAGTATGCTTGAAAATGAGTAACTTATTTCAGTTGTTAATGTGTTGAAGTTACATGGATTTTTATTTCCCTATCCTTGTTCTTCCTTGTCTTTTTTTGCAAATTTCTTAATGGCATCTCAAAAAACCTCTAAAATCCTTCTATTGAAATTGAAATCCCCTATTTGTTCATTCAAGGACACTTTGAAGTTCATAAAACTCATTCCTATTTAAAATATTTATTGTACATGCATGTATGAAGCTAATATTTATTCACATGCAAAGGAAAATTTTCTCCATGAGGTATTGGCATAGTTTGTCTTGTCTTGTGGCCTTCTCTGCTTAATGTTTTTGCGCCATTCAGTGTGATCCCTTGAGACTTAAATATTGGGCATAAAGGCACCTTGTGTTTTTCGTAATCTTCCTGAATTGGCGCCTAGCCCCCCACATTTTGAAATCATCATTTCATTTAGCTTTTTAAGAAGCTACACAAATTTATTGACCTACCGGGACTATCTCTATATGCTCTAATCTCGAATTAAATAATTTATTTGTACATATGTTCTTATTCAAAGACTATAACTATATCTTTTTTTGATGTATGTATTTATCACCTTGTTATAATGGTTATTTGAAAATGAGAATATATACAAAAGTATTTCATCTCTAGTGATGCAATGTGCAGGCCCTATTTTATTTATTTTTATTAGAATTTTCAAAAGGGTTTTGCATATAACCATGTTTTATCATTTTAACCCACAATTTACTTGTTTTCATAATGGTTCATCCCTGTGTTAATATTAACACACCATTTATCTTTCACTCCATATATAAAATAAAACCCTATAGTAGAAATTATTGTTATTGTTATTGTTGTTTTATTGAGGTCTCTGTTTTCTTATGAGTCTTTCTAGATCTTCAACAAGAGATGCTAGATGTGGATGTGGATTCAATAGTGTAAGACTTTTTAGGAGCTAGTGTTGACTTGTTTCTCCACTTTGGCTCTCTAAAACTTAAATCAACCTTCTTGGAAATGAGGTCCTGTCACCGACAGGCCTAGAATCCAATGAAAATATAATAATACACCCAAGGAAGATCTGTCACTTCACTCCCCAGCAACGTCGCCAGAAATGTTAGCCTCCATAATGTCCCAAGGCTGAAAGGATATCGACAAAGGTAAACTCAAACCAAGCTTTTACTTTGGTAGCTAGCCCTACTAAACTAGATAGGCTCTTCCTATGAAAAACATAACCAAGGGTGTAGAGTGACTGTTAGATTGAGCTGGAGAAGACAAAAGAGAATTTGAATATCCAAAACCTTCCCATGAAAAATTGATTTCTAATAACTAATGGCAAACCAAGCCCTTCACTAATCCATGGTGAAAAAAAATAGCATGAGGATTCTCTCCCATTTTCCCACCTTCTCTACCATATTTACCATGTTCTTGTAGAGGTAATGAGGTAAGTTTAGGGTTTTACGCCAGTTAAATGCATCAAGATTCTCATATGATACTAGTATAACCTTGAGTTCCTATCCTCACATGTGAAGTACCTCATGATCAATTTCATGATAGGGGCATATTTTTCCAGCAAGTGTCTAAACGGAAAGATGTGTTTAGGAGTTTCTTTGTATGCTGGTTTCAAGTACATTTTGTAGTTGTCAAGGTCAAGGTCTCTACTCTTGAACCAATTTTCTTGACTGTTTGGAATCCCTGTGGGTGAGGAAATGATCTATGTTTAAATATTAAACACCACTCCTGAAATATTCACCTTATCTCTCCTATATCTAGTGGCAAAAGTACTGGTGAGTTTGTCATGAAAACCAAATTCCTCAACCTTGTGGAAAAAGGCACGACAACCAGCATATTGAAATTATTTTTTGAGGAAGGGTGAAGACATGACCTCATATACTGAAGTGGGCTCATACCTACTGATCTGACCTCCAATGTGCCTCCATTTCTGACCCTAGCTCAATGGGAAAGGGGATTAGGGTTTAGTGAAAGGGAAAACAAGGGATTTGGGTAATTTTTGGAAATGAAGGGATATGAAGGGGTTTAGGGATTCCTAAATTCTTGATAAAATTTAGGGCGGTAGGGAGAGATGTTAGGGAGTAGGGGAAAGTGAAATTTGAGGGAATGGATGAGGGGAAGGGGTCCAAAAAGGGAAAAAATAGTCCTAACCTAGAAATCTCTAGTCTAGGCTAGGGTTTGTAGGAAAATGGGGAAAATGAGGAGTAGGGGATGGGGAAAGTGATTAGGTAAGTGTATAACATATGAGGGAAGGTGAATGAGCTCTAGTCTAAGGGTTTATTTCAGAAATTTGTGAATGTACACCTAAAAGAAAGAAAATGGACTAGAAACCCTTGAAGTGGGAATTTTTCTTTCCAATCACAAAATGAAGACAAAAGAAATTATTTGTAGGGTCTACTACAACGATTATTCGTGCCAATAATGGATAAAACATAGCGATCAGGAAAATTTTCAATGTGTGTGCAACACCTACACAACATAGTGGAGGAATGAGCACTCTTGAGCAAGAAATTTCTTTACTGAGGGTGAGAGTGAGTTTTATTGTTGCATAGACGTTTTTTGAGGATGAAATGAGAAAATGGAAAATCTTTTGGGTCTTTTGTAGCTTTGGAAATAAATTTTCACTTTTGGTGGTTGAGTGGCCCCACCAAGTCTTTCCACTTTTTATTTGAAACTTTACAGTTTTAGAATATTTTGAAAACATATTACATTCATTATTGAAATGACACTACACTTTAAAAAACCTTATTGAGAATTTTTCAATATTACTACTCCTTCAATGTTGAATTCAATGGTGAATTGACTGATTTTTTATGATTTTGACCCTAAAACCTAATGGTCACACTTCAAGAAATGATAAGCGGAATGATGACCATGGTGATATAACTGAGATGGTGATGAGACATTTGAGTGGTGACTCATCAAAATGAAGGATGGCAAGACCAAAACATGACTTTTGAAAGGAGTAGTAACACACCTACACACACTAGCCACTGACCAAATTTTTATTTGAAGACCAACTAAAACGATAAAAAATTGACTTAAAACCATAAGAAAACCTTGTAAGAGAATATTTTATCACTGGTACTGGCAGGACTCTCAAACACTAACAACAACGATACTAATGATTTTGATATAAGTTTTTATTTGAAATTTAAACCTCGATAAGTTGACTTAGTTGATTTGATTGCACAATATTGATTTTTGTAAGAGTGAATATATTTGTTTGATCAGTATAATGTTTGCGTCTAGCACTGTATGATTTTAAAAAATGTTCCTGAGCTTGGTATGTCCACATTGACGGTTACCTAGTGAAGCTAGGAAGATGTGCCAATCCAAACGTCTACTTCAAAAGTGGTCTAAGGTATGCCTTTGATTTTGGTTTTATATACTAATGGTATATTATTGACAAGAAATGAGCCCTTAATGATCAAAGTAAGAGGCAATTCGCATTTGAAGTTTGAAATGAAGAAGCATGATATGATGAATTACTTTCTTAAGTTTGGAAAATAAAATATATATCGTGAAGCTAGTGAAGAGTTTTTGGAAAATAAAAATGAAAATACTTGGACACTCCGATTGAATTTCAAAAGGTTATGAAGAGATATTTTTGAACCTACCTTGGAAGAGATATTTTTGAACCTACCTTGGTAAACGACAGTTGATTCAAGATTTAAGGTTTCGTGTGAACAGCCATCCATATATATGTTTTCGAAGAACAACTTGAGTCAATCCATGTTTGATCTGCTTTATACACATTGGGTTTCCGCCAAACAAACTTTGAGATAATTGCATGAGACAACAAATTTTTGGTCTGAGATATTCTTCCTATGATATGTGACTGTATAGATGTATTGATGTTGTTTAGGATCATTATTGATGGGATGATCAAATCTAGGTGCTTCCTTAGTATGATATCTGCCATGATGTTTTGGATGAAAAGTCCATAGCATTAAGCACGACCAAGGTTGAGTATGATGTTGTTAGTATGGCTTGCTGTGAGGCATGCGGAAGAAACTTTTTGGAAAGATATTTTGAATAGGATTTGGATATGACAATGATACATTGCAATGATAATGAGTGGGATCCGATCAGCAGAGAATCATGTATATAGCTGGGACTTGTTGCAATTTTGTGTATTTGGGGTAGCATCAGTTGTGCTCTAGGTCCCAAACTTTGTGGGGGGACTAGAGTACACTTGATCTACAAGACCCAGAAATGGATTTGAGAGATTTCAAGTCGTGTTAAAGTTATTCAAATAATTAATTATTTTTAATGGATTTCCTAAGCCTAACTTAGGAAAATAAAATATAAAAAGTGAATTAATTAACACATGTGCTGAAATTGTCTTAAGTCACATGGATCAATCAATATTTTAATATTATTCATTGATGGATGATTTAATCTCGGCCGTTGAAGGGTTCAACGAAAAAGTATAAGAGAAAGGCTTGAGGGTCAGTTGAGGACACACAATTTCTGTTGAACTGAGGAATAGATATAGAATTCTAGGGCAGGTTTGCTAAAAATTTCCAGTGGAATTTCTTGCGGTGAGGGGTAGTATTGGCTGAGGGAATGATATGATTCCAAGAGCCAAGAGACAACAAGAGGAAAGTAGAGCAGCCACAAGGATAGCATAGAGAGGCTTCAGATCCACGTAGAGTAGCCGGGACACCGCAGAGGTAGGTAGGGCCACGCTGGGTTGACGTTGACCAAGTAGATGTAGCACAGGGGAAACATAGACTCTCATAGGGTGACGCAGGCCCTCCTAGAGTCGCGCAGAGGCTGACGCAGTCCCTCTATGGCAACGCTAGGGCTTTAGTAGCAGTGTTGAGGGTTTATAGGGTCAGATCTGGGCTGAGTCCTGTAAATCCCATTTAAGGGTGTGGATCGGTAAGATATTTGGCACTAGATCTTCAAGTTTGCTGCATATTTTATATATTTTATTCTCTATCAGGTTTTCCAAGGTCGGAACCCATATTTATTGTACTCATAACTACTTAATAATAAAACTATCATATTTGTTGAACCGGTTTTCCCACTTTGGTTTTCTCTGGGGGCTTATGTCCAAAAATCCATGCGTCACTTTGTTGCATGAGTGAATTATTAAGTAAATGATTTGCATGTGTAGGCTGTAGTTTTTTTTTTTTTTTCAATATTTTCTAAATCTAATTTCTGAAAGTAATTTGTATTAATTAAATCAAGTAGGAGGAAATAAACCAATACACTATAGTATAATTTTCACATGGTATCAGAGTGATCGCATATGAATATGAATCTCCAAAAAACAACTAAAGAGTTATTTTTTCTCTAGGGTGGTAGAAGAAGTAGCAGATCTGGAAAGGGGATCTTTTCAGCAAGATAAATAAGATCCAAAAGACAACACTAAAGTTGTAGAAGGTCTCTCGGCTTATGAAAACCCTTCCTAGGGTAGCGTAAGGACTGTGTCACCCAGTATGGGGTTACATAGTCCATTCTGAGCCACGCTGGGACTGTGCTGGGCCAGCCAAGAGGACGATGTCCAGTCACCTCTCTTATTGCAAAAGAATTCAACGATGTTTTGGAAGCAGTGCTTTAGATCTTCAGCAGTGCTGGTGGGGTCGAGATTCTACAGGTGCAGAATTGTGCCTAGCTAAGGCAACAAAGGTGGGAGGAAGATAGTTATTCAGCAGATCTGAGCCAAAAACATCTGATATTCGATCAGGAGGATCAAAGAATACTGTCTGTTTGAAATTTGGTGGAATACTTCCAAGAGGGAAGTCAGTTTATCGAGATTTGAGCAAATATGGCTCGATATGGACTAAGGGATCAAGACAGACTAGATAGCATGTCTCACTATGTCCTCTAGAATGACATAATTCTCTCATTTTTAGATGAGTATGGTCTCAAAGATCATGCAAAGCAAACACTTGTTTTACCAACTGATGCAAATCCACTCAAGAAGTATGAAGAAAATCAAGCACAAAAAAAGCAGTTGATCATAAACAGAGTCAAGGACCACGTTATTATGCATATTGTTGGTAATAATATAGTAAATTCTATGTGCAAGGCTCTAGAGGTGATGTACCAAGGATGCTTTGTGTAAAGAATAATCCTTATTGATAATCATATGTGAATGTTCCAACTGATGAAGGGTGAAGAGATAGATCCATTTCTCTTCAGAATTCAAGCCATCTGTGACCAACTGATTGGCATGGGTGTTTCTCTAGGCTAAGGGCTCCCAATGAGGAAAGCCCTAAATTTTGTCTCTGAAGAATGGGAAAAAATTGTCCAGAGAATTCTGGGAAGGGAATCATTACAATCATGGGTAGATATGTGGGCTATTCTTCGCCCAGAGGAGATCAGGAGGATCACCAAGAAGTATTTTAGTGGAGGGAGAGGATCATCTGAAGTAAATAATGAAGAGGAGGAGGATGCAGCCCTTGCATCAAAGTAAAATAAGCAAGGGAAGAAGAAGAAGGACCTCTCAAAGGTATGGTGCTTTAACTTTGGGGATCTTGGTCGTTTCACCAGCAGTTGTCCTAAGAAAAAGGTTAAAGGAGCTTCTGATTCCAAGGCAGCAAAAACAAATTAAGATGGCTCTGATGATCATGCAACCATGAGTGCTCATGAAGCTTGAGAGAAGAGGTGGGGTGACATGGATATATAGAGTATCAATAGACGGATGGTGGGATCCTTGAGTAAACCCTACTCTTGGATCACATATGAACTACAAGAGCCTTAAGATGATAGTAGGATGAGTCGAGAGACGGTTGCATATGACCACATTGAAGAGAAAGAGGTAGTTGAAGAGCTAAAGAGTGAGCAGTGTGATGCAGAGGCAGCAGTAGTGACAACAACGCAGAGAGGGTCATGGGACTTCAACAACACAAAGAAATTGGGCTCACGCAGTGTAGTGTTGTAGCATGACAATATCTCCCAAGGGGACAACATGATTCAGCATCTACGTAGCTTCAATGGTGGAGGGAAAATTGGCTTATCTATCAAACAGTTCGAAAGAGTCTTTCAGTTGCTTACTTCTGAGCAACTAAGTTGCAGTGCAACAGTTAGCAGTGGCAGTTCTATGGGCAACATGATGCAACAATTTGAGAGGGAGTAGTAGTATAGATGTGGAAGTGTTAGTGCCAGTGGCATGGGAAACATTATAGAGAGTGGCAGTGATGTGGATGGAGGGCAGCAGGTCAAGCATCAACAACAAAAACCAAGTACTCAAGATCTTGTAATGCATGGTGTCATGTATTGCTAGAGCACACTCGTGGTGCTAAGAGGGAGTGTTGATATTTTTTGTATTTGGGGTAGCATTAGTTGTGCTCTATGTCCTAGATTTTGTGGAGGGACTAGAGTACACTTGATCTACAAGACCCATAAACGAATTTGAGTAATTTGAAGTTGTGTTCAAGTTATTCAAATAACTAATTATTTTTAATGGATTTCCTAAGTCTATCTTAGGAAAATAAAATAATTAAAGTGAATTAATTAACACATGTGCTGAAATTGTCCTAAGTCACATGGATCAAGAATTTAATCTCAGTCGTTGATGGATGATTTAATCTCGGACGTTCAAGGGTTCAACAAAAAAGTATAAGAAAAAGGCTTGAGGGTCAGTTGAGGACACATAATTTCTATCAAACTGAGGAATAGATTTGGAATTCTAGGGTAGGTTTGCTAAAAATTTCCAGTGGAATTTCCTGCAGTGAGGGGTAGTATTGGCTGAGGGGATGATCTAATTCCAAGAGCCAAGAGACAACAAGAGGCAAGAGGAGCAGCCACAAGGACAGCGCATTAAGGCTTCAGAGCCACACAAAGTAGCGGTGACAATGCAAAGGCAGTGCAGAGGCAGCTAGGGCCATGTTGGGGTAATGTTGGCCAAGTAGAGGTAGCGCAAGGGCAGCATAGACCCTCCTAGGGTGACACAGGCCCTCCTAGAGCCACGTAGAGGCTAACACAGTCCCTCCAGGGAAAATCTAGTGCTTCAGAAGCAGTGCTAAGGGTTTCTAGGGTCAAATTCAGACTGAGTCCTGTAAATCCCATTTGAGGGTGTGGATCAGTTAGATATTTCACACCAGATATTCAATTTAGCTACAAATTTTATATCTTTTATTCTCTATCAGGTTTTCCAAGGTTAGAACCTAGATTTTTTGTACTCATAACTACATAATAATAACACCCTCATATCTACTAAACCGGTTTTCCTCCTTTGCATTTTTCTGGGGACTTATGTCCAAAGATCCAGGTGTCACTTTATTGCATGAGCAAATTATTCAGTAAATGATCTGCATGTGTAGGTTGTAGTTGTGTTTATTTTCAAAGTTTCTTAATCTAATTTCTGAAAATAAACTTGTATTAATTAAATCAGGTAGGAGGAAATAAACCAATACACTATAGTAGAATTTTCATAGGACTAAGGTATCTTCATATATTGAGCTTGTTTTGTTGTACGATAGAATATTAGGCCTGTGATTACTGCCTCCATGAGAGGGATGATGAATAAGGTATCATTTTTTATATATATATTTGTGTTGAGGAGGTAAATCCCCTCTGCGGACAAAGGCGATCCCTACTAGCCCAGCAGGGGTCTAGCAAGAATCATCAAATGTTATAGTGCAAATTCCTAGTTACGAATAAAAGACCAAAGATGGAGGCCTACCTGGAATCCAATGCTATGATCCGTAGAAGGGAGCGTTCCCGTTCGTCAGCCTCGACAGATCACGATCCTCCCACGATCTCCGCGGATGGACACCTGCACATGCAAGAAACAACACGAATACAAGCATAAAATCCAGAATACGCAACTATATATCAGTCAGAAAGGATATAACTCATATTAACATAAGTGAAAACAGAGTGGAACCAGAACCGTAATCATTCATTAAATAACAATCGAAAGAGTGTACAACCAATGTTCTGACGTTGCGGTCTCCTTCAGATGGGTCTCCAGTCATTCACGTCTCACAAAGCTCGCCAGGGAAAGGGAAAACCTCTCCAAAGTCTCTCAACGATAGTCTCCTTACTTGAGTCGGCCTTAAGGGAAGAAAGAAGGCTCTTACAGCACAAAGGCTATTGGGAATTTGGAGATTCAAAGCTTAGGCACTTCAAGACTAGCTTGCCATGGAATTGAGCAGGCTTTTATAGATGGGGAAGGAGGGAGTTGGGATCCCTATTATTGTGGGATTGGCCCTATCAACAAGGAAGGTTCCATGGGAGGTGGCAAACCACTTCCCTTCCATGGAACTCCCACAGCCAAACTTCCCAACTCAAGATAGGCAATGGTTTCTGAGTTTGTTGAAACACAACTTCCGCCATCTTTATTTAAAAAACACTCCTTAAATTGGCTGGCGCAACTACTGCTCTGGGACAGAGCGCCAGTTGGCGCGGCCTCTTTGTAGGATTTTCCCCATTGGCGCGAGTAATGAACTGTCTTCCTGCGCCAATGCAAAAGGAGATGTTTTCATGATTTTTTGTAAGGAGATGTATTTAGGGCATTTGAAGCTCATGCTTAGAGGAATGCATTGATGATGATTTCAAGGCATGACAATGTTCACAGGTCACAAAATGGGTCCTCCATTGTGCGGGACGGGGAATGGTAGGGACGGTGACAAATTACTGTGTAACAGATGCCCCCTAAAGTATGAGGCCCGAGAGAGAGAGGGGTGAAATGCTTTACGAGAACATGTTCAGCTGAAGGCCCGCCGTCGGAAAAACTGCGCAGAAAAATACAACTGATATCTCAAGTACATGATGTATATGCGGTATGGGCGCAGCCATCCGAAACAGAGTACACTATAATCCGGATCCAGGGTATGGGCGCAACCATCCAGCGAGGATCAAATAAATAGACTCAGGTATGGTCGCAGCCATCCAATCAGTGAGTCATATACATAATGATAATAATCCACAATCGCAGCCTGGATTACAACAGACACAATCCAGGGTCTTGCGCTCCATCTCAACCCAAACAAAGTACAAGTTCAAGCATGCGAATATGTGAGCTGAAGTCGAACATGCAGGAACATCGTCTGATTACCAGCCACTGATAAAAGTTGTTAACAGATGCGAGAGGAACCACCAATAATGACAATGGTCCTCAAGGTACTACAGGTACAATCTACGGCGTGTGAATCAATGAGTTGGTGTCGAACACCCACAGAATCACTCGATCGGAGGCCAATGATGAAAACCTCACGTCGAATGCGACGAACCTGCCATTGAGGCATGCAGGCTCCAAGGTACCATGAAGGAGTCTCTAGATCAACTTCCTGGATAATGAGCTGAAGTCGACAGGAAGTGACCTTGATCGAAGGTGGGCCATAATGTTTCCCACATCATCGACACGAGACAGAGGAACATGATGTTTGTTGTGAATCAGGATCGTATGAGAATCAGAGGAAGGTTGATATTTGCAGAGGCCAACTTCTCTTGAACATATAAACGACACGACAGTGGACTTGGCAGTATTTGACATCAACGGATCAGAGGTCATGGTGACGAGGCAATGAGCAGATGAGAGGTCAAAAGGGATTATCCAAACCCACGGAAGCAAAGTGAAGAAACGAGATGAGATGTCCCCAACCCGACACGAATGCAGACAAGTGCCATGTTCAAGAGCGACATACTGCCGACGACAACGATGATGGTTCCATTTTTCCCCACCATTTCTGGCGAGTACCCCAATTATTTTTGATAACAAGCTTGAAGGGGATAGCATATGCTTGTAATATAAGTCCGCCCTTCGGGCGAATCCATCCTAGTGCATTTAACGAGCCCTAGGAAGGAGGAACTCGGAGAACGTCATTTCGACTGGATCCGATGTCATCAAGGTTTAACGAGTCTGACAAAGGGAGAACTCGGCGTCTTTTCATGTTTAGAGAGTTTGAAAAGACAGCAGAAAAGTAAACTCCACAGATCCCTTTTCGTAAATAGTTCCTCAGATCCAAAAAGGTAGAAAAGAATATCCGAGAAAACCTCCTAGTCGTGATAGGCTAGGGTATTCCTTTTTCGTAATCAATCCATCCCAGCCCAAAAAAGGGGTAAACGTATACTGGGTAGATGTCGATTCGTGTCCAATTTAACAAGATCGAAACGACAAGGGCCTCGGCAATCTTTTCATGTTTAGAGAGTCAGAAAAGAGCTGAAAGATGACTGCAAAGTGACTTTTTCGTGTATTTACCGAGTCCGAAAAATTATAAAATACAACTCGTTTCCATCGTTAAGGTCGAAAAACCTGCTGCTGCACATACCAAGCAAGCGTAAAACCCATTTTCGACGTAACATATTAAAATATTTGTTAAAAATAACTTTTTAAAACTCATTTTATGTCAAAAAGTTATAAATATGCCAAAATGGTAAAAATAAAATTACATTTACTATTCACCTTGGTAAAAAGCAACAGTGGTCCATTGGAGTGGAAGCTTCTGACGGCGATTGCGACAAATCCGGTTGACCATTCAGATTCTCGTCTGCTACAGGTAAGAGGCGCTTCCCTGCTCTTCATTTCCATCGATTTTTTAATAGTTTTCCCTTGTGTATCAGTCATCTGTGGCCACTTTTTGAAATTTTAGGGCCGCAATCATTGGCGCGGGTATCGGGCACGGACCCGCGCCAATGGGCTCTTTTATGCAAAGGGCTCGCGCCATGTGGCGCGACTGTTCACAAAACAGCCGCGCCAGCGGCCAAACCTAAAATTCTGCCTAAAAATTCGATATTTTAACCAAATTGAATGGAATTTGAAGCCTACCAGAGATCTAACTAAGGGTTTATGACCATATGGATGCAGGTAATCAAGAAAAATGGTGATTGAATGGAAATAACGAGAGCATGGAGAAGAGGATGAACAGGCCATCCAAAGTGAGGCTTGCATGAATGGCCTAGGAAACTGTGGGCTGAAGAAATTCTTTCTTACACCTTGTCTACGAGCTCAGCTCGAGCTCCTCCAGTATTTGATCAGTATTTGGGATGAACATGAACAAGTGTTCAAGTTGCGATATCAGGTATTGGAGCTGGAGGTTTTTGATGTGTATTTTATCACCGGATTGTCTCGCAGAGGTCCGATCCCTGTTTTGACTGGAAGCAGACCATCTGGCGAGAAGATGGAAGAAGTGATGGCATGAGTGTGCCGAGGAGCACAAATTGGATCAGGGAGCAAGAAGGTGGATATCCACACTATCCCCGATCTGGCATTGAGATTTGTCCTACATGCCATCACGCGGGTTGCAGGGTCGCAGGCACCACACGAGGCCACAAAGGCCCAACTCCTGCTGGCCTCGGAATGCATGAGTCCCTTACTGTTCGACTGGGCAACAGCAGTAACAATAAACATGAAAAGGCGGCTCACAAAATGCAAACAAGCTAAACTGAAACAGTTTGGCTATGGTTCCATCCTGGTATCATTCATTCTGGAACGCTTACCAATCTTCCAGGGCCAAGGGGCCTCAGTAGCAGATCTGATACCACGAGAGCCAAGAATGGCTCGCTGGGCAACACTAATGCCCAGAGCTGGAGGTGGCCAACAGATGTCCTAGAGGCCAGAATTCTTTAGGTGGTTATGGCGCCAGTTGATTGTAGTGGAGGACTGGCCATATGCAGGAACTGACTTCACCGGAGACCCAGATCTCCCACTGCCAGAAGGAGATGACTGGGACGAGGAGTTGGGTAAGACCTCATGTTTTTTATTTTTATGTTTTATGTTTTTTTTGTTAATACACATTCGTCCTAACACATTTTATATATGTATGCAGATGTGGGACCTGAGAGACTAGCTGGGATGTCTCCAATCTCACGGAGGACTAAACTCGCCCCTGATCCTCAGGGAGAGGGCACCGGAGGAGAGGAGTTGATCCAGAATCTCGAGGGCATTGCCCGAGGGATCCCGGACTATGCTCGGCTGGCGGACGTACCGATGGCATACCAGCGTCATACGGTGGGAGTTCCAACTCGGATCCACCGAATCCTGAGATGCTTAGTGTGTGCAGTCACGTGCTATCATGAGCACCATGCAGATTAGCTCTTGGGATTTATACCACGCCTATTTTTTGAGAGACGTATCGTCTCCAGATGTACTTAAGATGATTATGTATATTTTGACTTTATGTGACACACTCTATGTAAACATTTCGATATCTATATATATATATGCATATCTATTTCTGGATGGATCTTTCTTTACATGTGATGATGATTTACAAATTGTGCAAATGTCTGTCTAATACCAAATTTGCTACTGCATTTGTTAATGTATTCAAATGCCTGGGTATATGATGATATGTAATGTAGTCAAAATTCCTTTCCAGTAATCGAATACGCAGATACAGACATAAAATGGACGGGTTCCTTACCGAATAATGTCTGTTCAGCTGTAACACTACAAGTTGAAAATCTAGATACACGAGCAATTCACGGATACCAAGGTTTACTGCCTTGGTTAATAATTCTAACACAGCACTATATTCCGCGATGTTGTTCATGGTACGTCCTAGAAACACTCCTTGCAGGTTGACCAACTCACCAGCAGGATCATAGATTACCCAGGCTGCTGAAGACAGATTCCTGGTACTGCGGGAGGCACCATCCGCGAAACCAACAAATGGATGAATAGACATCTGCACAACCAGGAAGACCCGATCAGCAGAAAGATGTTTACAAAGCACACCACACTATACATGCACAGAAATGAAAATCACACACCTATGTACACACACCACACCAAGAAATCACTTCAGGCATAGTATTTTTTGAGGTACAACCCATTTCTGGGCTGCGCCAACGGAACTCATTCATAATCTATAAGCTCGTAGGCCCAATTTTTCAAAACACGTTTTACTATATAGGGCCCATGCCACATAGGCTGGAACTTACCGGCTCCAAGCTTGTCATGTGCTTGATCGTACAGGAGGACAACATCTCCTTCGATAAAGGAACAAGGAGAAACAGATTGATCAAAATGAGTTTTGACCCTATTCTTTTGTGCTTCGATAACCAAAGCAGCCAGATGACGGGTTTCATCTAACCGTTCTAGATACAGAAGACGTTCTTCCTCAGTAGAAGTATTAGGTAGAAGCTCCACAGTTAATTTCAACGAAGGAATCTCGCATTCAACCGAAAGAGTTGCTTCCAGACCATACACCAATTGAAATGGTGTGAACCCACTTGCACTATTTGCAGATGTTCGGTATGCCCAGAGAGCTGAGAACAATTGGAGATGCCAATTGGATTTGTGAATACCAACTGTTCGCTGAAGCATAGTGACCAAAACCTTGTTCACTGCTTCAACCTGACCATTCGCTTGAGGGTAATATGGTGTCGAGCTGTCGTGACGCAAGCCCAACTTTGAAGTCAGCTCCGCCATCATATAATCTCGGAAATGAGTACCGTGATCAGTGAAGATGGCTTGAGGAACCCCGAACGGTGCAATAACGTGGTTGAATATAAATTGAGCAGCCGTTTTCCTATCAGCAGCTAGTGTAGGCATCGCCTCGGCCCACTTGGTGAAGTAGTCGACGGCGACAATTATATACGCATGCCCCCTGGCCGAGTCAGGGTTACACGTCATAAAATCCATGCCCCATTTCGCAAAAGGGCCGACGGTAATAACGGGATGCAATGGTAAAGGCGGCGCGCGCATCTTGCGCTGAAATATCTGGCATGCATGACATTTACGGACTGCAGTGATACAGTCTTTGAATATGGAAGCCCAGAAATAACCTGCTCGCATAATATTCTGGGCAGTAGCATACCTGGACATATGTCCACCACAGGTGCCACTGTGGCAGTCATTTAGGACCTTTTCAGCCTCTTCCAAGGTTAGGCATCGCCGGAGCACCGAATCTACTCCAATGCGATATAAGGTATCTCCTACTATACGGTAGGGCTGGGACTGGTGCCGAATCCGACGGCCAGCAGCTTTATCCAACTCAAACTGAAACGTCGAGGTCTGAAGATACACTATTATGTCACCGTACCAAGGGTCACGAGTACTGATGAGGAAAAGCGTTTCGTCCGGTATATGGTCTTTAGAGTGTGAGAGAGCAGAGTCTGTAGGGAGAGAACATATCAAATCCGCGAAGACCAGTGATTTAGTTGACTTAGCAGTAGTGAACTCTAAGTCAAAATCCTGCAGGATCACAATCCATTTGGAGTACTTGCCCCCCAGTAATTGTCTAGAAAGAATATACGTCATAGGGTTGCAGTCTGAAACCACTGTTATCATACGCAAAAGGATGTAATGACGAAAGCGTTGTACAGTGTGTACTGCTGCTAATGCCAACTTCTCGACATGAGCATAACGCGTTTCTGGATCGAGAAGGTTCCGTGACAGGTAATAAACAACATGTTCATCACCTTCATCGTCATCCTACACCAAGACCATGGCTATGGTGCTAAATGCGGCAGCTAGATATAAAGTGAAGTCGCGGTGGTAGTCCGAAGGACGAAGCAACGGAGCATTGACAAGAAACGTCTTCAGCTTCTCAAAGGATTCCTGATCAATTTAATCCCAATGGAAGGGAACATTCTGCTTTAACAAACGAGTGAATCCTTTGGCCACCTCAGCATAATTCGGGATAAAGCGCCGAAGAAAGTTCGCTTTCCCTTGCAGACTCTGTAACTGATACAGGGAGGAGGGTGATGGGAGATTTACGATGGCCTCGACCTTTAAAGGGTCAAGGCGAATTCCGTCTTTCGAGACTATGAATCCTAAAAGACGGCCAGAATCAACGCAGAAGACGCATTTATGAGGATTGAGCCTGATATTGTAGCGCCTACAAGGAAGAAAGATCTGGCGGAGATGCTCAAGATGGTCCTCTCGCTTACCTGAATGGGCTGGAAAGTCGTCCAGATAAGGCTAAACGATATGGCGAATTTCATGAAAAGCATAGGACATCTCACGCTGAAAAGTGGCTCCAGCGTTCTTCAAGCCGAACGGGAGCTTTTTATACGCGAAATTACCCCATGGACAGATGAATGTGGTCTTGTGTTGATCCTCAGGTGCAATATTGATTTGATTATATCCTGAGAAACCGTCCATTAAGGAATAGATCTCACTCCCTGCACATTCGTCGATAATCTGGTCTATAAACGGAGTGGGATAATTATCCTTTGGACAGGCGCGATTGATGTCGCGATAATCAACACAGACTCTAATCGTACCCTACTTTTTATTGACAGGGACAATGTTAGACACCCATTCTGTGAGGGGGATGGGATAAATAAAACCCGCGTTCAGAAGTTTTTCAACTTATTCCTTGATGGCGGCGGCTTTCCGAGGATGCATGGGGCGTAAGCGTTGGCGCACGGGTTTCGCACCTCGATAGGTTGGAATCTCGTGCACTACGATACTGGGATCAATCCCCGGCATTTCCCCGTAAGACCATGCGAAAACATCTCTGAATTGTTTGAAAAGCTCAGTATAAACTTGAATCTCATCGGGAGAACAAGTCACACCCACGTGAATATTCTCAACGATCCCCGGTTTAATGGAGATGTTGATTGGGATAGTTTGAGTAATGTTACTCAGGTTACCCTCTGAAAAAACCTCGTGCGTCAAAATGGGCGTTTGAAGAGGAGGGGTAGGAACCTGAGTAGCATAATGCTCCAGACAGTCAGTCATTGCCCCCAAGCTAGGCATAAAAGAGGAGCGATGATGTCCATCGCCCCAAGGTACCTCCTCAAGAGACATAGTTTCAATGATAGCGTAATCTGAAGGAAAAGTCTCTTTGACAGGATCAGGTGAATCAACCTGACCAAGCTAGGGGGATTGAGAGTAGACGTCGAGAGCCATGCTCAAAGGAGCATGCTGAGGAGGTGGAGGATCAGATGCAACAACAATTTCACAGTATTTGATCTCTACTGGTGTCAAGGGCATTGATTCTCCAAACTCAAACACCTGCTCAGGCGTAGGAATAAGCCAGGGGTCATCAAACCTGGACATCATGTTGACTTGAGCGGTGTGCGGTGGTGGTGCGGGAAAGATACCCATGAGGACTGGGTCTTTGAAGAGACCAGGTCCTACACTGTCCGGGGGATTCAGAATTTGATCCACGTATGGCACATTTTTCTCAGAGGTAGAGGTGAAAAATGACAACTGATCCACCGTGACAATCTTTCCCTCGTGAGGGAACTTAATGAATCGAAAGACGGTGGACGGCACGCAGAGCATGGCATGGGTCCAGCTGCGGCCAAGAAGTATATTTTAGTTGAGCTTAGCTTCAACCACTTCCACTTCTACGTTGACAGTTTTTCCCTGTAATGTGATCGCTAGACTCTCGAGAACACCCAGGGGTTTAGATTCCCGACCATCAAATGCCTCAAGGGCATTGGGGGATGACGAAAGGGTTGGAGAGCCGATGGCCTTCCAGCAAGCGGAGGACATAACGCAGGTAGATGCACCTTCATCCACAACGGCCCTATGAATGTTCAGACCGTTAATCCCGACTTGAATAATCAGAGCGATTTGATGTGGAAGCCGGGGAGTGAAATTCTCCAAATCGAAGGTGAGAAGACTCGAGTCGGGGGGATCAACACCCCCGATCGCAGACAGTAAAGCCTTCCGTTGTGAAGGAAAAATTTGAAGAACTTCTAGCACAAACATGGCAGATGGCGCCTGTGCCAAATCCTCAACAATGCTGTAATGTTGAGCAGCACGAGCATTTGGATTATAAGAAGATCTTCGAAGGCCACCTTTAGGAGGTGGCTTCACAACGGGTTCAGGAGTAGGCTTCTCGATTTCCAACGGACCGGAGACAGGTGGGGGAGGCGACCCATCCGCAACTGCCTTCCCGGGTGCCTGCCGCGATTCGTTGTAATCCTTCGACCGCGTAGCGACAAAGATAGGTGCAACACTCTTCACCATGAAAACCTGAGACCCAAACGGTGCAGATGGTGATGACTGTTCGACCATCTGGGTCTGCTGAGATGGAAATGGCTCTTTTAAAATAGCCGGAGTCCCTTTAGGGCCCTTAAGAAGTTGACTAACCTCGGATCGTCGTGGACAATCCTTAGTATAATGGTCCCCTTCACAGATGAGGCAAGGGTACTTCGGTTTACGCTGAGAGCCATCCTCAGTACAAGATTTAGATTCTGGTTTCAGGGCATCAGATTTAGATTTTCCTTTGCCCTTATTTTTCCCCTTGGAAGTTTTCTTCGTAGGATTAGCCTGAACGGCATTCACTTCCGTGGTTTTACCAGAATCGGAGGGGGCAGGATTAGCAGGAGCATTGTTGGAAGAATTAGATTTTTTCTTCCCATTCGAAGATTTCTTCGAATTCTGAGAGACAGAACCAATGACACCATCCACCGCAGGGGTAGGCGGAGCCTTAGAGGTTCCAGACCGCGGGGCATCAGGAAAGATATCGTAAAGCGTGCCAGACTGAGAATATACAAGATCCAGATATTGGGCACGCGCAATGGCCTGTTCCTCCGTCACACACGCTCCCACCGCAATATCCTGGGCGATTTTATTCACAAAAGAGGTGGTGAACCAATGAGTCAGTATCTGATCAGGTATGTGAAAATTGATCAGTCTACGACGGTGCCGCCACTCATGAATGTGATCAGAGATGTGAGTGGCTTTTTCCTGCTTTAGACAAGTCAGGAGGTGCATCCCAGCTTCATAACGAACTGGTAACTGGAAGTGCGTGAGGAAAACCATGGCTAAAGAATTGAAATCTTGGAAAATGTCGCGGGATAACTCTATGTACCACTTAGCAGCAGCTCCAGTTAAAGTACGCTGGAAGAGGCGTAGGCGAATCGAATCGACGACCCAAGAGTTAGACGAACACCAAAGATGATACGTCATCACATGCGCCTGGGGGTCCTCTCCAGCTTTTCCCTCAAACTTGGGGCAATCACCTGGTATCTTGGTGGGAACCAGAGGCCAATATGGATTATGTAAAATCGGATCATTGGTCAACTTTGAAACATCCGGCAACCTACAGACAGAACGGTAATGGCGATTGACCGGCACAAGCGTACCCGTGATGAGGACTGGCACCGTACTCCACAATGGTTGCACATTCCGGTTCTGCCAGCGCCCCAGCCCCACGATTCTGCAACCGTAGGGTGTAGGCTCATGTAACCGGCATCGATTTGGATGTCGTGTAACCAGAGTGTGTGGGGTTCGATAACTAGAAGGGGCCTCCCGATTATATGTCGGCGTCCGGTGTGTGCGCGCGTTGACGGGTCGTCGTAGCATAGGTAAACCGGTGGAGGAGGACATCGAGAACCGTGTTACAATTTGCTGAGGATTGATCACAGGATAATAACCACTCTCGAGGATGAGCAGGTTGTCGAAAAGTGGAACCCTGGTGAGCTCGACACGTAGGGCATGTACGCTGTTGATTTGGCTGCGGCATTGAATGAGTCGGCTGCTGAGCAGAGTTAATGGAATGAGCGGGCTGCCCTGAATGAACAGGTTGACCCGACTGAGAGGGCTGACCTGAGTGAACAGGTTGACCCGGGTGAGAGGGCTGACCTGAATGACCAGGTTGACCCAGATAGACAGGCGGCGTCGGTTGCGCAGGTTGACCTGGTTGTAAGTGAGCCCCAGGTTGTACCGGATGGGCCGGTTGGCCTGGAGGCGGGACACCCGGTTGTACTGGATGAGCCGGTTGGCCTGGTGGTGGAACAGGACCAGGTGCTTGCTGGAAACCGGTTTGACCTGAAGTAGAACCATAGGATGGTCCCGGCTGATATGCAACGTTAGAAACAACAGGATACTGCGGTTGCATCGGTAAAGAAGGCTGGATTTTCCCCCCAGGACCATAGACCGGTCCCGGTTGAGGCTGAACAAGTTGACCAAAAGGGCTATAATACTGTCCTTGCGGACCGTACAATGGCCCTTGTTGGCCGACAGGATAGCCTTGAATGGGTTGCCCCTGTGGATCATAAAGATAGCTAGGTTGGCCCGCAGGTTGGCCTTGGAAAGGCTGTCCTTACGGGTTATAAGCCTGGTTATAAGGTAAACCTTGAGCATAGAGATAAGCCTCAGGAGCGGGTAGACATAAAATCTGCACGTGCTCATCATACTGACCTGGGAAAGCATACTTGGGAGTACCATCTTGTGCATAGTATGAAAAGTAAGAGCGGTTAGGATCTTGGGAGGACGGTCCAACCTCGGCGTTCGGCTGTTGCAAAGACAACCGATACTCCTCCGGAGAGATATTCTCCGGTATAGCAGTCGCTAGATAAACATCTTCAGGAGTTGGCACAGCCCTCGCAGCGGATGCCGTGAAAACAGGAGAAGAGGCGGCCACACAGACAGTAGGCCGGACAAGAACAGAAGTAACGGGCATCTGAGGAGACACCCCGAGTGTAGTAGCAGCTGGCCTCGAAGCAGGAGATGACACTCCCATAGAGGCTGTGGCGGAAATGATCTGAACCAGAGATCTGTATCCCTGTGGTAAAGAAGGACTGGCTATTGACATGTCAGCCAGCTCAGAGTTGTCTCCCTGAAACAATCTTCGTGGGAAGAGCTGATAGTCTTCACCAAACGGTTGGATTTCCTCACCAGAATCACTCATGGTTGATCCTGCCATTAAATCACGCAAAAGATGGCGAGGACTAGGAGGAAAAACAGCAGCAACAAAAGGCGAACCCGATGTAAGAGAAAGGAAATCAGCTCCTAATCTCAATTCAGACACAGGGTCCGAAAAGGGCCAATTGAACTCAACTGGTCCTCCAAAGGGTTGCTCAGCAAGAACCGGTCCCCCGTCAGGAAACTCAGAAACAATAAGCTGCTACGGTTCAGCAGAGGATTGGGAAGCCTCTGAAGAATCGTCCGTGTAAGGACTACCAGTAGACGAAACCGAAGGTTCCGCCACTGTGGCAAACGACCGGAGAAAAAGAAGCAAACACACACATGGGCTGAAAAAGAGTCAGGACACACGATCAAATGGTCAACAAGCAATATCTAACAGGGCATATAATCATGGGTGATTAATTTTTACCACATTGAAAAATAAGAAACTCTACCGTTTCATGTTTTAAGAGTCGAGAAACGATAAAAAGATGACTCTATCTCTTTCAGATTTGACACAAGCGTGAAAGGACAAGCGCTTGACGGTCTTTTCAAATTTAGGGAGTCAGAAAAAACCAAATGACTGCTCAGGAAAACTAGGCACAAAGGGTGTACCAAATAACCGTGAACTGCAATATACACCTTGGTTTTAATAATGAAGAAGAAATCAACCAAGGACTTTCCGTACGTGCAGGAAATCTCCCCGAATGTCGTGTTCGGTGTATCACGGGTATAGGGCGGCAGACTCGGCTTCCTGTGGATAAAGGATTGAAAACCTAGAGGGGTCTCCCTTTATATATGCGACGGTACGGGGATCACAAGTCCATACTAGCGCTGTCTACAGCCAAAAGGCGAATGACAGCTGCTAGGTTTAAAGACGCCGGAACACGTCTCTAGCCTAGACCTCTAAATATGTTTCGTTAGATTTCAATGTTGCCTTAAGTTAATTGAATAGATTTTAAATTTGATCTTCAATTAGGTTTCAATTTTCAGGCCCTAACAAATGTATTGTATCAAAAACTCCTAAATGCAAAGCTACATGCCACAGTAGACCATTTCGTTCGATGAAAACTAGCTACAGAAGAGTTGAGAGTCTTTACACAAACCAAATGATCGGAAGACAAACAATGAGATCTCTAATGCAACTAATGAAATTGAAAACTTTTCATTCAAATCACTAATTACTAGTAAAATCAAAAAATTTCAATTTGCACTAATTCAACCAAAAGCACAAGAGATTTTTTTTTTGTAATTTTCAACGTTTGATAGCTAAATGCACTAAACAAACTGAAAACAAACGGAACAACTTGAGAAACGATATTGAGAGAGAAAAACGAACAAATTTCACTCAATGACACAAGCAATCAGATCCCAAATCGACCAAAGTCTCTCAAAACCAAGAAAAAGACTCAAAGGCCCCAATGGACCATGTGATCTAGGCCCAAAGCAAGACCAAACGAAATTTGAATGAAGGAACACGCAATCACCCAAAAATCACAACAAAACAGTGAACAACTACTAAGAGGATGTAGAGGAGCAATCAGAAAGTCGACTGGACTAACGAAACACCAAAACTCCCAAGGAGGGCTCGATACACAAAGCCACTAGATGCCCTAGGGCTTAAAACGTGAAATCGATAGATAAAAGCAAACAACCAAAGGACGAAGGTAAATTCCCAGTCAAACAGGACTCCAACACACTCAGGTAGTCGAAAAATCAAGAAGAAAAGCACTGACTAGACCCAGAGAGCTCAAAACTAAGCGAGCTCAAAAACCCTACAGGAGTGGCGCGACTGTAAGGCTGCAACTGGCGCCAGAAAGCAATTGGCGTGGGCTATACAAAAGCAACATGCGCCAATTGGTGTGACTGTCGAGCTAAAAAGCATGCTAGTCAAGTTTCTCAGCCAAAAACAAGAAAGAACTACTCCAGAAGCAGATCAATGTAAACTAAGCAAACCAAGAAGCAAAAAACAGCAAAAGAACCCAGCCTAGAAGGCTAACCAAGCAAGGAAAATCATAAAATAATCAAAACGAGACAGTGAAATCTAGACGATCCCCAGCGGAGTCGCCAATTTGTTGAGGAGGTAAATCCCCTCTGCGGACAGAGGCGATCCCTACTAGCCCAGCAGGGGTCTAGCAATAATCATCAAATGTTACAGCGCAAATTCCTAGTTACGAATAAAATACCAAAGATGGAGGCCTACCTGGAATCCAATGCTATGATCTGTAGAAGAGAGCGTTCCCGTTCCTCAGCCTCGGCAGATCACGATCCTCCCACGATCTCCGCAGATGGACACCTGAACATGCAAGAAACAACACGAATACAAGCATAAAATCTAGAATACACAACTATATATCAGTCAAAAAGGATATAACTCATATTAACATAAGTGAAAACAGAGTGGAACCATAACCATAATCATTCATTAAATAACAATCGAAAGAGAGTACAACCAATGTTCTCACGTCGCGATCTCCTTCGGATGGGTCTCTAGTCGTTCACGTCTCGCAAAGCTCGCTAGGGAAAGGGCAAACCTCTCCAGAGTCTCTCGACAATAGTCTCCTTACTTGAGTCGGCCTTAAGGGAAGAAAGAAGGCTCTTACATTACAAAGGCTCTTGGGAATTTGGAGATTCAAAGCTTAGGCACTTCAAGACTAGCTTGCCATGGAATTGAGCAGGCTTTTATAGATGGGGAAGGAGGGAGTTGGGATCCCTATTATTGTGGGATTGGCCTTATCAACAAGGAAGGTTCCATGGGAGGTGGCAAACCACTTCCCTTCCATGGAACTCCCGCAGCCAAACTTCCCAACTCAAGATAGGAAATGGTTTCTGATTTTGTTGAAACACAACTTCCACCATCTTTATTTAAAAAACACTCCTTAAATTGGCTGGCGCGACTACTGCTCTGGGACAGAGCGCCAATTGGCACGGCCTCTTTGTAGGATTTTCCCCATTAGCGCGAGTAATGAACTGTCTTCCCGCGCCAATGCAAAAGAAGATGTTTTCATGATTTTTTGCAAGGAGATGTCTTTAGGGAAATTGAAGCTCATGCTTAGAGGAATGCATTGATGATGATTTCAAGGCATGACAATGTTCACAGGTCACAAAATGGGTCCTCCATTGTGCGGGACGGGGAATGGTAGGGACGGTGACAAATTACTATGTAACAATTTGTTCTAAGATAATTTTTTATTTGATGTCTTACATGAATAGGTGTTTTCTAATATTGAGACATTATTATTTAACTCTCTAGTGACTTGGTTTTTTCGATACCATATATGAGCATGATGATATGTTTTTGATTAGCAAAGAGAAGGATTTATCAAGAACATTGAGCCAACTCTTCCCCCCTCTCTGATCTCCGAAGGTGAGGAATTGAGATGGAGGGATCCCGGGGTTGAAGGATATCTGACAATAGGGTATTATATTTTTCTCCCTTATTTGTCACACATATGGTTAGATATGTTACCTCGCCTACCTTGGTCAATGCAAAGTATACCCTAGTTGGAATCATACCCACATGTTGGGCTTGTTGAGAATACCGCTCCCTGGTTGGCCAATAGGTTGAGAGAGTTCTTGGACGTGTACAACCGAAGCTGATTATGATGTAGGTGTTCTACCACATGACTATTGAGTGTCAATCCTGGGAATATAAAAAAGCAACAAGATGGCTGTGATCATTACCTCGTATAAAAAATGGTATCGCGCCCATTGATCGCATCATGGGATGTTTGTGATCCTTGCTTGGTAAGTGGTATCTCGCCTATGGCTCGTCATGGGGTGAGAGTGTCTCGTAGGACCTTCCCCAATATCATATACATGACGTTAGAGTGTCCAATAGGACCTTCCTCATTTCCATTGGTTTCCAGGTTGAAATGTGCTCCCTGATATAGATCTTGGTTGAGTAGGGATCCCTGATGATAATTTCTCTGATATTTCCCATGTGGTAGCATTGGGCTCCCCGCTGACAGTGATTATGGGTAGTAGCAGTGGTTCCCCAATGAATATAGGGTGGTATCTTAGGCTACCCTTCGATATAAAATTATTCTTCTTTTAGATTTGATAATGTTTAGCATATGAGCAGAGACAATAAAAAGATTATATAGATGAGCAGTGATGACATTTGATGATGAGAAACTTGAGATGGAACATGATATGATGATAAGATTGGAATTTCTCCCTAGGTGAGAGGGAGTGTTAATTTTTGGAAGTTCAGTAACAAATTCCAATCATGGGTATTGACTTCTCTTTTTGATAGGACAAATTTTTACTATTGAAGTGCTAAATTTGGGCAAGGGAAAGTGTATTTCTGAGGAAAAGCCCACATGTGCACAAAAGGACAGGTTGAACCAAAGAAATTGGACCCACATGGATGGCTATAAATACAGTCAAGTGACCCTCATTTGGACTTCATCACCATAAAGCATTCTTTTATTGTCTTCCTTGGTTTTGTCTCACACAAATCTCAGGCAAGTTTGTGGAGATTGGCTTGCATGGGTCCAAAATTGCAGGGTTTGAAACTCGCACGTGTGTTCTAGGGATTTTGGTTCCGGGAAATTTTCGTCTCTAATCGCAGGCATGTACAACTATGCGTATGATTTAAGGGTTTCAACCACACACACACCAATCTCTCCATGTGGCTAGAACCTAGGGTTTGGTTTTATCAGTTGACCATATATTTTTTCAGTTGACCGCAGAGTTTGGTAATTGAACGTTGACAATGATAGTTGACCTAAGGCTTCCAAATTAGGTTTTTGATTATTAGCATTGTTTGGTTCACTTCATGGGTGTTTTTTAGATGATTTTTCTAGATATGACTATGCTTGAAGATATGGATCATTGTACTCTATTTTTTTGAATCATTTAATCACATTCTAATAAGAAGAATACTTTGAAAGGGTTTTCCATGTAGTGGGCTTTTCCTTAGTCTCTGACTAATCCTAGTGTCTCCATGTGTGTATGATTTTCCTCTATTGTTCCTTTATGTTCTGTTGCATTGTTGATGTTGTTGTTCTTTATATATAATTATATATGCCATTGAGTAATGATCTAAAACTAAATAACCTTATGATGTCATGGGGTGAATTTAATATGTAAGTGAAGAAACACAATTATCAAAGAAAAGAACAATATAACCAAGAGAAAATTTAACAAATCTCAGCACGTGAAAGATCTATAATGGCGACACCCAAGGTTTATTTTCATGTGACAACTAGCTAAGCCATTCATGTCTCTCCTTCTAAAGATACATATGCTCTTATTTGGGCTACCATAGTAGCAAAATCCTATTTCTCTTGAAAAAAAATTGGCACTCCGCCAATTGATTCCAATTATGCTTATGGTCCATGTCCACCTCTTTCTATGGGAATTTATATTGGTTCTCGCACAATTGTTAGGTCGTCGACGTAGATAAAAATCCATTCGACCTGTGGAGGATACACAAACACTAATTTTTGGAAAGGATTTTTATACACAAACGCTGATTTTTGGACAAGATGTTACCCATGAGGTGTTAGGTTGAGGGTGAAAGCCACCTATGGGGGAAATAAATAGTATCAGTCACTAAGTGGACAACCCTATGTCAAGAAGCCTCAATATTTTTAGATGCATACCTCATGTTAACTATGAGGTTTTAGGTTCAAACCTAGTGGGAACGAGAGGGTTGAGGGTGGGAGCCACATATGGAGGAAATAAAATATCTCATTCTTCCATTCAATGTTTGAACTAACTGATATCAATAACTATTTGAAACCATCATATATGTATGTGTGTATGATTTCTACTTTTTCTAATTTCCAATTTAAGTGGACAAACTAATTTTGGGTGTTTAAATTTATTTCCTATTGTGAATGTGAATCTAATCAATATACACTCCAGAGAATGGAAGATCCAGCTAAAAAATTAACATACACTCCAAAGAATGGAAGAGCTAGCTAAAAAATTAACATAATTGCAATATATCACAATATTAATTCTAAATAACATACAATCTGAAGGAATTTCCTGTTGGAAATTAAAGTAGGCCATATTCATAATATTCTAGGTAAGAAATTAAACTTCTTCAAACTTAAAATCAGTAAAATCTACAAGGTATCACGTATTGAAAGGGATCTTGATTAAAAGATTATTCAGAAAAGACTTACAAATTAATGTAATGGGATACATCTTTCCAAGTTGGCATCTTTTCCACATAGAATAACTAACACTCCTCCATGCATGAAAAATGAAATTACATTAATTCTCCACCCAAATGAAAGATGAATAAAATAAAACTTTAACATAAAACTAATTTGCATAAAAAGAAGTTTCACCTTAGTACTTTTGCATATGCCAAAACTATCATTAAACACACATTTATTCTTTAATAGTGCATCAAAAATTTAATCAATTCAAAACATACTATATATAAATAATATATTCCTAAATTTTAAGGGTTGTTATATCTAGTAGAAAATATGATAAACTAACTATCTATCAAATATGGGAAAAAATGTGAATTAATAAACATGCAAAATATATAATCGATTAAAAAATTAATGTATACATGTAAAATGAATCATGTATTAAAAAACATTTGTTAAAACAAAAAATTGTTTTCAATAATAATATTTTTATCTAAAAAATAAAATAAATTGTTTTTCTTTTTATGTAAAAATAAAAAAATATTAATAAAAAAATCTAATATAAAAATTAATTTATATAAAAATGTAATATGATTAGCAAACATTTATAATTTCCATTTATAACTTTTAATGGGAATGCTTTCTTGTAACAACTACTAAGAGTTAAATAATAATATATTTATTTGATAAAAAACAAATAAAGTTAGAAATTAAAAATAAATTCAGAAATACTTATCAGAAAATAATAATTTCATAAATTTGCAATATCAGTATTTTATTAAAAAATTTCATCAAAATATCTGTTGGGTTGTATTAATCACAGTTAAATGACTAAAGAGTACACATAAATTACCAATCGAGGGATGTATTTTATTTCAATGACAGTTGCATTGTCTATGCTGATACATCCAACAAAAAGCAAATCCAAATAAAGGAAATTGTTGCTGAAGTAAATGTTGGAAGGAAATCACTCATGCAGAATTGAAATGATCAACAATACTGTAATCACATGTCAATTAATCTTTCCTAGCATGCCACACAACAATTACCCAGCTGGTATCTATGATCTCATATGTGTAACAACATATAAACATTGGAATTGAAGAAGATCTATTCACAGCTAAAACAAGAGCAACAACACTTCCACTTATACATAAACAAAATAGAAATACATATACACAGCTACCTTAACCGCTGTAATCCCTGCTAAAGAGGAGGGCCCTTCCACCCTAGTAGGCGCAGGTAGAGAAATAGCTTTAACAGAAACTAAATCAGATGATGCATGTAACAACAACAACAGGATAATTTGTATTAATATGAGAAAAATTACAGAGCTAATGTAATTTTTTTCTCTGCTAACCTTTTGACCTCAAGGTTCAAGAACTATATACTGGTTACATCTCAGAAAAACAAGGAGTGGATCAGTCACGAGACTCTTATGATTCTCATGCCGATCAAAATAGAATACATATGGCTACAACCACTTCTTAATAAAAACTTGACTGGAAAGTTTATAGATTACAATCAAAATCACCTAGAGGTTGTTATATAAAAATTAAATACTTAATAATTTCTACAAATATCGTTATAAATGAAAACTATAGCGTAACAGCTAGAGGATAGGTCAACATCAGAAGTTGACTAGACCCAGTCAGCGGTATAGCTATAACAACACTTCGTCAGCGGGTCTATACTAACATGATGTAACAACGTCGTGGTGTAACAACTCACTATAACAACAAACCTTTAACTGCTCTTGTATGCCTCATGCTCGAGGTCTTTTGTGCTAAAAATAGCATCTATAAAGACAAAAAAAGACCATAGATCTTCTCCAAACATTTATCCTCAGTTACTGATAAAAAAAGAGACGATACATCATAATAATTGATGAAATGGCCGAGTAATGAAAATAAGGTGAAAAAACACAAGTTGAGATAAAATGGTAGGAAAAAAAGGAAAAGATAGTTCCAATGGTTATATTCATGAGATAACATAGGGGAAACAAATGTAGGAAATAAGTGCAAAACTGGCACCCAACATCTGCCCCCAGCTGAAGCACTTGCATGTCCTCATGCAAAATCTCATCTCTCGTGCGAATACCTACGGTGCAGGTCAGTGAGATCATAAGTATCAGCTGTATATTCATCTACATACCTGTACCATTTATTATCCATCATCTACCATATCCAGGATTCTGATTCATAATTTTTCGATTCATAATTACTTTAATAGTCCTTAATTGGCATCCATATCAAAGGGAACTTGAACCGTAACCCGAGCAAGGAAGCACCAAGGGTTTGTACTATCTGTGCATATGTTGGTACATGTGTAACAACCAACACAAAATTATGGAATGCAAATGGGTATCCCTTCAGCAGCTCAACACTGTTGGCTTCTGTGCATTTCAAGCACCTAGTCAAGGCTCAACTCATCATCACTGAGAATTGATTGAGACAGAAGTTCACAATCCTTCTTCTGTAGGTGGAAACAGGTTCCCTTATCCCAGGAATACTAAAAATTCTTCTAAATTCTCGCCTTAACTCGACGGCCCGTACTGGTTCTAGCAGGATCCATAATGCCATCTTCTTTTCATTAGCATCCATAGATCTGGTGGAAAAATGCCACTCAATCTGATTCTTCATGAAGGACACAAAATCTCGCAACTGTAGATCCCCCATATAGGAAAATATCATCACTGCCATTTGCATACTCACATGTTCATAAAGGATATTGTGTAAGAATAACTCACACAGCAAGCTTTGCTCGTCAAAATCAGAGGCGCGAAAGATATTTAATAATGTGCGAGTGGAGGAACATAGATAGGGTTTGTCCTCCATAACAACTTTCATCTGGAATAGGAAGTATCATTCCCATAGAAAAATGGGGTAGGATGGGGAAGGATGCCTGCACCCTAGAAGATTGAGGGCAAGGTCATGAAGCCTTTCTTTATCCATGGTAAGATCGTGAACCTGCTGCTGTAACAGTAGCAGGTGTTCCTCCCACTTCTTCATAGCTTCCTTCCTCTTATAATTCTCCCATCCTTTCTTCAAATCTTCTTTCATCCAATTTTCATGTAGGGTGGCTATCTCCCTCTGATTTTATTTCAGCAAAATCGCCCCCTCCGAAAGAGAGATTTATTCTTGCTTCCACTTCTGCAATTCATAAATTAACAAGAATTTCTTAGATTTCCATCTCAAGATGGGACCTGACGTTCTTCTGAATTCAATATCAACATCAATAATGGGTGTAAAAACCACTGTTGAATGGGTATTCTCCACCTCATATGTTGGTTCTTGTCTAACAATAGCTTGATCAGTGGGTTCTTTTGTATCAACCCCTTCATTTCCACCTAGAGTAGCCTCTATGTCCATTGTTGTTTCTTTTGTAATAGAAGTGGCCATCATGGGTTCTTGTGTGTCAGCCTCTAGGTAAATTACTACAGGAGTCTCTGCTTTAACTGTCGGTTCCTGTGTAACAGCAGTATCCTTAGCAGGTTCTTGTGTAACAAGCTCCTGCAATTATGTTTCTATTTCAATTGGGATGGTGTTTGCCCCACAGACCTTACACCCTACTGTTCTTAGTTCTTGAAAACATGTCTTGCATAGAGATACCAAGTTTTCCTTCCCCTCAGATAGTTTTTGTTTCAATTCTTCATTTTCCTTTCTTAGATTTTCAAGTTCTAAAAGCAGGACATGATTTTCGTCCTTACCTGATGAGGAAGGTTCTCTTTCTTCTTCTAGCAGTTCTTATTTTGTTTTCTTTTTGGCTCTAGGTAAAGGTTCCATGGGAAAGTTAAATTGTACCCTTCGTTTTGGCCATCTATCCCGAATTGGTTCATCAGTGGGTTCCTTCCCAATTTTGACCTTGGCAGGAAACTGCCTCATCCTAGCCTTCCAACTTCTGGAAATACTCAATCCATCCAGCATCATTGAATACCCGGTAGGCTTCTGGATAGTTCTGCAAGGCATATATGGATTCTGGCTCATGTCAAACTACTGCTCCACCCATCTTGTTGTTGTTTCTGAATTCACTTCTTACTGCTCAACCCTCTGGAATTTCACTACACTCCTTACTTCCTCTCGGGGTCTTACGCTGATTATCCTAGATGATGAGTTTGAAATGAGGATACAAGGCTTTCAGTGGAGGAGGATGATGGGAGGCGGCATCATTTATAGATTACCGAATTGTACCTCACACAACTCTTCATAAATGTCCCTTTATGGAAAGTAATGGGTTCTAAGTACACACGCTCTTTTCGACCCGATTTAGTCATCATTGGTGATTGTGCTATTAATTGGGTGCACGCGGAGTTGATAACTGTTTCTGAATATATATATTTTTAATGATTACAAGATATATTCCCCCCCCCCCCCCCCCACTTTAATGGTGATGACCACCCACGACCATCATGGGAATATCATTACTTCTGTCATTGATGACCAAATCATAAATGATGACGTTACCTTTTGAATGACGTACCTGAAGCGACATGGAGGAGGATTTTGAATTGGAAGCATACTGCTTGCAGTAATCGTGGCAGTCGCGCCAGGCTGGCACAATTATTGTTGTTATGCGACAAAGAATGAGAAACAATGTCCCTGGCTGTCGGATGTTACATGTGTAACAATTAAGACAACCTTCAGATTATTTTTTCAAAAAAATCATAATGATTAGGAGAAAACCGTTACATAAATAACATCATTATTGTAAAATGTATGAGGAAGGAGGGATGATGTTTTAGGAAGGGAAAAAAATGGGTGTAATAGCAGCCACAGCAGTGGTTTTCAGCTATTACAAATTGTCTGACTATGCCCCAGAAAGAGGTTTTCACAGTCATATTTTCTATTTTTGTTTTATTATTATTATTATTATTATTATTGTTTAACAGGTGTAACAACTGCCACAAAGGTGGTTTTAAACTACTGCACTTATTGGAATCTCAAATTTTAGGCTGCACAGGGGAATGTTCCCCTGCTATTGTAACATGAATATCAGAATCTGCGATACTGTTAGCAAATGATTCCTTCGAAGCAGGTTGATGATATAATCTTAGACGGTGCCCATTAACCAGTAACGGTGTCTTAGCACCATTGATGGTGACCAATTGTATTGTCCCATTTTCAAAGGTCGTGTCTACTTCGTAAGGACCTAGCCATCTAGTGCAGAGTTTTCCTTTCAAATACTTGAACCTTGAATCATACAAGAGAGCCAAAAATCCCTTATGGAACTTCTTTTTCTTAATAAACCCATCATGCCATCTATCTCTCTATTGTTGAATGATCTCTATCTGTCGAATAGCAGCCAGCCATTTCTCTTCTAACTCATTGAGATGATTCAATATTTATGTATGTGTTGTTCTTGAGTCCATATTGACCTGAAATGTTCTTCTTAATGTATTTATCTTGAACTCTATGGGGAATAAAGGATGTTTACCATACACCAATTCATATGGTGAGAAGCCTGTAGTGTTCCTCCATGTTGTTTGGTAAGCCGACAGTACCTTTGGAAGTTTCTCACCCCAGTTTCTTTGGTGGTTGGCTACTATCTTTGTTAAGATTCCCTCAATGACTTTATTGGTGCTTTCTAATTGACCATTTACTTTTGGATGATAAGGTGAAGTGATTCTATGATGAGTTCCATATTTCTCAACCAACTTCTTGATCAAATGAGATGTGAACTGAGGCCCTCCATTTGTCACTATCTCCTTGGGTATCCGAAAGCGAACAAAGATGTCTTCAAACAGGAAGTTTGAAATAGCCTACTCTATAGCTCTAATTAGTGCCTTTTCTTTGACCCATTTCATGACATAGTCAGTGTAGACAAATATGTATGATTTTTACTGCAATGAAGAGTTAATTGGCCCCAGAAAGTCCAAGGACCATTTTCCAAATGGTTCTATGACTATGTGAGGCTGTAATGACATGTCATCTGATTTCAGAGGTTGGCCCATCCTTTGGCAGCTATCGCATCCCTTCACAAACTTCTTAGAATCCTGGAATATATTTGGCCAGTAGTACCCTATGGAGAGTACTTTGGATCCCATCCTTTTGTCACCAAAGTGCCCTCCATAGGGTTCCTCATGACAATCTTTCAAGATCTCAAACACCTCATCTTTTATAACACATTGCCTAATCTGAAATTCTGGCCCAGTGTGATAGATATTTCCCTTTATCCAAGATTAGGTAGCACTCTATTGTATAATCTTGCTCTTTTCTTTGGAAGATAAATGGTGTGGAAATTTTCCTACGGAAAGATAATTTCCTATATATGCATACCATGGTGAGTGTGTAGAGATGGAAAGAAGATATTCATCTGGAAATGAATCCTCATTGGCAGTGCAGTCATCACTTATAGTTAATCTGGAAAGAAAATTAGCAACTACATTATCCTTTCTGAGTTTATCTAAAATAGTGATATCAAATTCCAGTAACAACAATAACCATCGTGTAAATCTACCATTAGTAATAGGCTTTTTCATTAAAAATCAAATGTTAGAATGGTCAATGTGTACAAATACTTGATACCCAATGTTGTAGTGCTGAAATTTGTTGATAGCATGAACTACTGCTAGGAATTCCTTTTCAGTCACTGTGTAGTCGAATTCTGTTAGGTATAGATTCTTGTTGATGTAATAAATGGAATAAATTTTATTCTCCTCCAGCTACCTCAAAACAATAGCCACATCTATCTCACATGCATCTGTGGTGATATGGAATGGAAATCTCCAATTTGGTACTCGTAAAACAGGTGCTACTGTTACACAGTTTTTAACTTCAGAAAGGCCTGCTACACTTTCTTGTCCTCTCAAATTCTGCATCTTTCATGAGCAAGGAAAACAAACAAGATGCAATATTTGAAAAAAAATCTATAAATCTCCTATATTACCCTGTATGTCCCAAAAAACTACGTACCTATTTTGGAGTATTAGGGGTTGGTATTTTTGAGATTACTTCAATTTTTGCAGGATCTACCTTTACTCCATCTACCTAAATGAAATGTCCCAGCACAATTCCCTCAGTCATCATGACGTAGAATTTCTCTGTGACTAGAGCAACATTAGTTTTTTCACAACATTCCAACACCTTTTCCAAATTGACTTATGTTATCTCAAAGGCATCTCCGTAGGGTGTAAAATCATCCATAAAAATTTCAAGACAGTCATTCAAGAGATCAGAAACAATACCCAATATTTCCCTCTAAAAAGTTGTTGGTGCATTACAGAGGCCAAAAGGAAGGACTCTGTATGCAAAAGCACCCCAAGGGAGGTGAAGGTTGTCTCGTCTTGGTCTTTTGGGGCAATTTGTTTTTTATTATAGCCACTGAACCCATCTAGGAATTAAAAAAACATTTTCCCAAAGAGAGTATCCAAGACCTGATCAATGAATGGAAAAGGAAAATGGTCCTTTTGAGTGGCCTTGTTAACCTCTCTATAGTCTACACAGACTCTCCACTTGCCGTTATTTTTCAGAACTATGAAAGCGGAGATACACAGTGGCTATTAGAAATGGGGCAAATTAAATTAGCATTAAGGAGTTTCTATAATTCTTCTTTCACTATCTCCTTTACTGCGGGGTTCATTCGACGTTGTGGTTGTCTAACTAGTTTACAGCCCTCTTTAAGATAAATACGGTGAGTGCATAGGCCCAGAAGGATTCCTTTCATATCGATATATTCCCATGCAAATGCATTTTTATATTTCTCTAACAGTTGTATCAGTAATCTATTTTGTTCACTAGTGAGGTTGGGATTGATGTTTAAACCTTTCCCAGGTTCAAATTCAACAGGATTGCTGAAAGTATGCGGAGTGGTTTTCAAATGTTCAATAATTACATCATCTACTTCATATTCTTCCCCCAAATATCTAATGGAGGCAACATAGAGTGAATTTATAATAAAATCATTAATGATATCATCCTCTGTTTCATCCTTAAATTATTGTGCTTTTCTAAGCATGAGGAGAGGTAGGGAAAGATCCGATTCAGGTTCAAATTTTTCTCGCCAGGGACTACTCAAATCCATGTGAGGTTTTGTTGGGGGGTAAAGGTGTAAGGTATGGCTGGCCTGCTCATCTGAGATCACCATAGATCCGGACCTACATTTGATATATGCTTCTCTAGTGGCTAGCCACAGTCTTCCCAAGGTTAAAGGATGACCCCTCAGGTTGGATTTGGTTTGTAAAATGAGAAAATCAGCCAGATAATTTGAAGAAGCAATAATGATAACCACATCTTCTATCATTCCCTCGGGCTTGACACGGGACCTATCTGCTAATTCAAGCACTGTGGGTGTAGGTCTAAGTCCATGAAGTCCTAGGGAGATAAAGAGGTATTTAGTCATGACATTAATGGTTTCCCCTAAATCAATCAAAGTGTTGGTTATGGGTTGGTCATCAATATGTATAGTCACTATAGGATTCCCTGGGTCATTATATTTAGTTAACAAAGGTTGATCAATCATGATATCAAATAGCTTCCCCATGACATGGATAGTAGTAGGGTCTTTTGGTTTTATTCCAAGCTTTTTGACATAGAGATCCTTCACTATGTTAGCATAGATAGGTACTTCCTTAAGAGCTTGTAACAATGGAATCCACACATACAAATTTTGCAGTTCCTTAAGGAATTCGGATTCCAGTTGTGAGGTTGGCCCAGTTTCAGTTAATCATTGAGGGTATGGAGGATTTTTGATGTTAACAACTAGATTAGCTGTCACAAATGCACTAGCCTTCCTCGAGTTGGTTGTTGTAGAAACAGAAAACCCTCCTGAGTTGGCTGCTACAGTTGTAACAACAGGTGTTGTATCAGCTGTTACATGTGTAACAACTACCTTAGAATCTCCCTTATCCTTTTCTAGGTAACCCACATTCTTCTTCGATAATAATGGGAGTATGCTCAAGTATGATCACTTTTCCCAATCGAAGTTGAAACTCGTTGAGTCGAATAAGAGTAATAAGAAAATTTTGGAAGGTAACCAGAGCATCTATGCCTGGGGCTTCCTTATTATTCAGATTGGGGTTAGGTTGCACAGGTGTTTGGAGTCAGACATAAGGTGTAGGATTTTGAAAAGAAGGCAGCTGTAACTATTGTTGCATTGGTAGTGCAGGGGGTATTGGACCTTGGCTATTACCCCTCCAATTCTGGCTCCAAGAATTGGGTTGCGATGGAGGATATTGCATTGGTGGAGGGGGGTGCCACTGGTTCCATGGTGAAGGAAATTGTGTTGAGGAAGGAGTAGGATACTACCATGGATATTGATGACTATTATAAACATTATTCCAAGGATAAATAGAGGAAAAATATGGAGGCATACCTGTAGGTCATGGCTTCCATGGTCTCTTTGATCAGGTGAAATAAGAATACTGGACATGCTCGCTTGATTCTTGAATTATAGCCTTCAGTCTGGGAAATTTAGGACATTGGTTCGTACAATGTGCCAATTCACAGATATTGCACATCTGACGCTATTCAGTCCACATTCTCTTTCCAAATGTTTCTTTTTGCATCAGGGACAGAATATTGCTAAGGCTACTTCATCTTATGCTTGTGCTTTCTTAACTTGCACCATAGTGATCTGGGAGAGAGAGTGCTGAGGAGGTTGGTTTTAAAATCCTCAAATAAGTTTCTGATCTCTACTGTGATTAATCCTCCACTTTTGGAATTTTATATCTGGATTGAATGGTCTTGAACTGAACTTCTCCCCTTGACCGATCATCTTAAACTACGTAGACAAAGCTTCATTATTTCTTTAAGCGGTTCTTGTGATATGTCTCCTTTTCCCAACATATTCAAATGCTCGAGAGAGTCATCTCTTATACCTCTTAATAATATTCACTTCAAAATTTCTGAGGCTAGGTTACCAAAGGATGGTAGGGATGAAAAAGTAATATTTTTCATAGGAGCCTCATCTTGTGTCACTATTATCAGGAATTAAAAAGTAACAGAGCTATATGTATTGACATTGTCATCCCCCATGGTTGATTCTTTCTGATGGGATGAACTGACCTCGGAGTGTGCAGGAGATTGATAAATAAAAGGATCAGGTTGTTCGAGGACCAACTGTTTGACTGCCCTACCAATGTCCAATTGATAATCAATTAAATGGTGTTCCTCATGTCCTTGATGCTCCTCACTAGTCTCCCCTTGTTCTTAGATTCTCAGATCCTAATCAGTTATTTTCCACTATTGTTTTAAATCTGGAGTCTCGATATCGAGAGTGGATATGTTGTTCGAAGGGTGGTGAGGTCCAGACAAGGAAGGCACTGATTCCTCAGGCTTTGATATAGTAGCTAATTTATATGGTCCTATATTCCTATTATCTCGGTATGAAGTAGAATGTTCCTTTTCTGACCTTGAGATCATATCTCCAAAGAATGTCTTTCTCCCCAAGTCTGCATTCTTCTTTTCCTTCTTACGACCTGTCTTTCCTATAGTTAGTAGAGTGGGGGGTGTTTGTGGATTTTGGTATCATCCTACTGGCACACATGGACCCTATGTGTATCAATTCATCCTACAAGTGCTTCATTTTCTACAATGGTGAGCCCGCTCAAGTTCGTTAGAGCGATGCGTAGGTTCTTACATCTCATCTTACCGTCGAGCGACTGTATAGTTGAAGACACCACAAGTAAAACACCCAAAAATTCACACATCTAAGTGTCCCAACAAGACATTGGTGAGCCCACTCAAGTACATTAGAGTGATTCACAGGTTCTTACCTCTCATCTTACCGCCGAAAATTGTGTCACTAGAGACACGCTAAAAAATCACACTAAAATTGCACCTCTAAGTGCCCCAGTGTAGCATTGGTCAACCCTGTCAAGTATGTTAGAGCATTGCATAGGTTCTTACCTCTCGTCTTACTGCCCAACAATTGCAGACTGGGTACACTCTATCTTCTAACAAACAACTCTGGTTGATTGGATTGTCACTGCCATCCTTGGTAACGGCGCCAAAATGTTAGGTTGTATTAATCATGGTTAAATAACTAAACAATACACATAAATTATCAATCCAGGGATGCCTTTTATTTCAATGATAGTTGCATTGTTTGTGCGGATACATCCAACCAGAAGAAAATCCAAATAAATGAAATCCTTGCTGAAGTAAATGCTGGAAGGAAATTACTTATGCAAAAATAAAATGATCTACAATACGGTAATCACACCTCAATTAATTTTTCCTAGCGTTCCATACAATAACTACCCAGCTGTTATCTTTGATCTCATATGTGTAACAACATATAAAACATTGGAATTGAAGTATATCTATTCACATCTAAAATAACAGCTACAACACTTCCATTGATACATAAACAAAATAGAAATATTTATACACAACTACCTTAACTGTTGCAATCCCTGCTAAAGAGGAGGGCCCTTCCTCCCTAACAGGGCGCAGGTAGGGAAAAAAAATTTAATGGAAACAAAATCAGATAATGCATGTAACAAAAACAACATGATAATTTGTATTAATATGAGCAAAATTACAAATCCAAAGTAATGTTGTTCTCTGCTAACCTTTCGACCTCAAGGGCTGAGAACTATATAGTGGTTACGTCTCAGAAAGACAAGGAGTGGATCAGTCATGAGAATCTTATGATTCTCATGCTAATCAAAATAGAATACATTTGGCTACAACCACTGCTTGACTCGAAAGTTTATAGATTACAATCAAAACCGCCTAGAGGCTGTTATCCAAAAATACAATACTTAATAGCTTCTACAACTATCGTGATAAATCACAACTATAGCGTAACAACTAGAGGATAGGTCAGCATCAAGAGTTGATAAGATCTAGTCAGTGGTACAGTTGTAACAACATTTCGTCGGCTAGTCCGTAACAACATGGTGTAAGAGCGTCGTGGTGTAACAGCACACTATAACATCACACCTTTAACTGCTCTTGTACGCCTCGTGCTCGATATATTTTATGCTACAAATAGCGTCTGGAAAAACAACAAACGACTATATATCTTCTCCAAACATTCATCCTTAGTTAGTCATAAAAAAAGACACAATACGTCATAATAATTGATGAAATAGCAGAGTAATGAAAATAAAGTGAAACAATACAAGTTAGATAAAATGGTAGGAAATAGAGGCAAAGATGCCCCCAATTATTAGTAAAATAAAGAAAACAAATATAGAAAATAAGTGCAAAACTGGCACTCAACAATACCTTAAAAAAAATTAACTTTCATAAAAATTATTATACTCATAAATATTTTAATTAATAATGTATTTGAACTGCTGGTTTTATTTCACGATTTTGTTCCATGGTCCATGCAGCTGGCTTCAATGCTAGCAAGGCATTCAAATCACACTTATTGTCATGCTTGGCGCCGTAATTTTCAATAATATTCGACCGTGCTTGTTTGGCATGGGAGGGCTAATTTTAAATTAATATATAAAAATTGAAAAATAATGTTAAATTGTGTATTAACCACATTTATTTATTAATATAGTTGTGTTAATATACATATTTTGCTCATTATTTTTATTTGGACTATCTTAACTACTAAAATTATTTGTAAAAGTGAGAATTCTCATATTACTCTTGAGAGATTCTTGTTAAAAGTAATTTATTGGAGGAAAATTATCCGGAAAATAAATTAAACTAAAAATCTAAAATTTAATATTAAATCATTTTTTTGTTATAAGCAATATTTGAAAAAAATGTTACAGAAATAAATTGTTTTAAAATTATTTTTCAAAATATAAATATGTTAAAAAAAATTATTCAAATTTAAACTACAGTTTATAAGGACAAAAATTAATTCAGTAATTACAAAATATTAAACTTCAAATGAAAAAAAATTAGGTATTTTGGAAAAAAAATTAGCAAGAAATCTCATTATAAATTCAATCCTCAGCTTTGTGCACTTAAAAATAGTTAATATAAAATTCCTCAAAATATAAAATTCCTCCATGGGACTCCAAGAATGAAGCGGCTGATTGATTAAAAAATTATGAAACATATTGTTTTGTTTTATAAAAAAAAAAAATTCAAAATATTATTTACAAAATAAATGAATTGTTGGATATGCTGCTAGTTTTCATTATTCCTGATTTTTTCATAAATTATTAATTATTAATTAATTATTGGTTTTAGTTTTTATTAAATATTTAATTTTATAATTTTTATCTATATTATTCAAAACAGATAAGAGGGAAAAAGATAAAAAAAGAACATCAAAATATTATTTACAACATAAATGAATTGCTGGATATGCTGCTAGTTTTCATTATGCCTGGCTTTTTCATAAATTATTAATTATTAATTAATTATTGGTTTTAGTTTTTATTAAATATTTAATTTTATAATTTTTATCTATATTATTCAAAACAGATAAGAGGGAGGTTTAAATTATTCACAAAAAGGGTTATTTTTCAAGAATTCTTCGTGAGAAGCAATTTACATGAGGAAAACTATTCATATAATAATTAAACAGAACATGTATAGATAAACAAAATAATCAAAAATTTATTTAAAAAATATAATTGAAAAAGATATATTTAAGATAATGATGATTTAATAATTTGATATAGAAATATTGACTAATTTTAAAACATAGACTATTTATTTAAAAGAAATTTGAAGAAGCCATAGCACATCCTTTGTTGTTATGTAGTTACAAAAACGGTTTACAAACTATTATTGAAATTTAATAAATAAATATAGTTAAAAAATTAAAAAATATAAAGATAAAATATAATTTTTAAAATAATAATAATAAGAGAATTTTTGTATAAGAAAATAATATGACTTTTTTTAATCATCTATATAGTAGATATGAATTTAGTATTTTATTTTAAAAATGTTTTTGTTTGGTTAAGAGTTTGTTTTCTTTGGATTTAAGATAACACGTTAACCACCCAAGATTCACATGTATTTGGCAGGAGTGAAATCCTCGAGACCAGGTTGTTCAATTGTTCTGATTTTATTGAATAAGGATAATGAATCCACTTAAATTTTCTAATAACAACAAGTCATATTCACTAGTAAACTAAGTTATCATAGATTTTCCCTGTCACACACATCATAAAAAACGTAATTACTATAGTAATAATCAATATGTACAAAAAAACATTCAACTATAAACTTGGGTAAAAATTACATGGCGGACATGAACCTTTTGATATATATAACAATGTGTTATTGCATTTACGGTGTTTGCTGTGTTATTGCAATTACACGTTGATTGATTCGCAATGCTGTACGTTTGATACCACAAATCTTGTCATATTGTTTGGATTAGTTTTCATTATTAAAATCTGGAGGTTCGGTGATAACACGAATCAAACTTTGGTTTATGCGTAAGAGTTAATGTTTATTGGTTCTTGGGATCCGGTGATGATTTTATTGCCTTGGGATATCCGTTGTACCCTTGATCCGACCCTGGCATTCATCCGACCGTCGATGGCCATCCGGAATCGACGGTGCAGATTGGCTAGGGTAGGGTAATGCCTACCCCCCCGTAACTGCCTCTGCAGTCATTCCGTTGCCTCACCGAAGCCTCTGGAGACCCGGTCTGCACCTGAGGGTTTCTGCTCGACCGCCCTGTTGAGCGATGAAGGTTTACCGGTATACGACCGACGGCTCTTCACACCAGGTGATAGTTGCGTCCTCATAAGTCTAACTCCGGCTTCCACAAGTGGCTTCCGCGCACACTAACTGTGGATTGGTGTGTGTTAGGAGTTTTCCGTCTCGGCTGTTCGATCTTTCGAAGGTCCTCTCCTCGTTCCAGACGCCCAACAGCATTTGCTAAGGTAATGGGTTATTTTAACTTAATGTTTTCGATTTAGTTCCCAATGCTTTGCTTCAGTTGCCGTTCATTGATAATTTGGTTTTTTTTTTCCTTTTGGTTGACAGGTGCAGAGTCCATCTGCTTCTCAGGTACTTCTTTCTTCACTCGGCTTCTACCTAACCCTCGGCTCATCAAACAATTGACAGCGCTCGTTTGCACAGGTATTTAACATTTGCTAAGGGGTTTTTGTGCCCGAACCCAGTTCCAGTGTTCGTTGCTGAAGATGTTAAGACTTTGGCATGCGAACAGGCTGCCTTGCCTTGTTAAGCTAGTCCTTGAATTTTAGCAATGAATGTATTTAAACTTGTTTACCCGACCAGGGTTTTCTGAAGTTCTTTGTCATCTAGGGTTTTACTATGTCTTCCGCGTTGTATGCTAACTACATTTGTTGCGCTATGGCGTATATGAGAACTCTGGCAATTCCTCGTATGCATGCGTTTGATATATGTCAAGATCTGACAGAGTTTTAAGTTATGTTTAACTTTAAGCATTTAAATGAATAATCTATACTGTGCAGTAATTTTGTTTGTGTTTTATTTCTGAGCGTATCTTCAATTTCCAAGCTATGTTGCGTTTTCTCTCCTGAAGCGCACTCTGGTGTTATTGGCGCCTTCAGGCGCATGCATATGGTGCATGCAGTTATTTGTTTCAGACCTGTATTGGTTCATGTGATCTTTGGTTGAATTATACTCTCTAATGCGCTATACAATGTTCTAAATTACTGTTTCTGAGAATAGCTTGTTTACAATAACTGTGTTACAGTGTCCGGACCACCTTATTTGTCCGTGTTCTCCCAAGAAGAGACGACCTACCACGGCTGTTTACGCGGGCGCTGGGGTTAACGGTCTCTCTCTCTCGCCTGGCTGTAAAATAAAATTATATTTTTTCTTGGGATAAGGAAGAAAGGCAACTGTTTCGTTTCTTGTTATTCTATTAGTTTTGTTCAGGTTTATGATATACACTGATTACTGTGTTTTATATGCTACACGATTTCATACATTTGATTTATCATTCCTGAGCTGTATATTGATATTGTAATAATAACAGTTCCTATGAGCATTCTGTATGGTCATTTCCTACTCTAATTTACTCTGCTCTTGAATGAAGATAAAAAGGATTGGTTACTCTCTTCAGTTCCTTTCTCTATCTGTACATGTGTATTTCTTCTGGTAAAAACGTACAGTTTGTCAAATTCAACAATTTGTAAGAATTAAAATACATGCATCTAGTCTCTGGAAAGAAAACAGTACAATATTATGCTATAATTTGCTCTTCTGTTGTAACTATAAGTGTATACACAGTAACTGAAAATAAAAGATACAGTTCCGTCATTATTATAAATTCTTATGTCTGTCCTTTGTTAAGCACAGGACAACTTCATAGCCTATAACAGGTCCTAATGACAATTAAACCATTGAATAACCTTTCCGTTAAAATCAATTACTATAACCAAATCTACTCATCTGTCCCGAGATTCGAGTGAAGTGGTGTCTGTGCCTCCCTTCCACGAGCTGAGCGTTCACCTGCTGCAGCTCTCCCCCGAGCTCAAGTCTGAGTTCGTTGTTAGTTTCAGAAAGTTCTGGAGGAGGTTTCCAGGATGATCCGGTCCATTACCCTCCGACTCCAGTGAAAACAGTAGCACTGGGGAGTTCACGGGACAATCCGGTCCAGAACTCCAACCCAGAATATTATCTGTTCTGGAAAGGAACCCTCCTTGCCTCCAGTCCACAAAGTATATCTTTCTTTGTGCATAGATCCAACCCCAAACTTTCCTTGGAATGTTCTATTTATTCCAGAGTTTTTTTGGGTTAACTGTGAAACTGTTTTCTAACTAACATCAGATCTTGATTTTACTTTTTACCAATCATTTACTTATGAAACCACTTCTACAGTAAATCTTTATTTCAATAAACATTTCATTTTGTTCACATATTCTTATTTAAAAGAAAATAACACAACAAGACAACTAATCCTTAATTATCTGTTTCCACTTAAAATGGTGGTTACAGTTATCCCCCCCTAAGGAGAACACCGTCCTCGGTGTTTCTAATCTTTTGCAGAGAAAAGCTCTGGATAAGCTTTACGGACGAAACCCTCATCTTCCCAAGTGGCCTCCTCAGGTCCGAAGTGCTTCCACTGCACTTTAACCTGGGCGATGGCTCGTCTCCGGAGCATGATTTCCCTCCGGTCTATTATACTGTGAGGCTCGACCAGAAACTCTCCGTCCGGTTCTACCTGAATGTTTTGCCAATGGATTATGTGTCTAGGATCATGAACGTATCGTTTCAATAATGATACATGAAAGACATTGTGCACCCGGATGTGGCTAGGAAGCGCTAAGCGATACGCCACTGGTCCCACCCGTTCCAATATTTGGAAAGGACCACAGAATCTAGGTGCCAGCTTTGCACAAGATGCCCAACTTAATGTGCTTTTCTTCGGTTTAATCCGGACATATACGTGATCTCCAACTTCATACTCACGGTATGATCTCTTCCTGTCCGCATACACCTTCTGTCGGTCTTGCGCTGCTTTCAAATTCTGTCGGATCTTCTTTACCTCCGCTTCCATTTCGGCTAACATATCTGGTCCCAACATAAGTTTAGTGTCTGGGCTGCTCCAATTAATGGGGGTTCTACACTGCCGTCCGTATAATGCCTCAAACGGACTCATCCTTAAGGATTCCTGATAACCATTATTGTACGCAAATTCTATCAAGTGTAAATACTCTTCCCATTTAACAGGTTGCTGCATAACGTACATCCTTAACATATCTTCCAGTATCTGGTTCACTCGCTCGGTTTGACCATCGGTTTGCGGATGATATGCAGTACTGAAATATACTTGCGTCCCTAAACCTGCAAACAGGGTCTTCCAGAAAGCGGATGTGAATTTCACATCTCTGTCCGATATAACGGTCTTAGGAATGCCATGCAATCGAAAGATCTCACGCATAAATAAATCCGCTATCTGTACTGTCTTAAAGGTGGATTGGACAGGTATAAAATGTGCTGATTTACTTAGCCGGTCCACTACTACCATTATAGAGTCATTTCCTCGTTTTGTTTTCGGTAGTCTGGTAATAAAATCTAATGAGATTACCTCCCATTTCCATTCAGGGATAGGTATGGGCTGCATTAATCCAGCAGGGTGCCTATGTTCCACCTTCACTTGCTGACACTCTAAACACTTATTCAGGTAATTTGCTATATCCTTCCTCATACCGGACCAACAGTAATCCTTCCGAATAGCAGTCAGCATCTTTTGGTATCCCGGGTGTCCAGCGTAATTGCTTCTGTGATATTCATCTAGTATCATGGTTTTTAATTCCAGCCTGTTTGGAATAACTATCCTTTTCTTGAAAACCAGCAACCCATCCTGGTTAATCTCATAATCGCCATGCTCACCTTGGCCTTCAGGTGTTTGCGTCTGCTGCCACAGATACTTATACTCCGGATCCTTGTCAGCTTCCATTCTGATTTGATCCAGAAATCTGGTTTCAATTTGATTAACATATAACTCACAAATGCTGTGCACTCTTCTGCTTAATGCATCCGCAACCCGGTTCTCTTTTCCTTTTACATGTTGCAGATCGATATCAAACTCGCTCAAGAAAGCATTCCATCTCGCTTGTCGAGAATTTAAATCAGCTTGTTTGAAGTAATTGGTTAGACTACTATGGTCAGTCCTTAACACAAACCTCTTTCCAAGTAGATAATGCCTCCATACTCGGAGAGCATGCACCACCGCTGTCAACTCTAAATCGTAAGCTGAGTATTTCTGTTCATAATTTTTCAGTTTGCGAGATTCATACGCTATCACCTTTCCCTCTTGTGATAGTACAGCTCCGACTCCCTCCTTGCAGGCATTTGTACAAACCTCAAACTCCTTATCCGGGTCTGCCACACTTAATACCGGTGCAGTGGTCAACAATTGTTTCAGCCTTTCAAGACTGTCCTGACATTCCTTTGTCCATCTAAAAATCTTTCCTTTCCTCTGTAAGGAAGTAATGGGAAAAGCTATCTTGGAAAACCCATTTATAAATCGCCTGTAGTATCCAGCGAGACCCATAAACGATCGTATGTCTGCTACACTTTGTGGTACCTTCCACTCCATAATGGTCTTGATCTTCTCCGGGTCCACCGCTATACCCTCCTTAGATATCACATGTCCAAGATACTGTATTTCTTCTTTGAAGAAGTCGCATTTACTGAATTTTGCATATAGCTGGTGCTTCCTTAATAACTCTAGCACCATGCGCAAATGCTTCTGGTGTTCCTCTGCATTCTTGGAATAAATCAGTATATCATCAATGAAAATTAGCACGAAATTGTCCAGGTACGGATGGAAAACACTATGCATCAGTCTCATGAAAGTGGCTGGAGCATTAGTTAAACCAAAAGGCAGTACCACGAATTCATAGTGGTTGTACCTGGTGCGAAAGGCAGTTTTGTGTATATCCTCATCTTTAATTCTGATCTGATGATAGCCAGACCGCAAGTCAATCTTCGAGAACACAGTAGCTCCCTTTACCTGATCGAACAGGTCATCTATACGGGGTAGGGGGTATCTGTTCTTAACAGTCAACTTGTTTAGCTGTCGGTAATCCATGCACATACGCATGGTTCCATCTTTTTTCCTGACAAACAACACAGGTGCTCCCCAAGGGGACACGCTGGGTCTAATGTACCCTTTATCCAGCAATTCCTGAAGCTGCATCTTCAGCTCAGTCAATTCTGGCACACTCATACGGTAGGGAGTTCGCGAAATCGGTGAAGCTCCCGGCAGCAGTTCTATTGTAAAGTCAACCTCCCTTTTAGGTGGCAATCCCGATATTTCTTCAGGAAATACATCTTTAAATTCCTGTATCACAGGTATATTTTCTAACATAACAACCTTGTTTTTGGATTCAGACAGCCCAACCTGTATGGCGTACATTTGGCATCCCTTTCTCATACATCTTGCCAACTGAGAAGCGGTAACTGGTCGCAGCTGTACAGGCTTCTTTAAGCCCTGAATCTCTTGGCGTTTACCATTTTGATCTCTGTAGTATACTATCTTTTCTTTGCAGTCTATAAGAGTCCAATGTTTCTCCAACCAATCCATGCCCAACAAAACATCATAAGAGCCCAAGTGCAGAATATTCAAATCCACTGTCAACTGCTGTCCACCGACTTGCAGAGCACAATCTTCCAGTTCTATCATGGTGGGTTGGAAATCAGCCTGCCGATCCTCCAATGCTGCGTGAATCCTTGGTATATTTCTGGCAACGTCCCCCACCGTAGAGGCTTCCTGCAAATTATTCACTGTTTCAGCTTTTCCCCTTTGTGGGCAATCTCGGTAGTAATGCGCCGCCCCACAACCCCAACACTGCAGAGGTGGTCTCTGGTTTGGAGTTTGCTCTGGTCTATTCGAAGCTTCCACAGTTTTATCTTCGCCTGGCCATCTAGCCCTCTGATGGTTTCTGCCAAATTTCTTATTAATTGAATTCTTGGCTGAATTCCTGAAGTTACTGGTTTTTCCCTCTTTGAATCCAGTACTGTTCCTATTTTCCCTCTTGGCTGGCCAACCCTTTCCTTGATCTACTTTATTCTTTGCTTGCTGGTAGCACAGCCTTGCCTTTCTGATAGCTTCGTCCATCGTTTTAGGATTGACAAATTCAATACGCTCTTTCATATGAGTGGGTAAACTACTCAGAAATCTTTGAACCTTGGCCTTTTCATCTCTTAGATACGGTACATAACGCAGTAACGATGTAAACTTGGTGATGAACTCATCTATAGTCATCTGGCCTAGCCTTAAATCATGGAATTCCCGAGCTTTTTCATCGTAGAAACGTTCCGTCAAATATTTGTCCTTAAAATACTGTTGGAACCTATCCCATGTTACGTCTTGATCCTCTATTCCCTTAACGTTATTCACTTCTTCCCACCATAGGGTGGCTTTGTCCTTCAGCTGATAAATTGCCAATCGTGCCTTGAGACCACTGTCATAGTCATACACTTGGAAGTACTTATTCATATTTATCAACCAGGCCTCAGCTACCTCTTATTTTTCTCCATCGAAGGTGGGTGGTTTAATCTTTCTAAATTCTCCATGTAATTCCACCTTCTGTCTTTTTCCTGCTTTCCGTTCTGTTCCATTTTCAGATTCTGCTTCATTAAGGTTTATGTTTATTGTATTGCGCTGGGACGGACTCTTTTCTTTTTGACTCACATCTTGCTCTTCAGTTTGCTGTTCGTTTCCCTCTTGGTGTTCCCTATCAGCACTGGGATTTTCGTTCCTGTGGTTTTGTTTATCTGACAGGCTTTTTAAAATTCTTTCCTGTTCCTGCATCATTCGGGCGTTCTCCTGTCGTACCCTCTCCATCTCCTCCTGCAATTGTTGTACTGTATGCAATAAGATGCGGGTCTGCTGTTGTTGTTCTTCCATCAGTCGGTTTGACCGCTGGTGCTGTTCAATTCCCAACTGAACCCACATCTCAGGGTTACCCCCTGGCGGAGGCTGCATGTCCCCAGCATTTCGCTGTGACTGTTGTGAAGGGGTCCGTCTCCCTTGTCTTTCCATCTACTTGCTGGACTGTGCATAATTAACACACAGTTTGAACGTTAGTTGGCCCAATAGGGTCCCAGCCTTGTAACCTGGCTCTGATACCACTTGTCACACACATCATAAAAAACGTAATTACTATAGTAATAATCAATATGTACAAAAAAACATTCAACTATAAACTTGGGTAAAAATTACATGGCGGACATGAACCTTTTGATATATATAACAATGTGTTATTGCATTTACGATGTTTGCTGTGTTATTGCAATTACACGTTGATTGATTCGCAATGTTGTACGTTTGATACCACAAATCTTGTCATATTGTTTGGATTAGTTTTCATTATTAAAATCTGGAGGTTCGGTGATAACACGAATCAAACTTTGGTTTATGCGTAAGAGTTAATGTTTATTGGTTCTTGGGATCCGGTGATGATTTTATTGCCTTGGGATATCCGTTGTACCCTTGATCCGACCCTGGCATTCATCCGACCGTCGATGGCCATCCGGAATCGACAGTGCAGATTGGCTAGGGTAGGGTAATGCCTACCCCCCCGTAACTGCCTCTGCAGTCATTCCGTTGCCTCACCGAAGCCTCTGGAGACCCGGTTTGCGCCTGAGGGTTTCTGCTCGGCCGCCCTGTTGAGCGATGAAGGTTTACCGGTATACGACCGACGGCTCTTCACACCAGGTGATAGTTGCGTCCTCATAAGTCTAACTCCGGCTTCCACAAGTGGCTTCCGCGCACACTGACTGTGGATTGGTGTGTGTTAGGAGTTTTCCGTCTCGGCTGTTCGATCTTTCGAAGGTCCTCTCCTCGTTCCAGACGCCCAACAGCATTTGCTAAGGTAATGGGTTATTTTAACTTAATGTTTTCGATTTAGTTCCCAATGCTTTGCTTCAGTCGCCGTTCATTGATAATTTGGTTTTTTTTTTCCTTTTGGTTGACAGGTGCAGAGTCCGTCTGCTTCTCAGGTACTTCTTTCTTCGCTCGGCTTCTACCTAACCCTCGGCTCATCAAACTATTGACAGCGCTCGTTTGCAAAGGTATTTAACATTTTCTAAGGGGTTTTTGTGCCCGAACCCAGTTCCAGTGTTCGTTGCTGAAGATGTTAAGACTTTGGCATGCGCCCAGGCTGCCTTGCCTTGTTAAGCTAGTCCTTGAATTTTAGCAATGAATGTATTTAAACTTGTTTACCCGACCAGGGTTTTCTGAAGTTCTTTGTCATCTAGGGTTTTACTATGTCTTCCGCGTTGTATGCTAACTACATTTGCTGCGCTATGGCATATATGAGAACTCTGGCAATTCCTCGTATGCATGCGTTTGATATATGTCAAGATCTGACAGAGTTTTAAGTTATGTTTAACTTTAAGCATTTAAATGAATAATCTATACTGTGCAGTAATTTTGTTTGTGTTTTATTTCTGAGCGTATCTTCAATTTCCAAGCTATGCTGCGTTTTCTCTCCTAAAGCGCACTCTGGTGTTATTGGCGCCTTCAAGCGCATGCATATGGTGCATGCAGTTATTTGTTTCAGACCTGTATTGGTTCATGTGATCTCTGGTTGAATTATACTCTCTAATGCGCTATACAATGTTCTAAATTACTGTTTCTGAGAATAGCTTGTTTACAATAACTGTGTTACAGTGTCCGGACCACCTTATTTGTCCGTGTTCTCCCAAGAAGAGAGACGACCTACCCTGAGGCCTGTTTCTGCAGGCGCTAAGGGTTAACGGTCTCTCTCGCCCTGACGCTAAAATAAGAGTATATTTTTCTTAGGATAAGGAAAGAAAGGAAACTTGTTTCGTTTTACTGTTATTCCTATTCTAGTTTTGTTCAGGTTTATGATATACACTGACTACTGTGTTTTATATGCTACACGATTTCATACATTTGATTTATCATTCCTGAGCTGTATATTGATATTGTAATAATAACAGTTCCTATGAGCATTCTGTATAGTCATTTCCTACTCTAATTTACTCTGCTCTTGAATGAAGATAAAAAGGATTGGTTACTCTCTTCAGTTCCTTTCTCTATCTGTACATGTGTATTTCTTCTGGTAAAAACGTACAGTTTGTCAAATTCAACAATTTGTAAGAATTAAAATACATGCATCTAGTCTCTGGAAAGAAAACAGTACAATATTATGCTATAATTTTCTCTTCTGTTGTAACTATAAGTGTATACACAGTAACTGAAAATAAAAGATACAGTTCCGTCATTATTATAAATTCTTATGTCTGTCCTCTGTTAAGCACAGGACAACTTCATAGCCTATAACAGGTCCTAATGACAATTAAACCAGTGAATAACCTTTCCGTTAAAATCAATTACTATAACCAAATCTACTCATCTGTCCCGAGATTCGAGTGAAGTGGTGTCTGTGCCTCCCTTCCACGAGCTGAGCGTTCACCTGCTGCAGCTCTCCCCCGAGCTCAAGTCTGAGTTCGTTGTTAGTTTCAGAAAGTTCTGGAGGAGGTTTCTAGGAGGATCCGGTCCATTACCCTCCGACTCCAGTGAAAACAGTAGCACTGGGGAGTTCACGGGACAATCCGGTCCAGAACTCCAACCCAGAATATTATCTGTTCTGGAAAGGAACCCTCCTTGCCTCCAGTCCACAAAGTATCTCTTTCTTTGTGCACAGATCCAACCCCAAACTTTCCTTGGAATGTTCTATTTATTCCAGAGTTTTTTGGGTTAACTGTGAAACTGTTTTCTAACTAACATCAGATCTTGATTTTACTTTTTACCAATCATTTACTTATGAAACCACTTCTACAGTAAATCTTTATTTCAATAAACATTTCATTTTGTTCACATATTCTTATTTAAAAGAAAATAACACAACAAGACAACTAATCCTTAATTATATGTTTCCACTTAAAATGGTGGTTACATTCCCACTATATAAAAAAATAGATATAAACTTTATATAAAAATCTTAAAACATAATATAAGTGATTGGTATTATAGATCTTTTAGTAGTGTAAATTTTCAATTATCATTCATTTTCATGTAGCTGACTTTTCAGCAAAGAAGAACATTGTGCCTCTTTCACAACCCTATAACAAAGTTTGAGTTCAAAGATCACACTTATGTGTTCACTTTTAGTAAATTCCAAAATCATTTAAATTCCAAATTTCAAATTTTTTAACAATAAATTAGTTTAATTTACCCTATGCATAAGATAAATTATCACACCAATTCCAAATTTTTTAACAATAAATTAATTTAATTTACCTTGTCCATAAGATAAATGATCCCACCATTTGAAAGGATTTTGCATGAGCATAGTTAAGAGCTAGTTAGTTTTCTAAAGTTGGTATAAGTGAAACTAAATGGATGTCCATAAATCAATCCTCCTTGTAGTTCCAAATAATAATACTTAATATGTCATGTTAGAAATTAATGGAGAAAGTTAACTTAGGATAGGATTGAGATTCTAATTCTAGATCTCAGATCCTAATATTCAGGGAGTGCTTCAAACCACCCGATTGTGAGAAAGCCTATATGTACTAGGTTGTTCTCTTGATTCATGTATCAGATTGTGTGAGTGTGTTTGTACACTCTCAAGGTTTTCACCTGGAGAGCCATTTCATTAATTTTATCATGGTATCGGAGCTCAACTCCAGCCTCCACGTAGGAGAACCTGGAGATCCATTTCATTAATTTTATCATGGTATCAGAGCTCAGCTCCGACCTTCACGCAGGCTCTCGACCCAGCTCTTGTCCGGGCGGCTCCACCGCCTCTTCTGCCTCTGCAGGTTCAATCTTAAAGAGCTTACAGGTCACTTTCCGTCTCTGCACTCACAGCAACTAATCGATCGGATTACGAGCTCACAGGCTCCATTACCACGGGATGTCACAGCCTTCACACAACCTTCAAGCTCAATGCAGTAGCTGCCCACTTCCTTTCTCCTGCTCGCAACTTCACGCAGGAACACCAATCAATAACGTAGAAACCACTACGCTGCTGTTGTTGTTTAACAGTAGATCAAACATCAGGGTTTGAGTGGGGCGTTGTTGAGGGGGCGTTAACCAACAACATGGCAGAGGAGGCTGTGCATGCTAGAGAAAGTTGAATGGATTTGGTGAGATATCTAAAGCAGATATGCTGCATGCGCTGAGGTTGTGGATGCTAGATTGAGTGCTACGTTTCACCGAGCTGTCTTTGTAGATTCTGCAGCGTGCGAGTATCGTGGGTATCGAATAAAAAAGTTCATTCCCATGGATAAATATTCTAAGGCGCTACTTTCCTAGTCTGGCTCGAGGAGACTCCACCACATCCTGCGAGAAAACATCGTAAATGTTCAAATTTGTTGCAGAAGAAGCCTCTTCTAGTTTAAAATGAGATAAATTGGATCAATGCCAAAGAACTATTGAAACTTCAGAGCTGTGAAGTGCAGTCCACGTTCTCAATATTCAAACTTCTAAAGTTCGGCATATCACCAAGCCGACATGTTTATGCCATTGCTTGGAAGAAAAATGTAGGGGAAATGACAAATCTAAGCTCCGACTGACCTCAGAAGCCAATTTTTGCTTTTTAAGATATTAAAAGCTTCAAAAAAAAATGCGCAGCTGCAATGTCAAGTAAATATCTGAAGTGAAATTGGAAATTTGAGTTTATATAGGATTGGATTTTTTCGATTTAGTGCGTTTGCAAGCCTTTTCCACAATTTCTGTCTAGTTCATACCCTGGACAGAGTGTAAAGGAGTGCGTGGGTCAAGCAGCGTGGAGATGCGAGGAGGAGCGTTGAATCTGCATGGTGTGAAGGAGGCTTAGTGGAAGTGCTTGTGTTGTTGTAATTGGGAGTTGGACAACCTACTTTGGAGAGCGAGTTAGAGAGCTTTTATGCTCTCTGCTCATTGCCCAACCAAGCAAACCTGCACTGCCAACGTTTGTTAGTTGTGAAGTCTAGTCAAGAACCTGATGTGAATCGTGGGCCACCCCAACATGACTGCAAGGCACTCTGCAATTGTGTTGATTTCTTTATTTGATGGTTATGTAACTGTTAAGATTGATTTCAGTGGCTGCCGCATAAGTGGATAATTTCCGTTGGTGGTATATCCCTTGCAAACAACATTTTGTGAAGCGTGGATTACTGCGAAAAGGAGTGTTGGTGCTCGACCTATGTTTCGAGGTGCTAGATTGTTGGAGGAGTGCATGAGCCATAGGAGGGCTCGGTGACCATATTCGTGAGGCACGGTGACATTATGCGAGATGGCGTGAGGCACGGACATTGAGATCTGGCTATTGAGCAAGATAAATCCCCAGGAGAAAATAGAAGGAAAATGGGTCGTCAAAGTAAATTGAAAGAGTCTCGAAGAAATTTCAGGAGAAAGCATCAATGGAGAAGAGAAAAATATTGTGTTGCAGAATTTTGTGATTTGTTTCAGGTTGACGGTGATGGACCAGCTGCTGATCAAGGTGCATATTTGGATTTTGGTGAGATTATTAAACTGTTAATACCAGATTTACCATTTTTTTCAGGTGTGAATTATGAAATCTAGACAAATGAAATGAAAATAGTACTATGGAACTTAAATTTACTGGATTATATTGAAGATGTTATCAATGATAGTGGAGATACAGTAGCATTAAGTCTTATAACATCTGCAGTAGATGACAATATCATATTCAGTATAATATATGAATATGGAGAGATTCATAGTACAAAGTTTTTATGGGATGTTTTAGAGATGAAATATTGTCTGAATAAGGGAAATGATGCTGAAGATATTGCTCTTGATAATGATCCCATATTTGATTGTGAAACTGAAGATGCAGTGATGGGTGATAAATGTGTATTTGTAATTGAAACTTGTAATGATGAAAACACATCCATTATTGTAGAACCTGAAAGTTTTCCTAATGTAGAACCTGAATTTTTTCCTGATGCAGAAATCAAGTTTGATGAGACTTAGATATCTCATGATGAGTGGGTCAATTTGATGACTGAAAAACATGAAATTGATGAATTACTGTTTGGTGAGAAGGAAGGCCTATCTTCACATAAAGATCAAATGCAGAACATGCTTGTAGCGACAGATCTGGATGAAGGCATAATTATGTCAGCAAATAAGGATGAAGTAGGGAGAGATGGTGAAATGAAAGCTCTTCTGAAGGAGCAGGAAGATGAAAATATTGGTAGGCAAGAATTAGCAATAAATTTTAAAGAAGAATGGAAGTTTCTTGAAGCATGGCTTGAAACACCATGTCTTTATGAAATTAACACAGAAATTGTTGTAATCAATGGTGAATATATCATCGCTGATGTTCAGATGATTGACACCGAAAATAGTGAAAAGGAACAATCTCCTATTGAGCCTGCCATAATTCTGAGAAGGATGACAACAAGAATTCAAGGTTTTCTTCATAAGGGAAGAGATGAGGCGAAGATACATCACTATTGCATGGCAAAGAAATTGAAGATGAAGCCTCATCCACAAATGAAGAAATATGGTCTCAGAAGCATAAAGACTAAGATGAAAACTCTGTTACCATTGTAAGCCTAGATGAGACTAGACCAGCAAGTGTATGTTATCATATGTTATTCTTCTGTACCCTTTCTCCATTAAGGGGGAGTGTTAGAAATTAATGGAGAAAGTTAAGTTAGGATAGGATTGAGATTATAATTCTAGATCTCAGATCCTAATATTCAGGGACTGGTTCAAACCACCCAATTGTGAGAAAGCTTATATGTACTAGGCACTTCTCTTGATTCATGTATCAGATTGTGTGTGTGTGTTTGTACACTCTCCAGGTTCTCACCTGGATAGCCATTTAATTAATTTTATCATGGTATTGGAGCTCAGCTCCGGCCTGCACGTAGGAGAACCTGGACAGCCATTTCATTAATTTTATCATGGTATCAAAGCTCATCTCCGACCTCCATGTAGGCTCTCGGCCCAGCTCTTGTCTGAGCAGCGCCACTGCCTCTTCTGCCTCTGCAGGTTCAAGCTTAAAGAGCTTACAGGTGACTTTCTGTCTCTGCACTCACAGCAACTAATCGATCGGCTTACGAGCTCACGGGCTCCATTACCACAGGCTGTCAATAACTCTCGACAGGCTTTCATAGCCTTCACACAGCCTTCAGGCTCAATGTTGTAGCTGCCCACTTCCTTTAGCCTGCTCGCAACTTCACGCAGGAACACCGATCAATAATGCAGAAACCACTATGCTACTATTGATGTTTAACAGCAGATTGAACATTAGCGTTTGAGTGGGGCGCTGTTGAGGGGGCGTTAACCAGCAACGTGGCAAAGGAGGCTGTGCATGCTAAAGAAAGTTGCATGGATTTGGCGAGATATCTGAAGCATATATGCTGCATGTGCTGAGCTCGTGGATGCTAGATCGAGTGCTGCGTTTCACCGAGCTATCTTTTTAGATTCTGCAGCGTGCGAGTATCACGGGTATCGAATCAAAAAGTTCATTCCCATAGATAAATATTCTAAGGCGCTACTTTCCTGGTCTGGCTCAAGGAGGCTCCACCACATTCTGCGAGAAAACATCGTGAATGTTCAGATCTGTTGCAAAAGAAGCATCTTCTAGTTTAATATGAGATAAATTGGATCAATGTCAAAGAACTATTGAAACTTCAGAGCTGCGAAGTGCAGTCCACGTTCTCGATATTCAAACTTCTAAAGTTCAGCAGATCACCAGGCCGGCAGGTTTAGGCCATTTTTTGGAATAAAAATGTAGGGTAAATGACAAATATAAGCTCCTCCTGACCTTAGAAGCCAGTTTGTTCTTTTTAAGATATTAAAATCTTAAAAAAAAAATGTGCGACTGCAGTGTAAAGTAAATATCTGAAGTGAAATTGGCAATTTGAGTTTATAGAGGATTGGATTTTTTCAATTTGGTGTGTGTGCAAGCCTTGTCCACAATTTCTGTCTAGTCCATATCGTGGACAGAGTGCGCAGGAGTTCGTGGGTCAAGCAGGGTCGAGATGCGAGGACGAGCGTTTAATCCGCGTGGTGTGAAGGAGGCTTAGTCGAAGTGCTTGTGTTGATGTTGTTGGGATTTGGACAACCTACTTTGGAGAGCAGGTTAGAGAGCTTGTATGCTCTCTGCTCATTGCCCAACCAAGCAAACCTGCACTGCCAATGTTTGTTAGTTTTGAAGTCTAGTCAAGAACCTGATGTGAATCATGGGCCACCCCAACGTGACTGCAAGGCACTCTGCAATTTTGTTGATTTCTTTATTTGATGGTTATGAAACTATTAAGATTGATTTCGGTGGCTGCTGCATAAGTGGAGAATTTCTGTCGGTGGTATATCCCTTGCAAATAGCGTTTTGTGAAGCGTGGATCGTTGCGAAAAGGAGTGTTCGTGCTCGACCTCAATTTCGAGATGCTAGATTGTTGGAGGAGTGCATGAGCCATAGGAGAGCTCGGTGACCAGATTCGTGAGGCACGATGATAGTGTGTGAGACGGCGTGAGGCACGGATGTTGAGATCCGGCTGTGGAACAAGATAAAGCCACGGGAAAAAATAGAAGGAAAATGGGTCATCAAAGTAAATTGAAAGAGTCTCGAAGAAATTTCAGGAGAAAGAATCAACGGAGAAGTGAAAAATATTGTGTTGCAGAATTTTGTGATTTGTTTCGGGTTGACGGTGATGGACCAACTGATGATCAAGGTGAAAATTTGGAATTTGGTGAGATTATTAAACTGTTAATACCAGATTTACCGTCTTTTTTAGGTATGAATTATGAAAGCTGGACAAATGAAATGAAAACAGTACTATGGAAGTTAAATTTACTGGATTATATTGAAGATGTTATTAATTATAGTGGAGATATAGTAGCATTAAGTCTTATAACATCTGCAGTAGATGACAATATCATATTCAGCATAATATATGAATATGGAGAGATTCATAGTACAAAGTGTTTATGGGATGTTTTAGAGATGAAATACTGTCTGAATAAGGGAAATGATGCTGAAGATATTGCTCTTGATAATGATCCCATATTTGATTGTGAAACTGAATATGCAGTGATGGGTGATAAATGTGTATCTGTAATTGAAACTTGTAATGATGAAAACACATCCATTATTGTAGAACCTGAAAGTTTTCCTGATGTAGAACTTGAAATTTTTCCTGATGCAGAAATCAAGTTTGATGAGACTTATATATCTCATGATGAGTGGATCAATTTGATGATTGAAAAAAATCAAATTGATGAATTACTATTTGGTGAGAAGGAAGGCCATCTTCACATACAGATCAAATGCAGAACATTCTTGTAGCGACAGATCTGGATGAAGGCATCATTATGTGAGCAAAAAGGGATGAAGTAGGCAGAGATGGTGAAATGAAAGCTCTTCTGAAGGAGTAGGAAGATGAAAATATTGGTAGGCAAGAATCAGCAATAAATTTTGAAGACGAATTGAAGTTTCTTGAAGCATGGCTTGAAACACCATGTCTTTATTAAATTAACACATAAATTTCTGTAATCAATGGTGAAGATATCATCGCTGATGTTCAGATGATTGACACCGAAAATAGTGAAAAGGAACAGTCTCCTATTGAGCCTGCCATAATTCTGAGAAGGATGACAACAAGAAATCAAGGTTTCCTTCATAAGGGAAGAAATGAGGCGAAGATACATCACTATCTCATGGCAAAGAAAGTGAAGGTGAAGCCTCATCCACAAATGAAGAAATATGGTCTCAGAAGCATAAAGACTAAGATGAAAACTCTGTTACCAAGTTTTTTATGTCTTTTACCATTGTAAGCCTAGCTGAGACTAGACCAGCAGGCGTATGTTATCATATGTTATTGTTCTGTACCATTTCTCCATTAAGGGGGAGTGTTAAAAATTAATGGAGAAAGTTAAGTTAGGATAGGATTGAGATTCTAATTCTAGATCTCAGATCCTAATATTCAGAGAGTGGTTCAAACCACCTGTTTGTGAGAAAGCCTATACGTACTAGGTTTTTCTCTTGATTCATGTATCAGATTGTGTGAGTATGTTTGTACACTCTCCAGGTTCTCACCTGGAGAGCCATTTCATTAATTTTATCATGTCAGTCCTCTTGTAAGTTGTAAACAAAACCTATTACATAGAGAGGATCCTATTTTTAAATGGATTTCAAACATTGTTCCTCTTGTAAGTTGCAAATTTGTTAATAGAATGAAAAAACTGGCTAAATAATTAATTAAAGATTTCATTTCTTCGAATTTGATAAAATCTACAAAGTTTAGATTTCTATTCCAATATACTACAAAGAATCAAAGAACTCACTGAATAATTAATCAAAATTTTCATTTCTCCAAATTTGATAAAATCTACAAGTTTTAGATTTCTATCCCAATATACTCCAAAGAATGAAAGAACTAGCTAAATAATTGAGGTACAATTCCGGATAAAAATACAATTTTATCAAATATGATACTCGTAATTAAAATAAACTTGAGTTTGATACATGAAACCCTAGCATTCGATTCCCACAAAGAAAGAAATGAAATCTCTTCGAGTTTGATAAAATCTACAAGGTACAATTCCAACTGTGCGTTATCAAATAAACAAGATCTACTTAAGGAAAAGATCTTGATCAGACTACTTTTTCAACACGAAAAAATACAGCTGGTTTATATAATGTACCAGAGCAAAACAATTTTCAATCTTCAAATGATCAACATCAATTCAGGGCTACATTGTGAAGGCTAACCTCATACTTGTACAGTAAACAAAATTGGAAAAACATGGAAACTTCCAATGAGAAATTACCACAAACAAGAAGCAGCTACAAATCAATTACACAGAAACAACTCCACACAATCCAACTGTGAAATCTAAGTCTCTTTTTTCAACGTGTGGTTGAGCAGTTATACTAGATTGATCACTCCTTCAACTATTGTTCCCTGTGAATTAATAAACTCATAATTCATGTATCCAAAAATACTCTCCAGTCCCTTCTTTGAAAGCCGGTCTGCTTCCTTGTTTTTATCCCTGTACACATGACAAAAGGAGATAACATTAAACTTTTCCCTTATTATATGAATACGTTGAATCCAGTGAGTTATTAGTCCAGGGTTTAGATTAGATTTGATGTTCATATGATCGATTAGTATTTTAGAGTCTCCAAAGATGATCCATACGTTTTCCACACACAGAAGTGACACCACCCATAGAATTCCCCAAAGAGCCATGCATTCTACTCTCGTGTTAGTACCTATCCCACCATTCCAGAAGAATTTGTATTGGCAATTTGGAGAAAGCAATAGCCAAACACCACAACCGTAGTTATTATTTTGTGCATCCCCATCAAAGTATCCTGCCAGGAAATGTAAATCATGAGGTCTGTTCCTCCTAGAAAAATCCACAGTCTGCTTCTCAGTAGTCATCTGCCTCTCCCAGCAAATTAAGATTTGGTTAAAAGTTTTATCCAGCCAGCAAGGTCTCCCTTCAAAAATCATTCTGTTTCTGTTTATCCAAATATTCCAGTGGAATAGAATTGGTATGGCTCTAAAAGTTTTTCTCCTACAGAACGACCACCTTATGCAATCCACAGTGTTTGAGTACTCTGGGATTGGGAAATTCCATTTATAACACAGCTTTTCCAAGACTTTCTTTGCAAAAGGGCACAGATAGAAAAGGTGTTGGTTATCTTCACCATCTACACCGCATAACAAACAATAACTCGGACCCTGCCAGCCCCTTTTTTGCAAGTTATTCCAAGTGTTGTTTTTATCCCTCCAAACGAGCCATAGAAAAATAATCTTTTTTATTTCGACCTTGACCTTCCAAATGATCTTAAACCAGCTGTCTGCACCCAAAAGAAGCTTCGATTCTATGAGGGTCTGATAAATATCTTTTACCTCCGGGCCGCTCTCAATTGTTTTATCTCTCCAAATAAACCTATCACCCACAGGGATTTTACACAATCCCAAATGTCTAAGGGAAATAGAAAGATTTGCCCAAGATTGTTCCCATCTAAGATTTCATCAGACTACTTACAATGATAGCGACACCTTTCCTATTTAGCTTCTTTTCGCGAAAAGGAAAAAATGGCTGGCACTTCTACATACAGAATAAAATTAAATGTGTATTTATCCACGTGAATGACGAATCAAAACATGAATATGAATAAAAAAAATCTCTAAATAAAAAATGATTTGTATAAATAAAAGTTTTATGATTAATATCTTCAAAAATGATTTGTATAAATAAAAGTTTTATGCTTAACATCTTCATTAGTAAAATGTTTTCAATAAACACATCCAATATTTCTTTTTCTTTAGTCTTGCAACCACAACTTAACAATATAGAAAATCAGAACACAGAGCATGCAGTCAATATATTCGAAGTCTAAGCTCTATTGGAAGAGAAAAATTTTCATAAATGTGCAAAATGATCTTCCTGTGAAACAATATAACTAGATTAATTATCTTTCCATATGAAAGTGAATAATGTATCTGTAAAATATCCTTAAATGAAAAATAATCTGCATACATAAACAGTTACCTGTTACTTGTTGAAGACAATGTTATGAATAAGCATTTCTAACTTTCTTACTCCAATCTTGTTTGTAAAGGTTCCTGTGCTTTCAACTCTATTGTATTTGTTTGAAGAGGCAGATAATTAAAATTGTAAACCTGACCATTCATAAAATCTTCAGAAATATTTATCCGATATAAATGGTTCTTTTCAAGAAAATTATGGGAAATACTTTTCAAAAATATTTAGTACTATCGGATCAACAACTTAAGAATTTATTAGCGGTCAAAGTTGCATACCTGAACCTAAATAAAATGGATGTCCAAAACTAATCCTTCTGTTATCAACGACAGTTCCTTCTTCATCAACAACGATTACCACAGAAATGCACATATTCGTAACAGAGACAATAATGCTACAACTCAACAAACACAGCATACATAAGCATCCAAATGCAGACACATTAGAGAAGAAAATGATTCGGTCCGCTCAGGCAAAGATAACATAATGCAAAGCCACTGCTTAGCTTTTTAACAACTGCCAAATGTAGAAAAAGCCCGTAAAAGCTTGTTAAGAACGGCCAAATGCAGAAAAAGCCCGTAAAAGCTTGTGTATAATCGTTGGATTCAAAATTATTAGTCATCTACGGAGATTATAATCGTTGGATTCAAATTTATCAACCAACCACTATCCATGTGGAACGGAGATTTAATGACACGTAATTATTTTATGTCAAAAAACACTCATAAAATATTCCACCATGGACTACTATCCACATTGATAATGGCACTTCGAATGCGTGTCTAGCCAATTTCCTCGCTCTAGGTAGTAAAGTTCGCACATATGTACCAACCAGAATACGAAGATAGTGAAATATTGAATATTCTTTAAATAAATATAGTATTAGCCAAACCATGTAATTGATATAAAATATTTTTTTTTATTTTTTTTTTATGTTAATTAGCTTTTATAAATGAAATCAATTAAATTAGACCCCCTCAGTCAGAGTCTTGGTCTCACCTACTTAACTGTAGAGAACCTCCGTCGTATTATGTTAGTTTCTTATCTGGGCGTAGAAAATCCAAATTATATGGATGTTAAAGTTTATTATATGAAGGGGGTGACAGAGTCGTTTTGGTCTAAGTCCGAGCAGGGTCTGCGCCTGTCTAACCACAGCTCCTTTTATCCTGAAGATAATCTCCAGAGTCCTACCAATTCCCAAGGTAGGCGCTATCCCAGTCGTAAGAGGTTCGCTGATTCTCCACCTCATCTTAGGACCCAGAAGTATAAAAATGATATGAAACAGAGGTGTTTAGCCAGACCTGACAAACAAATGTCCAAGGGCACCGTAAGGTGCATGCAGTATCTTAAAACCTTTTCTTATTCGGTTTACTTCTGTATGCCAGTGTTAGTTCAAAATTCCCACTCAGCCATGGGAAAGCGACATCACAGGACAACCACGGATAAAGGAAAGCAACATGCTCAAACTGAACCTGCTCCGAAAAAAAGGGGGCGGAAAACATATTTGGAACACCTGGAAACATTGGCAGTTAATTATGTCATGAGCAATCCTTCGGTAGCCAGAAATGATATCCGTGGATGGGAACAAGAAATTCAGCAGGAACCAGAGGATATGGAGACTGAGGCAGAGATCCTCGATTTTATTACTGATCCAGGTCATACAAGGGGCAGGCTTACTTTGTTTAATCAGACAGTTCACACATATTGGATTCTAAAATGCCTGATAGCAAAGGCAATCCAGGGTAATCATCCAGTTCAGGTAAAGACAGAAGCAATGCAACCAGACCTACGTACCCAGGCCCAACTCTTAGAGATTCAGGACAATCAGCAGCATCTGAAGATCACTCAATACCAGACTGCAGACAGGGTTAGCAGACTAGACAAAAAAGTGGGTCGCATGGAGAAGACCCTCCAGAATATTCTTCAACAAATTAACCAAGCAGAAATGCCAAGGTCTACTGTCAAAGACCCTGCCCCAGTGTCCTCATCTGAGGGTTAGATGATGTCTTGATTTGATGGAGTTCTGTTAATTTTGAACTTTTAAAAAAGAATTGTTATGGTTGTACATATTAAAGTAGAGGCAGGTAGTGCAAGAAAATCATAGACGCAAGAGACAATTTCAATTTTGGGATGCAAATCATGTTTTTAGAAGGTCAATAAACCTGGTTTCCCTCTTGGGCAGGTTGAGGCCAAGAATGACTTTATATTTTTTGTAACCTGTCTTAAAATATAAATAGAAATGGCAAGGTCCCACTGAATTCACAAAAAAAAAAATTAACATGATTTAATATATTTATTAATATTAATATTATTTATATTAAAATGTTAATTTGATAAATAATTTTATAGTAATATTAATAAATTTATTAATGAATATTAAAGTTAATATTTATTATAAACCAATTATAATAATAATGTGTTATCAATTTAAAATAATAAGAATTTATTATTATTATTAAAATCAATGATGTACTCTAAGTTTTAATAGCCATAACAAATGAAGAGATCCATACCAAATGATAACATTATAAATTCCAAAAATTATGGAATATCTTTTTTAAAATTTCTACTGTTATCAAGCCTAATTCTTATATTTTGAATGATGAAAATTATTATAACATTCCTATACTAATAATGGATTTCATCTCAAGACATACATAGGAGTAGAACAAGAATAAATCATCAAAATCAATTTCCTCCTTGTATAATTTTTTTTCAACTTTTCTCTCATTTTACTTTTGACCTTTTCTTTACCATGTCTTTTTGAGTTTCTTAAGTTAACCTCTCTTTTTTTTAATCAGCTTTTTGTTGATTTCATTGTTTTTTTTCTCATAGTCCCTTTGGTTTTCATAAGGTTGATATAATTTGATTTGTTGAGTACAGTTAGAAAGTACGTTTAACAAGAAAACAACACATTCATACAATTAATTATGTTAAGCTTTATATCTCTGAAAATATTTATGCGTTGACATCTTTAACTTGCCAGTAACTAAATATATAATACAAGGAGAAGAAACCTTTCTCTTTTATTCAAGAGTTAGTTTACGAAAAATATATATCTAACCTTATTATTACCTACGATAGGATACCCTATATATTGCTTTCTTCATCCCACCTCTCACATCCCTTGATTGCATTCCCCATTTAAAACTCACATCCTACCCATCTGCAATCTATGCTATTAACTATATTACCCAGTATTTATGAGTTCTAGTTTGCAAAATATATATATAGAGTATGTTGACCCTACTTTAAGACAATCACCTGAAAAGGTTTTTCATTTGCGATGATATAAGAGCAATTAATGCATCAAAATTTCTTTTACATTTGAGTTATGGATATGTTTTGAAGGTGATGTTTTTTGCTGTAAATATGACCAAAAAAAAAAAAAAACATATTCTTATATACTATCAATTTTTTAAATATGCTAAATTTCCTCAAAGCATGTGAAGGAACCAGGGTTTTAATTTTGTTATCAAGAATTTAATCATCAGAGTCTCTCCAAGTCAAGTTTGTTTGCATACTATTTTATTCAACTTCCTATAGTCGATAAAAATATATTATGGTCATTCGTGGAAGGCTTGAACGTTTTATGTTTATATGAGTTATGGTTGCAACGTCGTGTTACACATGAAAATAAGGATGATATATTTAATATTCGATAATGTAATATTTACGGTTCATACCAAACCGTTTTGTCTCACATAATTCACAGTGGTGATAAAACTGGCCATTAGCAAGTAATGTAAGGAAAGGTTGATTTGATTAACGCATGGTTATGAAATTTTATGGGAAGGTTTAGAATATGTTTTAGGATCTGGGAATTTATTTTATTTCTAGCATATCACCCTTTTCCAGTTATGATTCTCATTGAATGAACTTTCCATGGGAATGATATCCCATGTTATATATGATATTTAACATGTATTGACGCTAGTTATTTATAATAGCCAATCCTCTCTTATAATATTTGTTTAAGATAATTTATTAATGTCATATTTAGCTTTCCCTCCTTTTTTTCTGGTGTAATATGGCATTCATTTAATTCCTTACGACTCTCCACTCAAGAACAATTCTAACTTGTCATTTTGACCGCTCAAATGTTTCATATGTGGTGCATCAAAATTTGTGATAACTGGAGGTCGATACTGAAATGAATCCCACGTGAAATTTGTACTTTGATCGTTCCCATGACATAATCATCCAGCGTGGATATCCTTACACTTCCTTTTATTCTAAAATTTACTCTCCACTATGCCTTGAGCCTTGATCATAACATGTCATTTTTACTCTTCCCATGAACTTCTAGTGGTATTGAACATGTCTAGCTCCCCTCTTTCCAGTTGTTCCTTTTCAAACTACATGAAACTACTGTTGGAAGCTGATGAGAAAAAGGAATATTCTTGGACTATAGTGTAACCGTTCTTACACACACCAATCCATCAAGTATGCCTGAAGGTGAGTAATTTATTTTAGTTGTTAATGGGTTGAAGTTACATGGATTTTTATTGCCCTATCCTTGTTCTTCCTTGTCTTTGTTTGCGAATTTCTTAATGGCGTCTAAAAAATCCTCTGAAATCCTTCTATTGAAATTGAATTCCCCTCTTTGTTAATTCAAGGACACTTTGAACTTCATAAAACTCATTCCAATTTAACATATTTATTGTACATGCATGTATGAAGCTAATATTTATTCACATGCAAAGGAAAATTTTTCCATGAGGTATTGGCATAGTTTTTCTTGTTTGGTGGCCTTCTCTGCTCAATGTTCTTGTGCCATACAGTGTGATCCCTTGAGACTTGACTCTTGGGCACAAAGGCACCTTGTTTTTTCTCAATCTTCAGGATTTGCCGCCTAACACCCCCCCCACCCCCCCCATTTGCCGCCTAACCCACCCCCCTCCCACATTTTGAAATAACAATTTCATTTAGATTTTTAACAAGATACAAAAATTTCTTGACCTACCAGGACTATCTCTATATGCTCTAATATCGAATTAAATAATTTATGTGTACATATGTTCTTATTCAAAGACTAAAACTATATCATTTTTTTATGTATGTATTTCTCACTTTTTTATAATGGATACTCGAGAACGAGAATATATAGAAAATTAATGCATCTCTAGTGATGCAATGTGCATGCCCTATTTTATTTATTTTTATTAGAATTTTCAAAAGGGTTTTGCATATAACCATATTTTATCATTTTAACCCACAATTTATTTGTTTTCGTAATAATGGGTCATCCATGTGTTAATATTAACACACTGTTTCTCTTTCCCTCCATATATAAAATAAAACCCTATAATGAAAATTATTGTTATTGTTGTTATTGTTTTATTGAGGTCTTTTTTTTCTTATGAGTCTTTATGGATCTTCAACGGGAGATGATGGATGTGCATGTGGATTCAATCCTGTAAGCCTTTTAGGAGCCAATGTTGACTTGTATTCGCACATTGGATCTCTGCAACTTGAATCAGCCTTCCTAGAAAAGAGGTCATGTTACCCACATGCCTAGAATCTAATGAAAATATAATAATACACCAAGGGAAGACCTGTCACTTCGCTCCCTGACAACGTCACCAGAAATGTTAGCCTCCACAATTTCCCAAGGCTAAAAGTATATCGACGGAGGTAAATTGAAACCAAGATTTTTGTTTGGTAGCTATCCCTACCAAACTAGATAGTGCTCTCTCTATGAAAATCAAAACCAAGGGTGTAGAGTGGTTGTTAGATTGAGATGGAGAAGACAAAAGAGAATTTGAATATACAAAACCTTCCCATGAAAAAATTATTTGTGATAACTCATGGAAAACCAAGACCATCACCAAGCCATGGTGAAAAAAAACTAGCATGATGCTTATCTCCCATTCTCCTTACCTTCTCTGCCATCTTTACCATGCTCTTGTTGAGGTAATGAGGTAATTTTAGGGTTTTTACACCAATGAAATGAATCAAGAGTCTCATATGATATTGGTATAACCTTGAGTACTTTCCCTCACATGTGAAGTACCTCATGATCGATTTCATGATAGGGGAATATTTGTCTAGCAAGTGTCTGAATGAAAAGATGTGTTTAGGATTTGCTTTGTATGCTGGTTTCAAGTACATTTTGTATCTGTCAAGGTCAAGGTCTCTACTATCGAACATATTTTCTCCATTTTTTGGATTCCCTGTGGCTGAGGAAATGATATCTATTCAAAGTGTGAATACCACTTCTGAAATAGTCACTTTATCTCTCCTCAATCTAGTGGCAAAAGTACCTGTGAGTTTGTCATGAAAACATAATTCCTCAACCTTTTGGTAGAAGGCAAGGAAACCAAAATCCTGAAATTATTTTTTGAGGAAGCGTGAAGACATGACCTCATATGTTGAAGTGGGCTGATACCTGCTAATCTGACTTCCCTTGTGCCTTTTCTGCTCGATGGTTTCAGAATCCATTGCTTCCCTAGCTCAATGGAAAAGGGAATTAGGGTTTAGTGAAGCGGGAAAACATAGGATTTGGGTAATTTTTGGGAATGAAAGGAGATGAATGGGTTTAGGGGGGTAGGGAGAGATGTTAGGGAGTAGTCGAAAAAGAAATTTGAGGGAATTGATGAGGGGAAGGGGTCCAAAAAGGGAAAAAACAATCCTAACTTAGAAATTTCTAGTCTTGGCTAGGGTTTGTGGGAAAATGGGGGAAATGAGGAGTAGGGGATGGGGAAAGTGGTTAGGTAGGTGTATAATAGATGAGGTAAGGGGAGTGAGCTCTAGTCTGAGGGTTTCTTTTCAAAATTTGTCAATGTACACATTAAACCAATAAAATGGGCTAAAAAACCTAGGAGAGGGAATTTCTCTTTACAATCACAAAATGAAGACACAACAGATGATTTGGAAGGATCAATTACCTATCTTTGATATACTAGAAGCTATTTTCTGATGAATAATCCACTTCAATGATTATTTGTGCCAATAATGGAGAAAACGCAGCGCTCAGGCAAAAGCGTAGTGTGTGCGCAACACTTGCATAGCACAATGGAGGAATGAGCAGTCTTGAGCAAAGAAATTTCTTTTCTGAGGCTAAGAGTGAGTTTTATTCCTGGAGGGAGGTTTATTGAGGATGAAATGAGCAAATTAAAACACTTTTGGGTCTTTTGTAGCTTTGGAAATCAATTTTTACTTTTGGTGGTTGAGTGGCCACACCAAGTCTTTTCACTTTTTATTAGAAACTTTGCATTTTTAGAACCTTTGAAAAACATAGTACATTCATGATTGAAATTAAATTACACTTTAAAAAACCTTATTGATAATTTTTCAATATTACTACTCCTTCAATGCTGAATTCAATGGTGAAATGACTAATTTTTTATGATTTTGACCCAAAAACCTGATGGTGACACTTCATGAAATGATGAGTGGAATGATGACCACTGTGATGTAACTGAGATGGTGATGGAGACATTTGAGTGGTGACTCATCCATATGAATGATGGCAAGACCAAAACATGACTTTTGAAAGGAGTAGTAACACACCTAGACACACTAGCCAGTGACCAATTTTTTATTTGAAGACCTACTGAAACCATAAAAATTTACTTAAAACCATAAGAAAACCTTGAAAGAGCATATTTTATCACTGGTGACTGGGACGAATGGTAGACACTAACAATAATGATACTAATGATTTTGATATAAGTTTTGATTTGAAAGTTAAACCTTGAGAAGCCGACTTAGTTAATTTGATTGCACAATATTGATTTGTGTAAGACTGAATATATTTGTTTGATCAATATAATGTTTGCATCTAGAACTATATGATTTGAAAAAATCTTCCTGAGCTTGGTATGTCCACATTGACAGTTACCTAGTGAAGCTATGAAGATGTGCCAATCCAAACCTCTACTTCAAAAGTGGTCTAAGGTATGCCTTTAATTTTGGTTTTATATACTAATGGTCTATTATTGATAATAAATGAGCCCCTAATGATCAAAGTAAGATGGAGTTGGCCTCTGAAGTTTGAAATTAAAAAACACGGCATGATTAATTATTTTCTGAAGTTTGGTAAATAAAATATATATCGTGAAGCTGTTGAAGATTTTTTGGAAAACGAAAATGAAAATGAAAATCCTTGGACACTCGAATTGAATTTCAAAATGTTATGAAGAGATATTGTGGAACCTACCATGGAAAACGACCGTTGATTGAAGCATTAAGGTTTCATGTGAACACCCATCCATATATATTTTTGCAAAGAACAACATGAGTCAATCCATGTTTGAGCTAATTTATACACATTGGGTTTCCGCAAAACACACTTTGAGATAATTGCATGAGAAAACCAATTTTTGTTCTGAGATATTCTTCCTATGATAAGTGACTGTATATATGTACTAATGTTGCTTGGGATCATTATTGATTAGATGAGCACATCTAGGTTCTTCCTTAGTATGATATATGCCATGATGTTTTGGATGAAAAGTACGTAGCATTAAGCACGACCAAGGTTGAGTACAATGTTGTTAGTATGGATTGTTGTAACGTAGGTTCAAGGAACTCTTTGGAAATCTATTTTGTCTATTTTATGGATATGACAATGATACATTGCAATGATTATGAGTGGTATTTGATTCGCAGAGAATTTTGTATATAGCTAGGACTAAGGTATCTTGATATATTGAGCTTGTTTTTCTGTACGATACAATCTTAGGCTTCTGATTACCGCCTCCATGAGAGGGAGGATGCATAAGTTATCTTTTTTTCATATATATTTGTTCCAATATAATTTTTTATTTTATGTCTTACATGAACATGAGTTTTTTGCCGTTGAGACATTATTATTGAACTCTTCAGTGAGTTGTTTATGCCAATACCATATATGAGCACGATGATATGTTTATGATCCACAAAGAGAAGGACTAATTGAGAACACTAGGCCAAATATTCCCCCTGTCTAAGCTCCCAGAGTAAGGAATTGAGATGGAGGGATGCTAGGGTTGAGGGATATCTGGACAATAGGGTTGTAGATTTTTCTCCCTTATTTTTCACCCATAGGGTTAGAGATGTTACGTCCCCTATCTTGTTCTATGCATAGTATACCATAGTTGGAATCATACCCATAAGCTGGCCTTGTTGGGAATACCACTCCTTGGCTGGCCAATAGGTTCAGAGAGTGCTTGGAGGTGTAAAAACCAAGTTGATTATGATGCATGTTTTCTACCACATGACTACTGAGTGTCAATGATAGGAATATCAACATGCAATAGGATGGTTGTGATCCTTAAATTGTATAGAAAATGTTATCTCGCCCATTGATCGCATCATGGGACGTTTCTGATCCTTTCTTTCGTAAGTGGTATCTTTCCTATGGCTCAACATGGGGTGAGAGTGTCTCGTAGGACCTTCCTCACTATCATAGAAATGAGGTGAGAGTGTCCAATAGGACCTTCCTCATTTCCATTGCTATCCAGGTTGAAATGTGCTCCCTGATATAGATCTTGGTTGAGTAGGGATTCCCTGATGATAATTTCTTTAATTTTTCTCACGTGGTAGCATTAGGCTCTCCGCTGACAGTGATTTTGAGTAGTAGAAGTGGTTCCCCAGTGAATAGAGGGTGGTAGCTTAGGCTCCCCTTTAATATCAAATTATTCTTCTTTTAGATTTGCTAATGTTTAGAATATGAACAGGGACAATAAAGAGATTAGGATATATGAGCAATGAGGACATTTGATGAGGAGAAACTTGAGATGGAACATGATATGATGACGGGATTGGAATTTATCCCTAGCTGAGAGGGAGTGTTAATTTATTGAAGCTGAGTAACAAATTCCAATCATGGGTATAGGTTCCTCTTTTCGATAGGACCAATTTTGACTATTGAAGCACTAAATTTGGACAGGGGAAATTGTATTTATGAGGAAAAGCCCACATGTGCATAAAAGGACAGGTAGAACTAATACAGAAATTGGACCCACATGGATGGCTATATATACAAGTCAAGTGACCCTCATTTGGAAGTCATCATCATGAAGCATTATTCTATTCTCTTCCTTTGTTTTGGCTCACACAAGTCTAAGGCTGGTTTGTGGAGATTGGCTCGCACAGGTCCAAAATTGCAGGTTTTGAAGCTTGCACATGTGTTCTACGGCTTTTGGTTCTTGGCCACAGACATGCAACAAGGAAAATTTGGTTGTAATCGCAAACATGTAGACCTATGCATACGATTGAGGGGTTTCAACCACACACATGACACTCTCTTCGTGCGGTTGGGACCTAGGGTTTGGTTTTATCATTTAACCATAGATTTTGTCAATTGACCACAAAATTCGGTAATTGAACGCTGATAATGACAATTGACCTAAGGCTTCTGAATTAGGTTTTTGATTATTAGCATTGTTTGGTTCATCTCATGGACGATTTTTAGTTGATTTTGTTGGATAGGATTATGATTGAAGATATGGATCATTGTACTCTATTTTGTTGAATCATTTAATGACATTATAATAAGAAGAATAATTTGAAAGGGTTTTCCCCGTAGTGGGTTTTTCCTTTGTCTCCGACCAATCCTGGTGTCTCTATGTGTGTATGATTTTCTTCTATTGTTCATTTATGTTTATTTGCATTGATGATGTTGTTGTTCTTTCTAGATAATTGTATCTTCCATTGAGTAATGATGTAAATTTTAATAATCTTATGATGTCATGGGGTGAATTTAATATGTAAGTGATGAAACACAATTATCAAAGCAATGAACAATATAAACAAGAGAAAATTTAACAAATCTCAATATGTGAAAGATCTATAATGGTGACACCCAAAGTTTATTTTCATGTGACAACTGGTTGGGCCATGCATGTTTCTCCTACCAAAGATACATATGCTCTCATTTTGGCTACCATAGTAGCAAAATCCTATTTTTCTTGAAAACATTTTGGCACTCCGGCAGCTAATTCCCATTATGCTTATGGTCCATGTCCACCTCTTTCTACAGTAATTGATATTTCTCCACACACAACTATTACGATTGTTTCAGGTGGTAATTTGAAGTTCTGTGGTCATATATCAAAATCCATTCGACCTGTGGAGGATACACAAACACTAATTTTTTGGCAGGATGTTTATGCATGAACATTGATTTTTGGACAAGATGTTACCCATGAGGTGTTAGGTTGAGGGTGGAAGCCACATATGGGGGAAATAAATAGTATCAACATTTGAACCAACTAGTTTCACTAAGTGGCCAACCCTATGTTAAGAAGCCTCAATTCTTATAGATGCATAACTCATGTTAACTATGAGGTGTTAGGTTCAAACCTAGTGGGCATGGGAGGGTTGAGGATAGGAGCCACATATGGAAGAAATAAATAATGTCATTCTTCCACTCAATGTTTGAACTGACTATCATCAATAACTATTTAAAACCACCATATGTGTACATGTGTGTGATTTCTATGTTTTCTAATTTCCAATTTAAGTGGATAAACTAATTTTGGGTGAATCTAATAAATATACACTCCAAAGAACGGAAGAGCTAGCTAAAAAATTAACGTAGTTGCAATATATAACAATATCAATTCTAAATAACATACAATCTCAAGGAATTTCATGTTGGACATTAAATTAGGCAATTATCATAATATTCTAGGTAAGAAATTAAACTTCATCAAACTTGAAATGAGCAAAATCTACAAGGAATCATGTATTGAAAGGGATCTTGAATTAAAAGATTATTCAGAAAAGACTTACAAATTAGTATAATGAGATACATCTTTCCAATTTGGCTTCTTTTCCACATAGAATGACTACATGAATGCAAAATTAAATTACATTAATTCTCCATCCAAATGAAAGATGAATAAAAAAAAACCTTAACATAAAACTAATTTGCATAAAAAGAAGTTTCACCTTAGTGCATTAGCATATGCCAAAACTATCATTAAACACACATTTCTTCTTTAATAATGTAACAAAAATTTAATCAATATAAAACATACCATATATAACAATATATTCCTAAATTTTAAGCTTTGTTATATTTATTAGAAAATAAACATACCATATATAACAATATATTCGTAAATGTTAAGCTTTGTTATATTTATTAGAAAATAAACATACCATATATAATAATATATTCCTAAATTTTAAGCTTTGTTATATTTATTAGAAAATAAACATGCCATATATAACAATATATTCCTAAATTTTAAGCTTTGTTATATTTATTAGAAAATATAGAGAATTGATAAATATGAAAAACTAACTATCTATCAAATATTAGAAAAAATGTGAATTAATAAACATGTAAAATCGATAATGAATAAAAAAATGAATTTATACATATATAATGAATTATCTATAAAAAAAAACACATTTATTAAAATAAAAATTTATTTTTAGTAAAAATATTCTTATAAAAAAATAAAATAAAATTGTTTTTCTTTTTATGTTTAAAAAAAAAATTAATAAAAAAAATCCAATACAAAAATTAATTTATATAAAAATGTAATATGATTACAAAACATTTATAATTTTCAATGGGAAAGCTTGCTTGTAACAACTACTAAGAGTTAAATAATAATATATATATTTGAAAAAAAAAAATTAGAAATTAGAAATAAATTCTGAAATACTTATTAGAAAATAATAATTTTATAAATTTCCAATATGAGCATTTTATTTTAAAAATTCGTCAAAATAACTTTAAAAAAATCAACTATTTCATAAAAACTATTATACTCATAAATATTTTAATTAATAATATATTTGAAAAGCTAGTTTTATTTCACGTTTTTGTTCCATGGTCCATGCCGCTGGCTTCAATGCCAGCGAGACGTTCAAATCACACTTATTCTCCTCAGAAATAAACCCTACTTTGCATATCTACACATATTTAATGTATTATCTGATTTCTACTATTCATTTAAAAAAAACACATACAATTCATCTCTATATACTTTCAATATGGAGAAATCTTCATTTCATTATTAATTAACTCAAACTGTATCGAAAAGTTTGTAAATAGTTAGACAGGATATCCATTATCTTGTTTTCCAGTAAATACTTATCTATTTTTCCATACTTATTGATGTTGTCCACCTTACCATGAGTGAGGCTATCACGTCCTCAATCCCCCCTGTACTCCATACCGAGTTCAGTAGGTTGAGAGAACTTTCTAGAAGAGACCTCAAGCCCCTCAGCCCAGTACTTCTTCTTTTTCAAGAATAGGGAATTTTGATTTTTTTCCACTAGTCACCAGCAGTTCAGGAATACTCCACTCTCTTTTCCCTTAGTCTCCTCTTCCTCAATGACATGAATTTTTATCCCAAGAGGAGAGGTAACTGTCTTCAACTATTTTTTGTTCAACTACTCTCAGTTCTTGGAATAGTTTTACCATCAGCATTTCAAATTTTTATGGAACCTCTATTCCATTAATAAATTTAATTTCAGCCAAAACATAATTTATTTTTGTTTTTTAGATAATCCTTTTCTCAATAACATAAATGTTTAGTCACTTAAAATTAAATAGCATAACAACTAGTTAACATTTAAACTAGTTGTCACAGCAGGGTTATTTCTAATTAATGTTTACAAATTGAAAAATAAAGTTATTTTGTGTGTATTAACCATATTTATTTATTAATATAGTTGTGTTAATATGCATATTTTTATCCTTATTTTTATTTAGACTATCTTGACAACTAAAATTTAAATTATTTGTAAAAGTCAGTATTCTCATGTTACTCTTCAGGGATTCTTGCTAAAAGTAATTTATTGAAAGAAAATTATCCAAAAAAAAAAATAATTGAAAATCTATAAATTAGTATTAAATAATTTTTTATTACAATCAATATTTAAAAAAAATGTTCAGAAATAAATTATTTTAAAAATATTTTTCAGAATCCCCGATCGGGGTGCCAACAAATGGAGGATGGCAACATGAAAATGCTACGTAGTGGGACTTGTCAGCTGAACTTCATGCATTGACTAACCCAATGCAAAGGTAATGGTACTCGCATGCGCCTCATGAAATGGTTATGATGCAAGCCACCCCAAGTCATCAATGCAAGACATAAAATGGGAAGGTACGTCGACTGCGGAGTAGGTTAAAAAATAAGGTAAGTTTCGCCTGTTGTAAAATTATCTCTAAAACAACAGAAGAAACTCAGACAAGAGTAGCGACAGAGGGCTTGCAGGAACGGGAAGCTCAGCATAGCGGGAGGAATATTATTGGGTATGTATTGGTTCTCGCCACTCTAATTCAAAAATTTGGTTTCCTTGTTAGCATTCTGACTATGAAAGAAGGAGTTTATACAGGGGTTGCAGAGGAATTGATGGTCATTGTTATCTTTTTTATTTTTCATGGTTCACATGTAATGGTAGAGGGGGTTCATTTGAAAATTGAACCCTACTTTTGTAGCCCCCTCGGTCTGCTTTACCAGCACCTCAACAATGTCACTTTGCATGGGTTAAGTCTGTGTCTTCCTGATGATTATGAAAATTTCTTTCTTGGTAGGCCTCCAAGATCTCATTACCAGCACCTCTGGTATATCTATTTGCATGGTTTATGTCTGTGCTTTATGAAATATTTTGAATTTTCATTCGGTATTTCCTTTATCTCGGTCAGGAATAGTCTGATAGAGGTTCATCCTTCTATTCAAAAATTCCCAAAAGAGATAGCCACCGGGTATCAGAAACTTAAGGGTAGACTCTGCTGTCAGTTCTTTAGTGACCTTTGTTAAACCAGTAATTTCATTTACTATCTCAGAGTCTCGGTCTACAATACAAATTCTCGCTGCTTCAAATATTATATATGCATCGGGAATGGGAGGTGTTTACAAACTTGGGTTTCCTCTTCTCTTAAGTCACAATTTAGTCAGTTACACTTTCACTATTTGGTTTTAAATGTAATCTCGGTAATTACGTAAATCCAAATGGCATATGGAGGGTAGTTAAAGTTATTCTAGTGGGTTATTACTGGGTCTGTCTATATGTCCAATCTAATTTCTGTGGTCGCAATATTTTCGGACTTCGTCATAATTTTAGTCAAGAGGAGCAACTTCAGTTTTGACAAGATGTTGGTCAAGAGATAGGAAGATTGATTGTTAAACATTTTCTCTTCCATTATATAGGATCTGATATTGATAATACAGATTCAAATAAAAAAATTACACAATATAGAACAATGGTGAAGAGGAAGATGAGATAGAGTGTGGCTCGAAATCAAGATAAATGGAATCAGAAGATGATTAAACTTGAAGAAGAAGCCAAAAAGCGATTTAGGAAGACAAAACAAGAGGTTTTAGAGAATCTATCATCAGTATACTCCCTTGGAAATCCGTCTCAAGCCCGGCAGGTAATATATGGCTGGAAATGAGAAACTCAAAGCAATGAGGAAGATAATGAAGCAGAAGTGAAAATTCTAGACTTTATCATAGATCCTGGAAACACTAGAGGTCGCCTTTCACTGGTCAATCAAACTGTTCATACATATTGGATTATGATGTGTGTTCTGGCTAAGGCTATGCAAAGTCTTCATCTAAGAACTAAGACTCAAGAACCAAAAATGATGGAATTGCTTCAAGATATTGATACACAACTCCAGCATATAAATGTGACTCAGTATCAAGCGACAGATCACATTAGACGAATTTAGGACCGTATTGGATGAATTGAAAAGCATATTCAACAACTGCAGTAAGCGGACATGCCTGGGTCCACGACGAAGGACCTAGTACCAATTGATTCCTCAGATGGATAGAAATCCACTTTAAGTTCTTTCCTTTTTGTGAATAATGTTTCTCTTGGACAGTGCCATAGTTTTAAGTTGTTATGTATATAATGTTTTAAATAGTGAACTAGCAAATACGAAAAGTAGAAGAATGAAACATTTCCAATTTTGGTTGGATTTTAATTCATTAACGTGGCCAACAAACCTGGTTTCCTTCGGGCATGTTGAGGTCACCAACTTGCTATATCTGTAACCTGCCTTTTTCATGATAAATAGAAAATAGCAAGATACTACCAAATTGACAACAACAAAAAAAAAATCAAAATATAAATATGTTAAAAAAAATTATTAAAATTTAAACTAAATTTATTTTACAAGGAAAAAAATTAATTATACATCGTTAGTGATTACAAAATATTAAACTTAAAATAGAGAAATTTAGGTATTTTGGGAAAAAATACAAACAACAAGAAATCTTATTATAAATTTTCAATCCTTTCATGCACTTAAAATGGTTAATATAAAATTCCTCTAATGAACTCAAGGATTAAAAATAATTAATATAAAATTCCTCTAAGGAGCTCAAGGATTAAAAATAGCTAATGCAAAATTCCTCTAAGGAACTCAAGGGGAATGGAGAGGGTGATCGATTAAAAATTTACAAAACATATCATTATGTTTTATTAAAAAAAATGAACAAAATATTATTTACAAAATAAATGAATTGTTGGATATGCTGCTTGTTTTCATATGTGTGCCTGTTTTTTCTCATAAATCCTTAACTATTAATTATTGTTTTTAGTTTTTATTATATATTTAATTTTAAATAAATTTTAAAATAATTTTTACGTAGATTATTTAAAACAGACAGGACGAAGGTTTAAATTATTCACAAAACCGAACACTCGGGGTTTTCAAGAATTCTGGGTGAGAAGCAATTTATATGAGGAAAACTATTCAAATAATAATTAAACTAAACATGTATGGATAAAGAAAATAATTAAAAATTTATTTAAAAAATAAATAATTAAAAAGATATTTAGGATAATGATGATTTAATAATTTGATATAGAAATATTTACTAATTTTAAAACATAGGTTATTTATTTAAAAGTTTCCTTACATTTCCTTTCAAATGTAGAGTAGTTTAAACGAAGAAGCCATAGAACATCATTCGCTATTATGTAGTTATAAAAATGGTTTAAAATCTATTATTGAAATTTAATAAATAAATATAGTTAAGAAATATAAGAAAATAGAAGATAAAATAGAGAAATTAAATATAATTTTTAAAATAATAATAATAAGAGAAGTTTTTGATAAAGAAATAATATGAGTTTTTTTAATCACTTATATAGTAGATATGAATTTAGTATTATGTTTTAAAAGTGTTTTTGTTTGATTAGGAATTTATTTTCTTTGGATTTAAGGTAACACATTAACCACTCAAGATTGACATGCATTTGATAGGAGTGAAAGCCTAGGGACAACCAATAGGATGTTCCATGCGGCATATTTTTCTTGAGTAAGGATAATGAATCAACTTACATTTGCGAATAACAAGAAGTGATAGTTGTACTCACTACTAAACTAAGTTATCATAGATTTTCCCACTATATAAAAAAATAGATATAAACTTAATATAAAACTCTTAAAACATAATGTAATATGATTGGTATTATAGAACTTTTAGGAGTGTAAATTTTCAATTATCACTCATTTTCATGTAGTTATAATGTACCTAACCTTTCAACAAAGAATAACATTGTGCCTCTTTCACAATTCTATAACCAGGTCCAAATTCAAAGATCACACTTATGTTTTCACTTTTAGTAAATTCCAAAATCATTTCAATTCCAAATTCCAATTTTTTTAACAATAAATTAGTTTAATTTACCCTATCCATAAGATAAATTATCACACCAATTCCAAAATTTTGAACAATAAATTTATTTAATTTAGAATGTCCATAAGATAAATGATCACATTTGAACCGTTTTTTCACCAACATAGATAACAACTAATTAGTTGTCTAAAGTTGGTATAAGTGAAACTAAATGGATGTCAATACATCAATCCTCCTTTTAGTTCCAAATAATAATACATAATATGTAAATCCTCTTGTAAGTTGTAAACAATACCTATTACATAGAGAGGGGACTACTTTTAAATGGATTTCAAACATCATTCCTCTTGTAAGTTGCAAATAACTTTAAAAAAATAATAATAATAATAAATTGATATTTTTTATTAAATTAAAATAAAACTAGTACATGAAATAAAGTTCGTGTAATAAACAAGCATCTATTATATAAAAAAATACTAATGTTCTACCATTTAATAGTGATATGATCGATTATATCCATCTTAAAATAGTTCGAAGTGGTAGAAATTTAAAACACACATAATCTAAATTAGAGTCATTATTTGTTAGAGAGCCAAATTATCACATCGTTCACATTATTTCCCATTAAAAAAAAAAAATTTATCATACCAAAATTAACACTATGTATTAAATGTATATATCATTTGTATTACATTTGCAGGAAAACATATGAGAACATATGCACATATATATTCGATATAGTTAATATGCTTTGGGATCTTCGCGTTAATTCCAACACTTTATAGATTTCCATACTTTATAATGTCACAGAATATTAATGATCTACGCGTGTGAAGTACTGACTTGAGATTTGGATCTTAAATATTTGTAATTGGCACTTACCTAAGATCCGACCATTCTGGTTACCAGATCACTCATCATCTGCAAGACTTTTCTCATTTACTGTGAATGTTTGGCAGTTGTCGGTTGTGAATGGATTATGGGTTATTGTGTTATTCGTTGATCCGTAAAACCTAGATCCAATGGTAGAAATATTTGCGGAGGGGTTTAGGGTGACCACCTGAACCAAGCGTCGTGTTCATGACTCATTTGTGTCTTCGCTTTTGTGGTTACGCTCTGAAATTTTTTTTCCCTCAATTGTCAATCTACGGCAGTAAGTGTAAATCTATTCCTTCTCTAGGCATGAGATGGATACGGTTTTGTCGTTATTCACGAGGCAAATGTTGTTTTCTCTAGCTCTTGTCTTCATTGCGATTCTGAGTTGAAACGCAATGTGAATATGGTCTGGTTTACAAGTTTGTTTCATCATTTTTTCACCCTACTCATTGGGATTTCACTGGTGTTCACGGGTATTACTCCGATTTTCATTTGCTACTCGTAATCGCTTAGGTTTTAGAGAGAAGCTTGGTTTTTTATCCAAAATATGTTTCTCAATTAAACCATTTGTTGTTCTTAAATCATGTACAGGATGGTAACTCGGCGCTGTCCGAGGGTTTTCATTCGACATTTGATTTCAGTTTCATTTTTCACAAGAAATACAGAGCGGCACCTTCTGTGTGCGCTGAGAGCTGGAACCCAGGTGAGAACATGTCTTTCATTATTTTCCATTTCTTCTTATTTTACCCAGATTCTCTTAGCGGTGCACTCATGTTTCCTTTGTTTTTTATTCTCTTCATGCAAGGGTTGGATGCATACCGCACTGGAGGACAATTCGGATTTCTTTACACTCCTTCTCAGTGGCCTCCACAGGTAAGCCGAAAATCCCTTAACTGCAATTAAAATGTTGTCATATTTGTCTTCAGGATTTTTCTGAGGGTTAAACCATTTTTTTGTAACAGGCACTGTAAATCAGCCCTGTCCTTGCATGAGTTTTAACTTAAGGCTTACTTCACGAGTAATGGTTCCTGAACCATAATGTAAAGGGGTTTTTGGTGAACTATTATTTTCAGGGTTTATGTGTGATATCATTACCTAACCTCGCAACAGTTCTATCTAAGCTTATGAGGTTTAACTGTATAATTTTATTTGTACTCTATATAAATGTTCGAGGGCTTTTCCCTAAATTTGGTTCTGTCGTCTATATTCAGTCACTCGTTTTGTACAAAATTTCTTATTTATAAATACACGCCTCTCCTTTACTTCTAGTGTTTATTTAAACTCTAGATAAAGTTTTCTAATTCAACTGAATGAAGGGAAAGATTTCATTCTAGTTAATATGATTAAAATGAGTTCCACGGTGAACATATTTGAAACATTATCTGAATATTCGATTGGGTTGATTATTATGTGTTGTTGTGCTTTCCACCTTCCAGAATTAACACTCCTTCTAGGATTTCATAGCTTCTTTACATGTTTATTTGTCAAAGCTTCTTCAAAATGTATTTTAAGTAGTAAACTGCCAGAGGAAATTGATCCCCACTCTGTTCTCTATGGAGCATGGTTTCTAAACCTTGAATCCTAATGTCTCCTTTCTCAAGTTACTGGAATTGTATAAGTAATTCAAATAGCTTTCCCAACATGCATTTTATCATCTGATATTTCCTTTATGCCATGTATATTCCTGTGTAGTTTTAATATGAAGTTTTCAATGAAAATTATTTATTTGTACATCGCTATCAAGTGGGGGTTAAGAACATTTACTCAGCTAGACAGTGTTTTCCTATTTGAAGGAATCTCTAATATATATATATATATATATATATATAGTTGTATCAGATTCTTGAGAAATTACTGTTTACACAGGTTAACAACGTTTTACAACAAGAACATCTATATATCACTTTTTTTTTACATCATCATGCCATAAATTGATTTCTTTGTCTAATATTAAGATTAATCCCATCTTTACTAGAAGGAAATACTAGCTTATCTCATAATCTTTTTTTTCATGAAATAAAATCAACATAGAGAGTAAGTACAATTAAATACGATTTTTCATTATCTTTCCTAAAGCTTAACTAGAGAGCTCAAATACTTATCTCAGTTTTTTCTATCTAACTCATTTGTGCCACCCTACCATGAGAGAGGCAATCACATCCTCTTCTCCCCCTGTGCTTCTTACTAGATTCTAAGGTAGTAGTTTTCTTCCAGAATCTAGGCCTCAGGACCTCTATCCAACTTACACTCCTTCCAATTTATAGAGCTCCATTGGTTTTGAGCCATCCTTGGACAAATATTCCTTACAAAAATATGTTGTTAACCCTCTTTATTTTCTCCATGAAAAAAACCCCTTCCCCTTCTCAGGATTTCCTCTTAATCCTCTTGGGGAAGTTATCTGTCAAAAGCTTCCTTTTCCTTTTTACTCTGGAATCTTGGAATTTTTTTACCAATCAGTTAACCAACTAATGAATGCAATTTTATTCATACACATAGAATTCAAGTCTACTAACGAATAATCATATTTGTTAATCTCTTTTTAATAACAAAAAATAAAATGTATCTTTATAACAGTATTTTGAACATAACATTTAAAAATTGAACTGGGTGTTACACAAATTTTTCCTACAGTGATATATAAACAAATTGTCATAAAAAAATGACATGTTGTAACTGAGAAATAAATTCCAAGAAAAAGTAGTGGAAATGATTGCTCTATCTGAACGGAACCCTTCTATCTGAACGGAACCCTCCTCCCTGACGTAGTCATTGGAGAAATGTTGGCCTGACATGTCCCTTTCCCGAGAGTGAGTCCTCAACCCTATTGAGCTCTTTGAAGATATCACTAAAGTAAATAGTCAGAAAAGACTCCTTCGAAGTTTCTATGCAAGCCATCTAGTTTTCCATATTAGGGAAAAAAATGTCCACGAAGCAATTTATCTAATTGATGATAACCTTAGCATCTCCAAAAATATTCAACTGCATCATGTTAATTCTTTTAGCGTAAAACATGATTCCCGAGAGAGCTATGGCTTCTTCCCTTGTGTTGGAGCCTTCTCCATCAAACAAAAAAAGTTGTACATGTTGATTTGGTTCATGATATAATGCCACACCACAACCACACTTTCCGTGTTGTTCTGCCCCATCAAAGAAGCAAATAGGATATGTAAATAACAAATTTTCATGCATAACCCTGTTCTCTTTAGGCTCTTGAGAAAATTATTCGAATTGTGCATTAATATTGTTTGTAACTATGTCGATATCAAGAGTGGAATCATAAAAAATCATCCCATTTCAAGCGTGTCATATGCCCCATATAATGAAACGTGATAATGATATGAAAGACAGTTTTGTAGCCACCATTTGAAGCATGATTCGATTAAAGAAATATGATTCGATTTTTATTTATATCATCATAGATCCATTTTAAGTAACATGAGCGGAGAGGAATCAAATTTCTTAACATGTAAAATTTTTTAGAGTGGAAAATACAATGTGTTATTTTTTATTGTTTAAATTGTATTTGTGAATGGTAAATATAGCATATATAGGACCAAGTAAACATTTTAACCATAAAACTTACTTTTTTCATGATATATACATAATTTTTTCAAAACTATACAGAATTGACATTAAAATAGATTACATAACATGTACATCTAGACATTTTATCACACAAATCAAAATAGTTTTTTATTATTAAAACATTTTTAAGTATATGTGAATATTTTATTGATAACTCACATTGAATATTTTTTTATATACAACATTAAAATATTTTATTTTAACAATTTTTTTTTATATAGATATATATGAAGTTGATATCAACATAAATTAGTTAACATAGATTTTTAAATAGTTTATTTAAATTTCTTGTAAAAATATTTTTGAAAAGTTTAAGATTTAAACATCTTACTCACGTGTTTTTTTTTTACTTCTAATTACTTTACAAGATATTCATTAAAAAAAAAAGTGACATTATTTTTCTATTTACAACATAATTTCTATTCCAAGGATAAACTTACACATCCCCTTATACTAAAATGTAGAATGAGCCTCTAGATTCATAAATAGTAAACCGACATATCTTTTAAATAATTTCTTTAGATTTATCATTTGAAACTCTTAAAACCTTATTAAAACCTTCTTCTTTTTTGAGTTATCAAGTAATTTTTATTTACATAATTATTTATAATAAATTAATAGATTATAAAATTTAATTTTAACTATTTTTAAATTATAAACGTAAATATAATATCAATTTTTAATTACTTCTAATTATAAATTATAATATAATTAATTTGATTATTTATTAATGATATATTTTTATGGATTCGTCTATATTTTTGAATAATTTTATTTTCTAAATGAGAAAGACAAAGGCTAAATGTATATATAATTTATTATTAATAATTTTAAAAAAAATAACTTTAAAAATATAATTTATAATATATTAGCTTTATCAACATTTTAAATTATATAAATAAATTTAAACATATATATTTTTAATTTTATAATTCTTTTAAGTATAAAATTATTAACATTTATATATTTAAGTTAAGATTTTAATAAATTTCTATCGGACATTTTAGACAAATTATATTAGATAATATATTACAAAATCTTTCAAAACTATAACAAATAAAATAAAATAAATATATGTATATCTATATTTATGAGTTAAAGCTAAGAATCAATTCTATAAAAATATATTAAATTAAATATAATCTAATTGAATGTTAAATTTAAACCTTGAAAAAAATTAATACATTTTTTTTAAGAAAAATTAGAATAAAACCTACATCAATTTAATATTTGTTAATTTTTTTAATACCAATAAATTTCTACTAAATACTAAATTGTGGACGTTTTAACTGTAAATAAGCCAAAACCCCCAAAACTAAAAACAATCGAGTAATATATATATATATATATATATATATATATATATATATATATATATATTGTGTTTATTATACGTGAGACAGTCATCATATATCATGTTGCGCACCCAGAATATATTGTGTTCATTATAAGCAACAAATCGAGTAATATATATATATATATATATATATATATATATTTATTGTGTTTATTATACGTGAGACAGTCATCATATATCATGTTGCGCACCCAGAATATATTGTGTTCATTATAAGCAACATATATTGTGTTCATTATAAGCATGATATATCGTGTTCAGCTTTTTTTTAACTCGCTATTAGTTTTTTTTACTAAAAATATTTAAAATTTATCCAAAGTTTAACATTATGAAATGAAATATATTATTTAAAAAATTAAATTAAGTTCATTTATCTGAAATATTATTGGCTAAAATGTTTAACCTCTTATTGTGTAATTATGACAAAAACTAACTTCAATGTACTGCATCAGTATAAAACTGACTTCAATATATTGTATCATTAATTACTAATGAACAATTTAATTAATTACTATGGACAGTTGTGTATTTAGATATTTGAGAATAGGCTAATCTACATAATCTCTTGCCCAATGAAACTATCCCTCTATTGCTCTTCCACAAAACTATCGAGCCCGTCCTAGCAGTCATTTCAGGGATGTTGGGTTTAAATAATTCAGGTAGGGTAACAAACCCCTGTCTAGGGTTTTAGACCTCATGATGCAATCTGGGATTCTACTGGACATGCCCACCTTCTTGGCCTCTTCTATTCAAGCTCAATTCCAAGAAATATCAACTTCAAGTTGTTTTAGGTACTGTTCTTTGGTGTTCTATTTGTTCCTGTTCACGCACACAGACAAGTTCGAGGGCTTAAGCCTGGACAAGTTCTCAATGCAAGATGCTGAGCCAAAATCCATTTTTGAGTGGACCCTCTCAATCCGTCAACACCCTAAAGGAAGGGGGTACAAAAAATTCATCACTGATTTCATCTTTAGGGCCTATGAAATTATACATGGCAACCCTTCACCCAAGATTTTTCCTGAACATAAGGAGATGCTCCAGTTCAGTGAGATAGATTGTGTCGAGGATTGGTATTTATTTGAAGATCACACTGAGATTAAGGTTTATGGTTCTGACGTTCCTCCTTTCCATCTGTCGGTTTTTATGTCCATGATAATTTTCGCCCTCAAGATCATCAGGGAAGTCTTGAGTGCAGACCAAACTCATTTTGTGCCCGAAAAGAAGGGATATATTTTGAGGCTCCCGAGTGGCATAGGGCCTTTTACTATCAACTCAAGACATGCACTCCCCTTAGTAGAGGGGTTGTTGCAGAAGATGAATTTCATACAAGGAGATATATGGTGCTATGACCCTAATGGATTCATCTCACACAGAAGGAAGAAGATTAAGTATTCGACATATGAACATGAGCCTAGATCTCTAATGGAATGGAAAGCTAATTGTGATTTGTGGGCTTTGGATACAGATATGGAGGCCGACTCCCCAACCGCTGAAGGAAGAGGAGGCAGTGCTCATGATGAGGTGGAGGTTTGGGATTAGGGAAGTTATCAAATCACTTTGGATTTTTCGAATGAAGAAGAAGAGGGTCACCCCAACAAAAAGCAAAGAACAGAGGGGCTTGAAGGACAAATCACGGAGTAGCCCAACGAGGAAGTCCTTAAATATATTCATTGAGGAAAGGATAAGTGAGGGTTTCAAGTATCTTTCGACTCTGCATCCTCAAAGGCACCCTCAGAACATTCAAAAGTGGTCACCCCTGGGGATGGCCCCCCAGAGAAGTATACAGGATCACGAGTGGACTGGTCAAAGGGAGAACATATGGAGGCAAAGAACTAGTTGCCCAGGGAAATATTGAGGGTGGAACTAGCTCAGTTTGTAGAAAGGCACCATACTAGGCTCTTGCCAGCTCTTGATGTAGAGAATTATCAGCTTATAGTTGCATTCCAACATTCGGCTTCTCACCCTTTTCCTCCAGGCTCTAAATATACAACCCTAGAAATGATACTTGAGCTCACATCCAACCAATTTTTTGACAAGCTAAACTAACACAAGGCTATTGGGGAGATGTTTCATACCAAGGTGTTGAAACACACCCTAGCTTTGGAGAAAGCCCATATTAAGCTAACCAAGATGTCAGATACCCTAAATAGAGAAAGAGAAAATTCAAAGGCTCTTTCTAATCAAATAGCATATTACAAGAAAATGATAAGGGGTAAAGGCACAGATCAGAACACGGCCATGCAAACACTGCTACACAAGAAAGAATTGGAGGTGCAGGAGTTGCGACGCAAGTTAAATATCCGTCGTTCGGAACACATCCAAACAACGGAGTTGGGTCAAGTTGAGAAATATAAGGAAGCTCTCACATAGATTCTTATCCAAAATGATGAGGAGATAATAGAATTAAAGTCGAGGTTGGTTGAGCTCCAAAAGGTACAAGACAGTCATGTATGTCTAGCTCAAGTGCCCGATGATCCACAGAATGCTTTAGAACACTTGACCAAGGCCTAGATAGAGCTGAAATTTACAAAATATGAGGCCCAAACCGTGTTCTGGTTGTTAGATGAGGCAAATCCTACCCTCGCAGAAAAGGAAAATACAATCTCGTCGTTGAAAAAAGAAATCGATGCTAATCGAAGGGAATCTCGGGAGTTTAATATGTCAGTGAAAGAATTAAAAGCGCAACTCAAAGGTAATATGTCACTGGTAGAGTCCAGACAGATGATCTAGAGTGAGATCATGAAAGAGGTGAAGAATCACTGGGAGCTCATCACATTGGAAAACGATGAAAATAATTCCATCCACAATTTCAAATTGCAGCAGGATGCAATTTTTCAAGAGGGAAATGACAACGTGATGATCACGCATGGATACATTTGATTCATCAATGAACTCCCCACTGAAGAGTTGGGAATGCGTGGAGTGGTCGACTGTTTTAGCACGGTAATGGAAATCATGAACATGGTATAGAAGGAGGAGGCACAAGTAAAAGCAGCTGGATGTTTTGGGATAGTTTGAAATGTGGTGGAAGCATTTGATAATGAACAGAATAAGGTGGTAGAGGAAGGATTTCTAGCTTGCTGGGACCCCTTAGATGTACCTCTCTCTTGGGCCACATATGAGTAGCAGATGACCGAGATAAAATGCAGGGCTAACTTGACTCTGGAAAATACCTCCTGCCTTAAGGCCGAAACTTTGGTGGTATCACTTCGCAAGGAATTCCTACTACTCGCCAAGGTTAAGCAGTTCTTCTCTGCAAACCTCAACTACTCAGAAATGACTCAGCTGTGAGCATTGTTCAAAATTTTTAACTCTGTGCCCTTACCTTCAGATGTCATATGGCAGAGGTTTTACGAACACTACCACCCACGAACCGCATCCACTTCACAGCTGATGGTGCCTCCGTCATCTCGCCACTCTGGTTCTTCCTCCACTCCCATACGTCCATGCACCTCGGGACCTTCTATCGCCCCTCGGTGCAACCGTTAAATATATCAAGATCTGGCCCATGTGGCCTCTAGTTACTTTGTTTTATTTTACTTTTCTATTATGATGTTTAGCTGGTGAGATTACGATTTCACCCTCGTTATTGTCATTTTCTATTACGAAGAACTTTGCTCATAGCACATTGGAGTTGGACCATATAATTTTTGTTTTTATGTATTTACTAGGTATCAAAAAGGAATATCTGGTTGGGAGCCTATATAAGAAATGCTATAAATGTAAATCTCATAAACGATGAAAGGGTTCTGGATTTTGTGGAAGTTTTGGGGTCCACACTATAAATTCTTTATGTAACACTGTTTTGAGCTCTGAAATGCACATTGTGGAGAGTTTTTTTTTGAAAGATAATATATAAGAACGATTTTGTTTACGAATGGATTCCAATTGGTTTAATGAAAAATATATACATGCCTATCTTTTGTTTGTTAAATATTCTTTCCATTTTGTAATTTGATGTAAAATGTCTTATGTGTCAAATGCTTTCTATAAATGATTTAATTCATGAATTTGTATACATTCTCGTTGAGGAAATATGACACTCATGTGTTAAGCTACTATGAAACCTTAATACTTCTCCCATAAAGCTCCACCTCCATCAATATTTCATTTTCTGTGCTTCCTCTAAGTCCTCAAAAGATTGGATTCTTATTACAAGTAAGCCCACCTCTCTGCAATTTCTCCTCTCATCTCCTCTAAACGATTGCCACATTATAATCCCAGGTCTGTTCATTAGTTCTTTCCTTGGCCCATTCGAAGCACCTAAGATTCATGCATTCCAGAATCCATTCGAGTGTTGTTCAGTTTACATGAAGTCTAATACCAATTTTTCCATAGCCATCATGAACCATAGTCCCATTAATCCTAAATGAAGATACGCCTAGAGGAAACTCTAGATGAATATATGTAGATCCTTTTGTTTTTTAATATGTCCTAGGCATTGCTCTTTTGCAACTCAAGGTTGTCTCTAGGAGTGACAATAAGATGAATTATCTTTAATTGACTCTTTTATATACTATCTTTATCTTGAAAAAAAAAAAACATTTTCTTCTTAAAAATCACCATTGGTTTCACTTAGTTGGAGCTTATGATAAAGATCTTCAACTTTCCCTTGTTTGCATTTATCATGAAGGATTTTTGTCATTGATTAACTTGTGCTAACTGGCTGTCCACATGAATATTTCATCTTGCATGTACATATAGAGACTCCCAAACACAACATGACATACATAGTGGAACTACATCCAATTTCAGTTCATCAATAAAGTCAATACTGATAGAAAATTTTATTTTCCACTATTTGGTTACATTTATTTATACTTCCTTGCTAATCCATCCCAACGGACATGGGCTAAGATGATAATGAGTCTCAAGTCCCAAGTTCTTGTCCATATCTACTGCTATGATATTTTCCTATGAGTTGAAGTCAAATAGAGATTATTTTTTTTATTTTTGACCTGTATCTTTATATGGATAAGTCTAGTCATTTCCTTCTCTTCCTATTGTTAAAGACTACTCAAATTTACCCCCTTTTGCCCTAATTTACAGACAATATTTTCATCCACATTCTAGCTACTTTCCACCTCATTTCTCGCATATGTGAGCACAAGATATTTATTCTTATAATTTTTCTTTAAGTTCTTTGGTTTGAGGTCTGTATGAAACTTTCAACACTTCTTCTCTATGTGGTTGTTACACAGCATTTTGTCACAGTCCCTGCAATCCCTCGCCCCGCATGTTGGAGGGTCTTTCTCGTGACCTGTGAGTAGTGTCATAATTTGCAAACACCTTCTTTACATCCTTTTGCATAAGGACATAATTTCTCCTATTGGACATTTCCTCAAAAACACAAAAAAACCTATGTTTTGGCCTTGGTGCTGGTAGCCAGTTCACCCCTTGCGCCAATGTGGTAAATTTTCACTAGAGCCCACACCACCTGGCACTCTGTCTCAGTGTAGAGCCCATGCTAGCTGTTTTAGGAATGTTTTTTAACAAATAGAGGTAGAATTTTCCTTCTAACTGCCTCAGGGATGAGTCACTGGAAGTGGTTAAGTTGATCAGCTACAGATCTCCCTCTTTAGGTAGTGGTTTCCATGCCCCATGGAACACTCCTTGAAGATAGGTCTCCCTTCCATAATTATAGGGATCCTAACCTCTCCCTCTCCCTTTATATAAACATGCCTTCTCCCTTTATGAAAGCTAGCTGAACAGATAGCCGTGGAGCTGAACTTGGAGAAGAGATACTATAGCTGAGTAATTGCTATTGAGAAGGTATAACCAAGGAGAATTTTGTAGAGAGAGTCCCGTCCAAATTCCTGATGAGCCTTTGTGAGACGCGCTCCGCTTAAACCCTATTAGAGGAGACCGCAACGTCGAAGCTTGGTTGTACTCTTCCTTTCATTTATTAATATAATCGACTATGGTGTTGGTTCCATCATTATGTTATGTTGATTATCTGATGCAATTGATTTAGTCCTCTTTGACTGACTAATAGTTAGAAATGTGAATTAGTATGTTGTATATTGTCAGTGTTTCTTATATGTGTGCAGGTATTCGAGCGTCAAAGAGAGCAGATCGTGATCTGTCAAACCAGGAGCGAGAGGCAGCCATTCTTTCCGACAACAACAGCATTGGACCTCCGGTAAGTCATCTATCAAATCTCTATCCATTCTTTAACTAGGAATCATTGTTATAGCTTGTCTCGTTTGTGGCTAGACCCACTCTAGGGCTAGTGGGATTGCCTCTATCTGTAGAGGGGATTTACCTCACCAACAAATTGGCGACGATACTGGGGATCAGTGCAAGTTTGTCGTTCATCCATTAGGTCTTATTTTCGGTCTTTTCTGATTATTTTGTTGATTCTAAGACCCTTGTTCAGCCCCAGAGGATTAGCTCTGACCTCTGTCTTTCAAAATTTTCCTTTTGTCTAAGTTAATTGTCTTGGTGCATTTTCTAGTCAAGCAATCGCGCCGACTGGCGCTTGTTGCTAGTTTTTCACCCGTGCCATCCTTTGTTTGGCGTTGATTACAGCCAAATAGGCATGGTGACCCCTGTAGGTTTTAGGGTTTGCTCTTTTTTCAAATATTTTGGTCAGTGCTTGTGCTTCTAGGTGATTATTTGACATGTTTTGAGTGCCTTGGGATTGTTTTTGATTGTGAATAGCTTCCTTCCTTTAGTTGTTTGTCCATTTCCTATCAGCAAGATAGCCTTATGGTTTTTAAGTGCTTTGGTATGCTGAGCCTCCTATAGGAGTTGGAGCCCTTTTGTTTCGTAGTCAGCTTCATTCCTTGTTTGATTGCATTTAGCTCCCTTGATCCTTTTAAGTGATTACATTGGTTGAATGATTCTTGTCTCTTTTGTTCAATTTTTCCTCTTGTCACACCAAGCATAGATCACACTACTTGTATGGGTCTTCTTTGAAATTTTTCTTTGATTTGAGAGATTGCAACATTGGTTTGAGTTTTGTTTTGTTTTGAGTTTATTTAAATTACTTCGTTTCAACTCTCGCATTAACATTTTCGAGCTAGTGTGTTTTTCATGTCATTTAGTGCACTGTTTTCTCTACTACACTGAAAAATCAAAAGAAAATTGTGCTTGTTTTCTTGTTTTCATTGTGAAATTGAATGTATTTTGCATATCTAGCATTGGATAATTCTAGGAAATATTTCTCATTTCCATTAGCTTGCATCAGACACTATAGTGGGTGCTTCTGTGTGTTCTCCTTATTTTCTATCGCTTGAAAACTCCTAACTTTCTCGTAGATATATTTTCATCGAACGAAATGGTATCTTTTGGCATGTAGCTTGCATTTAGGGATTTGTGAGATCCAACATTCGATAGGACCTAGGAATTGAAACATAAATACAAGATCAACTTAAAATTTACTCAATTAACCTAAGGCAACATTGAAACCTAATGAAACATTTAGCGGTCTAAGTTAGAGACATGTTTTGGCGTCTTTAAACCTAGTAGTTGTCGCTCACCATTTGGCTTTAGACAACACTGGTATGGACTTTCCCTCCCCCATACCGTCGAGTATATAAAGGGAGACCCCTTTAGGTTGCAAACCTTTTATCCATAGGAAGTAGAGTCTGCCACCTTGTAACCGTGATACACCGAAAAAATCATTTGGGGATACTACCTACACATACGTCAAGTCCTTGGTCGATTCTTCTTTCATTTGATTACCAAGGTGTAGATGGAAGTTCACGAAAACTTGGTACACCCTTTTACCTAGACTACCTGAGCAGTCATTTTCGATCTTCACTGACTCCATAAATTTGAAAATATCATCGAGCACTTTTCCTTTCATGCTCGCCTAAAACTGAAAGAGACTAGAGTCACATTTTGATTGTTTCTTGACTCTTAAAACATGAACATCAAATTTTTGGTTTCAATGTGGTAAAATAAACTACCTACAATTACACGCCCATTAAAGTTTGATTACGTGGCATGTCTTTGTTTGCCTTGGTTTTTGTTCCAACAGTATTCATTTTCGATCTTTTTCCCTTTTCTGGTGTGTTATAGTCACAGTGGCAGAACGATCGGTTTCATCTACTGGTAGTCCTTTCTCAGACAATTCATCGGAAAGTTCTCAAACCTTCAGGTCTGCTGAGCTTTAGCAGCCTGTCATCCAGTTAGAGTACCCCTTTGGAGAACTAGTTGAGTTCACTTGTCCTCTTTCAAATGCTTGGTTTGAGTTTGGGGTCAGGGAACATTTTCCCCCTCTTACATTGGGATCGCCATTTTTGGTTGCTATCATACCTCCTAGTCCCCATAGTATTTTACAAGATCTCATGGTCGATTTAGACATGGACTTGTATGTCCTGTTGGTAGTGAGAGGATTCCTATTTCTGATGAAGAATACAAACTTTTTTCATAAGACTTCCATCAAGAGCCTGCTCAATCTTCACCATCGGTGTCACTTGCAGCGGGATATAGATATTTGGGTCAGATTATGGCCGACATGGACTCCATGGTTGCATCAACTCCATCGAGGGGGGTGGTCCTTCCATCATTAGGGATGTCGCCAATGAAACTTGTCTCATCGACACATTTTGTTATGTCTGTCCCAACTAGACCTACTGTCTGCGTGGCTGCATCGACACCGATTGTCACTGCTCAGTCGTCAGGACCTTTGCCTTTGGTGGAGACTTCGATTGCCATGGAAATCCCTGACGACCTTTATTTCGAGGAGTATCAGCTGGCTGCTCAGAAGCAGAGCTCCCAGACTTATCAGTCCCCTCAGGATTCTGGTCACCCTTATCTGTCTCATTATGACGCGATTGGTAACCCGATTTATCTACTTTCATTTCATTGTGATGAGCACGACAACCCCTTTCTATTTGCCTGCTCCTAAGGCTTATCAGTTCCTTTCTAGTTTTAGACCTGCCTTTCCTGTGCAACCTTATAACCAACAAGGACCACCCTTTCAGGGAAAACATTTGGTTCAGCAAGGGTATGCTTACAACCTACAAGGACAACACTTCTAGGGACAACCTTCGATGTAGCAAGGGTTTGCGTACGACCCACAAGGGCAACCCTTTCAGGGACAACCTTCGGTCTAGAAAGGATTATTTTACGGCCCGCAAGGGCAGCCTTACAATCCTCAAGGTCAAACTTTACAAGCTCAGCCTGTGATCTAACATGGGCAACCCCAACGACTTGTTGGGAAGCCGATAGATCAACCAGGACCTTCATACGATCTTGGGGGAAAAATCCATCCATCTCAAGGGAAGCATTTCGTGCAACCGCAACAGCCATATCTTCCAATTGGTCTAAATGTTGCGCACCCAGGACCATCTTATGGTCTTGCTCCAGGTCAACCTAGTTATCAGGCACAACCTGGCCCACTGCAGCCATTAGGCCAACCTGCTTTTTAGGGGAAAACTGGTGGCCCTCATCAGTCAGGTCAACTTGCTCAGTCGGGACAACCTGCACAGACAGTTCACCCTACTCAGCCACCGCTCTACTCTATGCTGCAGTCAGGTCAACCTCTGCACGTGATCTATCCAGCTCAGCAGGGCCCTACTTATCAGCAGCCTGTTCTACCCCAAGGCGGTTATTACCCTCAAGGTCAATATCAACTGGTATACAACGCGCCTCAAGGTTCTGCTTATTACCCTCAACCACCAAGACATACTTATATTCCACAGAAAAATCCTTATGTTGCTCAATCAGGACCCTCATATACTCAGAATTAGTATCCTGGTCTTCAACCTCCATATCCTGGTCCTTGGCCACAATATCAACTAAAATATTCGGCTTATACCCCTTATGGTCTGAATCCTTCGGGACAAAACCAATGAGGTCAGAGTTACACTCAACCAGGATGGAATATGGGTACGGGTCCTTATCGAGGACCTGATATGCCTTTCAACCCTCAATTACCCTTTCTCGCCATGTTGGAATTACGAGATGTGTCCAGATTGACAAATGATCCAATCCTTCATAATCCATATTGGCCTCCAGTTCCAACGAAGGTTGTTGGTGATTGTCCCAAGTTTGAGGGAAAATCTAGAGAAGACCCCCAAGCACACGTTATGACATACCATCTATGGTGTTCTTCCAATTCTTGGGTGGATGACTCTATTCAACTCTATCTTTTCCAGCAAACTATCATCGGGGCTGCTGCTAAGTGTTACATCGAGCTGCCTCGTGGTATCTTTTAAGATTTCAACACTCTCTCTATGGTGTTCCTTACTCATTTCCAGTTACCAGTTCATTATGAAGCCGAGACGCATCTCCTAACATCCTTGAAATAGGACTGGGCTACCCATATCTCGGACCACATTCATGAATAGAGATGTCGTCATTGTCTGATCAGGTTCAAAATTCCTGATCTCTCACTCATTGGTTCACTACCTCTTTTGTCAACTAGATTGCAAAGGAAATCACCATGGGGACATGTGTAATCGAGGAACAAGCCATTTCTCGTGCCCAGTACCTTGATTTAGTGTACTCTCAATCGGGCATATTTTATGACATCTTGACTGATGCTCCACGCCATGGGACTTCTAAAGAGCCGGCTACCCCATCCATCAACTGCATTATTGGTTCCGTGTCTCAGACTTCACGCATGTCTTATTGTTCCAACACTGGGAAGCAAAAATAAAATTCTTCCAATGGTTCTGCTCGGCAGCCTACCCTAGATTCTGGTAAAACCTCGAAGGTCAACACTGCTCAGGCAAATCCTGTGGAAAAAAAATATAAGGGGAGAAAGAAGGGAAAAGGCAAGGCCAAAGATGATGCCCTGAAACCAGAATCGTCTAAACCTCATACTGATGATGGTTCACAACGCAAGCCAAAGTATCCCTGTCTGATTTGTGATGAGGAACACTACACTAAGGATTGTCCTAGATGAGCCAAAATTAGTCAATTTCTCAAAGGCACTAAGGGTCCTCTGGCTGTCCTCAAAGAACCTTTTCCATTTCAGCAAACACAGATGGTCGAGAAACCTTCACCATCTACACCGTTTAGCTCTCAAGTATTCATGATGAATGATTATGCACTCGTTTCCATTTCTACTTGGTCGAAAGATTATACTGGATCACATCAGGAAACTGGGAAAGAGATCGATGATGGTCCTCCTCCCCCTCCTACCTCTAGTCCTCTTGTGATTGAAACACCCAGTGCTGAATCTGTTATACGACCACCTTCTAAGGGTGCTCTCTGGAAATCTTCTTATAATCCTAACGCCCATGCTGCTCAATATTACAGTATTGTGGAGGATTTAGCAGAGGCACCATCTACGATGTCCACGTTAGAAGTGCTTCAGAGTTGTCTGTCTCAATGGAAAGCGTTATTATCTGCGATCGGGGGAATTTATCCTGTTGATTCTAGCCTCCTCACTTCCGACTTAGATAATTTCGTCTCTCAACTTCCACACCATATTACGCTTGTCATACAAGTCAGTATCAACGGTCTCAACATCCATAGAGCCATTTTGGATGAAGGTGCATCCACTTGTGTCATGTCATCTACCTGCTGGAAAGTTATTGGCTCTCCAGCCCTAACTTCGTCATCTAATTCCCTTGAGGCATTTTATGGAATGGAATCGAAACCCTTGGGTGTTCTCACCAGCCTGTCGATCATGTTACAAGGAAAGAGGGTCAATTTTGAAGTAGAATTCATTGATGCTAAACTCAATTATAATATTCTACTCGGTCGCAGTTGGACTCATGCTATGTTGTGCATTCTGTCCACCCTCTTCCGTCTTCTAAAGTTTCCACACGAGGGAAAAATTATTACTATCGACCAGCTGTCGTTCTTTACCTCGTCTTCTGAGAACAATGTGCCATACGTGGATCAGATTCCTTCTCCACCCGACAGCGTAGGACCTGGTATTTTCAAAGACCCTACCCTCATGTGTATCTTTCCCCTTCCACCACCAAATACCGTTCAGGTTAATACGATCTCTCGGTCGGATGACCCGTGGATCATCCCTTTACCTGAACAGGTTGATTAATTTGGGGATTCGATGCCGCTTAGTCCAATTGAAATCAATTATTGCGAACTTGTAGCTGCATCCAATTCTCCCCCTTCTGAAGGTGATGCTTTGAGCATGTCTCTCAAAATTTATTCTCAATCCCCCTAGCTCGGTGATACAGATTTTCGTAATCCTTTGAAAGAAATGATTCCATCCGACAAAGCTATCATGGAAACCATGTCTCTCGAAGACCTACCGTGGAGCGATGGGCATCATCGTTCCTCGTTTATGCCTGGCCTTGGGGAAATGTCTAACTATCTTGAGCGTTTTGTGTCTCAAGTTCCTTCTCCACCACTTCAAATGCCTATCTTGACTCATGAAGTCTTCGCTGAAGGTACCTTGGGTAACATCAGCCAGACGATGCCTATCGACCTTTCTGTGAAACCGGGGATTGTCGAGAACATCCATGTGGGAGTAACTTGCTCTTCTGATCAAGTCCAAGTGTATACTAGCCTCTTTCATGAATTCTGTGATGTTTTTTCCTAGTCTTATGAAGAGATGCCTAGAATTGATCCCAGTATTGTGGTGCATGAGATTCCCACCTACCCCGGTACAAAGCCTGTTCGCCAACGACTTCGTCTAGAGCATACTCGGAAAGTCGCCGCTATAAAATCTAAAGTTGAAAAACTTCTTACAGTGGGTTTCATTTATCCAATTCCTCTAACAGAGTGGGTTTCTAACATTTTTCTTGTGGATAAGAAGTAGGGAACAATTTGCTTCTGTGTTGACTATCACGATATTAATTAAGCCTGCCCTAAGGATAACTATCCCACCCCTTTCATCGATTATATCATTGACGGTTGTGTGGGGAGTGAGACTTTTTCCCTTATGGATGGATTCTCTAGCTATAATCAAATCAACATCCTCCCTTCTGATCAACAAAAGACCGCTTTTATCTATCCTTAGGGAACGTTCACATATAAGAAACTTCCTTTTGGCTTCAAGAACACTCGGGCTACATTCCAGCATGCGATGACTTATGCCTTTCACGAGATTCGTCATATTGTTCAACCATTCCTATATGACCTTCTGGCTCATTCAGCTATGCAAAAAAACCACCCGGACCATCTCCACCAGATCTTTCTTCATTGTAGATGCTACAACATTCGGCTCAATCTGCATAAATGCATCTTCTGCGTCAATTCCGGTAGACTTTTAGGGTTTCTTGTATCCAAAGACAGAATTTTCCTTTATCCTCTTAAGGTTGAGGCTATTGTTAATCTCCCCTCTCCATCCTCATTACACCAACTCCAGAGTCTCCAAGGGAAAGCCAATTTCTTACGTCGTTTTATCCCGAACTATGTCGAAGTAGCCAAAGGGTTCACATGAATTTTAAAACAGGACGTCCCTTTCTGTTGGGATGAGATTTCTCAGCAATATTTTTATACACTTAAGATGTTACATGTCAACGCTCCTCTATTACATCCTCTGAATTATCATCGTGATTTCACCCTCTATCTAGCTGCCACCTTCAATACGATCGCCATGGTTTTGGTTCAAGATGATGATGATGGTAACGAGCATGTCGTTTACTACTTGTCTCCAAACCTTCTCGACCCTTAAACACATTATTCACATGTTGAGAAGTTAGTGCTGGCTGTAGTCTAGACCATCCAACGTTTTCGTCATTATATCCTTTTACGCATGGTAACCGTGATTTCTGATTGTAACCCCATGACCTATATCCTGTCTTGACAGTTGCTGGGGGGAAAATACTCGAACTAGATCATTATCCTCCAAGAGTTTGATTTGGAATTCACTACCGCCAAATCAAAGAAATCACTCGTTTTTTCCGATTTAATTTGTTCTCTCCCCGTTGACTCTGCCCCTTCTTATTCCGAGGATCATATTCCGGAAAAAAATATTTTCTTGATTAGCACCCTTGATCCATCGTAAGATGATATCATCGTGTACCTCCAGACTTCTAATTTTAGGTCTGAGTTGACAAATATGCCCAACTCCGCATTCGACATCAGTCGCAACCTTATCGTATTGTCGGAGATACCCTCTATCATGTTGGAGTCGATTTTGTGCTCCTCCGATGTCTGAACCTTGAGGAAGCTAAGAAAGTTTTAAATGAATTCCATAGTGGTGCCTGTGGGGGTCACATGTCTGGTTATGCCACCGCACAGAAGATCCTTCATGCTGGCTATTTCTAGCTGTCCATTTTTAAAGACTGCATTGTCGTAGTACACAAATGCCATGCATGCCAGATATATCAATGTAAGATGCATGTGCCACCCGTTCCTTTATACCCTGTCATTACCATTCATCCTTTTTCCAAATGGGGCATCGATTTTATGACGTGTAACCCTCACTCAGGCGGGGGGCATGCCTATATCATCGTCACCGTTGATTATTTTACAAAATGGGTCGAAGCAATGCCTACACTGGCTGCGGACGGTAAGACAGCAGCATAATTCATATTCAATCATGTTATTTCTCGGTTTGGTGTCCCTCAAGCCATTGTTACCGATCATGGTTCGCATTTTCGGGACTATATGATGGCGAAGCTGACATCTAAGTTGGGTCTGTGTCACGACAGCTCAATGCCATATTACCCTCAAGCTAATGACCAAGTTGAGGCCGTAAACAAAGTTCTTGTTATGATGCTTCAACGAAAAATTGGGATCCATAAATCAAATTTGCATCTCATGTTGTTTTTAGCTCTATGGGCTTACCGAATGTCGATTAAGAGTGCAACTGAATTTACCCCATTTTAGTTGCTGTACGGTCTGGAAGCTACTCTTCCAATTGAGTGTGAAATTCCTTCACTCAAATTAGCTGTGAAATTACTGCCTAATACTTCACTTGAGGAAGAGTGTCTCCTCAACTTAGAGAGATTAGATGAAACTTGTTGCTTAGCTACCTTGGTTATCGAAGCACAAAAGAAGTGATTCAAATCTCACTTTGACCAAATAGTTTCCCCTCATTCTTTTATCGAAGGTGACCTCATTCTCCTATACGACCAAGCTAATGACAAGCTGGGGGCAGGTAAATTCCAACTCATGTGGCATGGGCCCTACATCGTCAAACATGTGTTATAGAATGGGGCTTATGAGATTATTGATTATGAAGGTTATCCCTTAGCACAACCCAGAAATGGGTTGTACTTGAAAAAGTATTATGCTTGAGTCAATCATGCATGATATGTGTACATAGGTGTTTTTTTAATTTTTTGCATGGTTGGTTTTATGTGCTTTGTAAGCTTTTTTTCTACTGGTTGGGTCTTTTTTGTTATGCATATGTGTATTACCCCTTATGTCGGTTTCGTGGATGGTACTTCCTGCAGTACCAGTAACTTGTTTTCGGCAGCCTGGGTAATTTATGATCCTATTGGTGAGTTGATTAACCTACAAGGTATTTGTCTAGGATGAACTACAAACAATGTTGCTGAATATAGTGCTGTTTTGGAACTATTAATCGAGGCAGTTAACCTCACCATACGCACATTACTTGTGAATCTAGATTCGCAGATTCTTGTTCTTCAACTTAACGACCATTATTCAGTTCGAAACCCATGAATTTTGAGATTGTATTCACATATTCATTTGCTTGAAAGACATTTTTATTTCATCACATATCAACATATACCAAGATGAATGAATACATTAACAGATGCAATAGCTAACATTGTGCTAGATAGACATTTGCGCAATTTATAAAACATCATCATATGTAAATAGACCAATGTAGAAAATAGATGTATATATATATATTGATTTTTTGCAATGTGTGCATCATATAAACCCAAAAAATATATATGTTTGTTTTAGTTACATCCTGAGACAACAAGTCTCTCAAAAATATGTGGAAATAAAAAGCCTAGGTGCCTAATTAGCGTGGTGCTCATGATAGCACATCACCGCCCGTACCAACCGCCTCAGCAAGCAGTGGATACGACTCGACGCCCCTACACTATGCCTCTGATAGGCACGAGTAACATCATCAAAACGAGCATGGTTCGGAATCCCACAGGTGATCCCCTCCAGATTTTGTACTATCTCCTCCTCGTTTCCCTCACCATGAGGATCGAAATCGTGAGGAGTTCGCCTCACTATCGGCGACATACCTGCAGGCCTCTCTAGGACAACATATGCATACATAAAATATTAACTGTCAGAACATGCATATATACCAAAAAATCATAAACTCATGAAAATAAAAAATGAGTCTTAGATAGCTCTTTGTCCAAATCCTCTCCCTCTTGGAGCAGGAGGTCTGGATCACCGATGAAGTCTGTGCCAGAGTAAGGCCAGTCCTCCACGACAATCAGTTGTCGATGGAGACAATCAAAAATTTCTGGCCTCCACAACATCTATTGGCCACCCCCTGCTCTAGGCATTAGCGCAGCCCATCGGGCCATCCGTGGTTCTTTGGGAGGTGGCATCGAGATAATGATATCCTGACGCTAAAATATCGGTAGTCGTTCCAAGAAGAACGATACCAAAATGGATCCATATCCAAACTATTTTAGTTCACCCTTCTTGCACTTGGTGAGTTGCCGCTTAATTTTAATAGTCACGGCCTCTGCCTAGTTGTAGAGAGTCGGGTTCATGCACTCTAAGGCGAGAAGCAGTTGTGTCTTTGTGGCCTCATGCGGTGCTTGCAATCCTGCAGCTCATGTGATAGTGTGAAACACTACTTTTAGTGCCAGATTAGGGATGGTTTGGATGTCAACGTTTCCATTCCCTGTTCCTTTTATTTCCCCTCGGCACACCCTATCAATCACCATTCCAATACTTTACCCAGAAGGATGGGTACCAGTCAATATAGGGACTGCACCCCTACGCGACAATCCTGTGATAAAATAGACATCAGAAACTTCAAGTTCAAGTTCCTGATCTCAAAGAACAAAATTTTCTTGATCTTCGTCCCAAATGCTTATCAAATATTCAAGCAATTTCAGCTGAGCCTAGAGGCACGGTGTTAGGAAGAATTTATTTAGCCCACAATCTCTGAGGGTGTCCATGCATCGGTCATTCTCCATGGCAAGTTCATCTTCCTCACTATGTTCTCTCCCTTTCCACTCAATCACCATTATTTCTACTTGGTACCTACACACATTGTTCATATGAGCATTGTTAGTGTACTTGGGCATCGAAATTTGCAAACAAATGATTGCATTTTCCTTAAATTAATGCGGATTTTTAGGTTGTGCAGTTGGCGTGACTGTTTCGCTAACAATCACACCAATGGGCGTGCCCTCTATGTAAAAAGTGGGAGATTGGTGCGGATCTGTGCCCGAAACTCGTGCCAACCACGATGCCCTAGATTTTGATAATCCCCCTCCTAGGAAATCAAAATGGCATGTGTAGACAATAAAATTTAGCTTAAAATATGGGAAATGGTGTCAGCTCTTACCTGAAACTGACGGAATCAAGATTGGTTCACTGGATCACTCGCAATCGTCGCCGCAAGATCACAAAGCACAATGGATCACTGTTGCTCCACAAAGAGGTAAAAGTGAAAAGTAAATAAGTTTTACCACTTATGGCATTTTATAACTTTTCAAGATCTTAAATTAGGTTTTAAAACATATTTTTCGATTATTTTATCATATTATTTTTTAGAAATGGGTTTTACATGCGTCCCTTGTGCAACAACAGGTTTTCTCATGGTTCTGATGATGTAGTGAGTTATATTTTATACTTTTTTGGACTTGGTAAAAACACGAAAAATTCAGTACTAGAGTCATCTTTCAGCTCTTTTTTGACTCTCTAAAATTAAAAAGATTGCCAAGATGCTTGTCATTTTGAACTCGTTAAATGACAGCGAAACGATATCTACCCAGTATATGTTTACCCCTTTTTCGAGCTGGGATAGATTATTTACAAAAAAGGAATACCTTAGCCTCTTGCGACTAAGAGGTTCTCTCAGACATAGTTTTCTACCTTTTCGGATCTGTGAGACTATCTACGAAAAGGGCCTTGTTGGAGTTTTCTTTTCCGCTTTCTTTTCAAACTCTCTAAATATGAAAAGATGTCGAGTTCTCCCTTTGTCAAACTCGTTAAAGAACTGATGACATCGGACTCGATCGTTATGACGTTACCCGAGTTCCTCCTTCTTAGGGCTCGTAAAATGTACTAGGATGGATTTATCTGAAGGACAAACTTACATCGCAAGCATATGTTTACTCCTTCAAGCTTTTTTTCAAAAATAATTGGGGTACTCGCCAAAAATGGTGGGGTAAAATGGAACTAGATTGTAGTCGTGTTAGCAGTATGTTGCTCTTGAACATGGCACTTGTATGCATTCGTGTCGGGTTGGGGACTTCTCACTTCATCATTTGTTTTCCTCCATGGGTTTGGGTAATCTCTTTTGACCGCTCATCTGCTCTTTGCCACGTCACCATGACCTCAGATCCCTTGATGTAAAATACTGCCAAATCCAGTGTCGTGCCGCCAATATGTTCAATAGAAGTTTTCCTCTGAAGTTTTCAACCTCCCTTTAATTCTCTGTTGGTCTCGATTCACAAAAATTATAGTCCTCTGTCTCATTTCGATGATGTGGGAAACATTATGGCCCACCTTCGATCAGGTCACTTCCTGTTGACTTCAGCTCATTATCCAGGAAGTTGATCTAGAGACTCCCTTCAGGTACCTTGGAGCCTGCATGCCTTAATGGCAGGTTATTCGCATTCGACGCAAGGTCCACATCATTGGCCTTCGATCAACTGACTCTGTAGGTGTTCGACATCAGATCACTATTCACATCCCGTGGATTGTACCTTTTGTACCTTGAGAGCCATTATCATCATTGGTGGTTTCTCTCGCGTTTATTAACGACTTTCATCAGTGGCTGGTAATGAGATGATTTTCTTGCATGTTCAACTTCACATCACATATTCGCATGCTCGAATTTGTACTTTGTTCGGGCCGAGATGGAGCGCAAGACCCTGGGTTTTGTCTAATGAAATCTAGGCTACGGGTTCTTTATGGATTACTATGACTTATTACATGACACTTCTGATTGGATGGATGCGACCATACTTGAGTCTATTTGTTGATCCTTATTATTGGATGGCTGTGTCCATACCTTGGATCTCACTATTTATGTACTCTATTTTGGATGGCTACGCCCATGCCACATGTCATGTATCAGAGATATCAGTTGTATTTGTACTTGCAGGTTTTCTGACAGCAGTGTTTGGGTCGAACGCATCCTCATAAAGCATTTCACCCCTCCCTCTCTCTCGAACCTCATGCTTTAAGGGGCATCTGTTACAGAACATTTTGTCACCATCCCTGCAATCCCTCACCCCACATGTTGGAGGGTCTTTCTCGTGACCTGTGAGTAGTGTCATACTTTGCAAACACCTTCTTTGCATCCTTCTGCATAAGGACATCATTTCTCCTGTTGGACATTTCCTTAAAAACACACAAAAACCTATGTTTTGGCCTTGGCGCAGGTAGCTAGTTCACCCCTCGTGCCAATGTGGTAAACTTGCACCAGAGCCCATGCCACCTGGTGCTCTGTCTCAGTGTAATGCCCACACCAACTATTTTAGGAATTATTTTTAACAAATAGAGGCGGAAGTTTACTTCTAACCACCTCAGGGATGAGTCACTAGAAGTGTTTAAGTTGATCAGCTATGGATCTCCCTCTTTAGGTAGTGGTTTCCACCCCCCATGGACCACTCCTTGAAGATAGGTCTCCCTTCCATAATTATAGGGATCCTAACCTCTTCCTCTCCCTCTATATAAACAAATCTTCTCCCTTTATGAAAGCTAGCTGAATAGATAACCAAGGAGCTGAACTTAGAGAAGAGATATTATAGCTGAGAAATTGATATTGAGAAGGTAGAACCAAGGAGAATTCCGTAGAGAGAGTCCTATCCGAATTCCTGACGAGCCTTTGTGAGACGCGCTCTGCTTGAGCCCTGTTGGAGGAGACCACAACGTCAAAGCTTGGTTGTACTCTTCCTTTCATTTATTAATATACTCGACTATGGTGTTGGTTCCATCATTGTGTTATGTTGATTATCTGATGCAATTGATTTAGTCCTCTTTGACTGACTAATAATTACGAATGTCAATTAGTATGTTGTATATTGTCGTTGTTTCTTGTATGTGTGCAGGTATCCGAGTGAGAAAATGAGCGGATCGTGATCTGTCAAACTAGGAGCGAGAGGCAGCCACTCTTTTCGACAACAACAGCATAAGACCTCCGGTAAGTCATCTATCGAATCTCCGTCCATTCTTTAACTAGGAATCAATGATATAGCTTGTCTCATTTGTGGCTAGACCCACTCTAGGGCTAGTGGGATCACCTTTGTCCACAGAGGAGATTTACCTCACCAACAATGATCTTTGCATTAGTGTTCTCTAGTTATTTTCTTACCCTCTTTGGATGTTTCTTCGTGTTCCTTCTTTGACTCACTGTATTATATCCTTCATTCTATCATATTTTTTATACAAATTCTGCATGTACACAAGCCTCATCCACCATTCTAAGCTTGAACAAGAATTACTTTCTTCTGTACATGGCTATGTAGACACCCCAGATACTTGAGGATTACATCTAGGTTCTTTAGGTAGATACTTAGCATTTTGTCTTTTTTTCTCAATTTTTTGTTTTAGTTCAGTACACTCCACCCTTATCTTTTCCTAAATTAATTCCATTGAATTCATTGGTTCTCTACATAACCAATAGGGAAAAAATATGAATTTACGAGAGTTTTGAAAGATTCCCACTTAATTGTTGGAGGGTCTCTCTCCAAAATGAAGGTTTGTATGTGGATTTCCCAACAAGTCAAGGCATGGCCCTTTGATTTCAACCAACCAAATGAAATGTTATATTATTCCTCTATGTGGTGAACACTAAAATAAACCTCTCACTATAGAAACCGATGATTTAAATTCAAAATGTGAATTTCACCTTGATGTGACTTAATGTCAACCTTCAGTTCCATTTAAAATAGTGATTTTGAATGGTTTGTGATACTCGAACTGGGTTTTTCCTCTTCAGGTTCTTTCTTATATTCTCTCTCTACTTCTTCCCCGTCACCAAATTTTCTCTCTAATATCACCTTTAATTTGGAACCTGCACCTTCTGTAATTCCCAACTTTCTATGGCTAGTATCTACAACATGTTCTTCTAGCCTTTTGAACATTTCCTTTGTCAGATGTCAAGGGATATTAAGAGATTCATTGACCATGGTTGGGGTTTTAAAACTATATTGTTAAATGATTTGGATTCCCTATGAACTCCCACAAAATACCAAACGACATCTTCTATGATACCAATATGACCTGTAAATTTCCATGGGTATTCCATTAGATAGTTTATCACAACAAATTTGATAAAGAACATTTACTAAACACAAAAAATCTATACTTTGAAATTTAATTTTCCTTATATTTTTGCAATTATTAATTTATTGTTTTCAAATGTATGAAAAATATTAATATGCAAAAATATTGAAAAAAAAATAAAAATCACTCATAATAATTGCAATAACATGAGTTATCACCTAGGAAACAATTTTAAGATAAAACTTAGCTGCAATGTGGGGTTGCTACACTCTCTCTTTCTCTGAATGGAAATGATGCAAGGACAAAGAAGTGAGACTTACGACTCATGGTTTTTTATGGTATGCAAACCCTCTATTTTTTCTCTCCCCCTACCCGCTCTCATCTACTCTACTAAAGTATGGAAGAAAATGTACTAGAATAGAATTGAACCACTTTAAACCCCAAGTGGCCTCATTATAACACAACTTGATAGCCAAAAAGGGGTTAAATTTGACCCAATAAACCCTAAATATGAGTAAAATTTTGACTCTACTAGAGTCTTATTCATGGTGCTAATGTGGCTTCTTGCAAGATCTGGGAAAAGTTATCCGTTATCGTGTTCCTCTATCGCTCGAGGGATTCCTTGAGAAATATTTTGAAATGATCTCCTACTTCCTCATATTTATTTTCTTCTCCCATCGGAGGTCGTCAGGGTTTGCGAGGTTGATCTTGCAACGGTTCAACGAGTTCAAGCCCTAACTCCTTATACCCTAACCTTGTGGGGGACATGAAAAGAAAAATAGACAAAGAGAAGACCACTTTTATACCAATGATCAAAACTTATGTAGGAATGAAAAAAAATACAGTTATAAAAATAAACACAGAGGTGTAGCAGAAATAATCTTCATTTCATTAATATCAAAGAACTAAAATACGCTTACAAGAAGAATGGAAATAAAGTAGCTCAGGTGATGGTAACTTATATTCAAGAAGAGATGTGGCAACTAAATGCCTCTAAACTATGTTAAAATGAGGCTCAAGGGAATTTTTATTATTGAACAACAAAGGAAAACCATAAACAACTAAAACCCTGACCCCAGGAGATGGAACACTAAGAGTTTGTGGGCCTTGTCAAAACAACTCCAGAAGTTCAGGACCCGAAAAACTACTAAAAATAGTGACAATGATTATATAATTAAGGAAACAGATGAAACTGACTCGATTTCTAGGTGGAACAGGTGGGTGGCCACCAATATCCACCTATATCATTTTCCCACTTGAATCTCTTTCCACATATTGATGTGGTGTGAAGTGTTATAGCTACCACTAAAAATGAGGCTATGAATTTCCTCATGTATTGTGTTGCCCCAAGAAAACCCTTGACCTTAGAAACATTAGTAGGAGCTAGTCACTTCATGATGGCCTCCATCTTGGCATGATTTATCTTCAGTTATGTCCCACATATATCATCTCCTAGATACACTAATTTTTTTTGTGAAAAATCACACTTCTTGAAATTTACTAACAAATAATTCTTCTTTAATGTCTCTAGCATGTGCATATAATCTGATATTTTCTTATCATAAGTAGAATTGTATGGAAGTATGTCATCCAAATAAATAATAATGTAAATAAATTTATAAAAGGGTACAATATATTATTCACTAACCTCATGAACATAGTCGGTGCATTGGATAGGCCAAATGACATAACCAACCACTAATAATATCCTTGTCTCATTTTGAAGGTAATCATTAACATATCCTCTCCTCTAAATTCAAATTGGTGATACCTTGACTTTAATTCCATCTTGGTGAAGTATTTGACTTGCTGCAATTGATATAATAGAGCATTTATCCTAGGTAGGAGGTACTTGTTCCTGAGCATAAGTTTGTTTAATGACTGTAACCTATAGACATCCACCAATTCCCATCCTTCTTTGGACTAATATGATGGGTGACACACATGGTGAGGTAATTCGTCAAATGGCGCCCTATTCCAATAGCTACTATAACTACTTCTTCATGTTACTTTCCTCTACAATAAACTACCTACACAACCCAATGTTTTGAAGCGAGTCAGATTTTTTTTTTGAAGCGAGTCAGAAAAAAAACTAGATCTTATGCTCTACTTTACTCTTGGGTGGTATCCCTTTAGGATCTTGGAATAAACACTTGTATTCCTGTAGAAAATAATATATTTTTCTTTTTATCGCTTAGTACCCCACTCGAAGGATGACTTAACTCTAATGGACTCTTTTATAGAGTAAATTTCTTTTAAAAATAACAAAACATTTTCTTGCTAAAAATCATCAATGTTTTTGCTTAGTTGGCACTTATGAGAAATATCTTCAACTTTCCCTTGTTTCCATTGATTATGAAGGATTTTTTGTCAATGATTGGCTTTTTCTAATTGGATCTCTTCTTGAATATTTCATCTTGAACTTGATACATAGGTTGAACCAGAATTGTACACATTGTACACATTGATGATGGAGGACACTCACTTAGAGAGTCTTCGTGGAGATATGACTTGTGTTTCATTGGAGAATTTGGAGGATGGACCATATGGAGAAGTAGGCAAAGAGATGACTTCTTTGCCAACACCTTGGATGATCTCTCCTTGGATGACTATGATGGGACCTTCTACATTGAAGAAGCAAGGAGAATCACATGTTGCGGACCTTGATATGGCAATTTGTGACCTCATTCTAGCTGGTTCAAATGCTCGGGAGAAGGGATGAACTTGATGATATTTTTTATGAATATGGGTCATGCTTAGCCACATGGAGATTGGCTAGGTGCCTAGCATGACTCATGGACTACTTGCAGGTAGGGCACATTGTTTGAGTTGACTTCTTCATGGCCTACATCCAAGAAGGAACTCTTGGTGCACCTTTAGTGGGGGAGAAGCCTTGAAGGAAGTACTGATGATGATTTTTTGGGATCCTCGTTGATTTTTGGGATCCATAGTAAGGTGGATAACATAGAAAGTGGTTTTTAAGGCCTTAAAATCGATTTTGAAAATTTTCACCAAAAAGTTTACAAACTGGGATCACAAAAAATGACTTTATAAATTAATTCCTCCAAATATTCCACACTAAAAGTGTTGAGATGCATGAAATATAATATATGGATTCAATCAAAATCATACAGCAAATCCTTCCATACATCGCAAAAAATGTCTCAATTTATGGAACTTTATTGATATCATCTGCCATCCATGTCACGGGCCTTGAAATGGAGTACCACATAGGGCACCAACAAGAGTACCAGATACGACACCAATAAGAGGTTCTCAAACCATTAAAAAACAATTTGGTTATAACACAAAATCGATTGAAACAACAACCATATTAACATTTCAATGAAAGAGAATTTGAAGAGGGGGATTAGGTCTTTATGAGACTACATCCATATAAACTGATATCCCTAAAGCAAAAAAAGAAGGAAAATAAATTGGTAACAATGTGTTATGGCCCCTGTAGGTGCTTCAAAGGACTAGGAAGTATAGATTTATGGCGTACAAATTTTTTTTTCCTCGATCCTCACATATACATCCAATTTTCCATGTTTCTTTCTTAAATAAGATAAAAGTGATAATATCCCAATCCATACTATTTTACCCAATAGTAATAAAGAAGGGAAATTTGTACGAAAACTAGAGACAATCCTCGAAGCAAGGATTAAATTGTTGATAAATTGAGAAATCACTGAATGCATCATCAAATAAAAAAACCTACAAATAGAAGAGATGATATCGTTAAATAAAGTATTCATGCATAAACACATACAAATTACTTTATTAATATGACAATTTTTTTTTAATAAACGAACTCCAGTTTATTCAAATACAGTAAACCATTTTATATCTTATAAATATAGATGAATATCATCATTATGAAACACCACCATCAATATATATATATATAACCTCAATAAACTAATAATTAAATCCAATTCGATAATTAAATCCAATTCGTAAAACTTAGTAAAGTGATGATTTTATTTTGAAACTAGAGTAATTAAATCCAATTCATAGAACTTGGTAAAGTGAAATGTATTGATTTTGAAACTATAGTAAAATGATTTAGTTTTCACTATTGTTATATTTTTAATAGATTGTTTTCTTATACTCAAATTTATTTTTTTTTAGTAAAATAACATTGGTTTCATCACAAATATGTTCCAATTAAAAAAAAAAAAAAAAAATTATTATTTTTAAATTTTATTAATGCAAATTATATATCAACATTACACACAATTATTAAAATTTAACCAATGAATAAAAAATAATTGATACTCGAAACTCTACCTTATAGCGAATTACAATATACAGAGGCAGAGGAGGTACAATAAGATGAAAACTCTGCTTAACGAGTACTCGAAGGCATTCGTCAACAGTTCACAAGACACTATAATATATAAGATGCAAATTGAATGATTTACGAGTTTTAGGAAAGCTAGTTCGAGAAATCTATTGAAATCTGCTCGAAATATTGTTGTCATTTTATTTTAAATTGACATTGTATAATTATTTTTAATTTTTTTTTGGAATTTCTTGTTTGAAATCCAATCCATTTTTAAATGTATTAAATGAATTTAATGCAACTTGATTTACGCATAGTTAACGTATTAAACATATAATTATAACAAATTTTAAACCATTTTCGAGAAAACCTCCAAAAGTTAAAAAGTTTACTCAACAAGCTTTAAATTCACTATGATTTACAACGGATATCAATGATTTTATAGCTTAGTAAAATTGATATAATTGTCGAGGAAAAAGGTACGACATTGTAGTAGTCTCATGGATATCGTTGATTTTAAAGGTCTGTTTAAATTAATAGAGTATCCACTCGTAAGGATTTAGTTAGAGAATAATTTTATAAACTTGCAAGAATTGCAAGAATTGAAAAAAAATGAAAGAGGGAATGAATTACGTGATAAAATAACAAATACATAAAGTAGTTAAGTTAAGTTTAATTTCATGCTTTTTTGTATTGTACACATAAGTTTCTTAAGTATAACTTAGGTGAGTATGGTGCAAGATGGATGAGGCTTGATAAAAAGGTTATTTAGGTATACATGTACAATGCACAAAAGAGGAGAGAAAGAAAACATAGTGGGAACAAAGACCACATTCAAAATACAATGAAAAACTATAAGAAAATATAACCGCTAGGAAATTCTCGTCCTTCACCCTAAGGCGATCTCATAGACGATGAAACTTCGGAATAATTCTTGGTGAAGACGTCGACATTGTACTTAGAATAAGACAGTATTCTAGGTCAATGACCTCATCATGATCAATCCTATGATGTAGTAGATATGGATCTCAAAATCTTTGGCCCATTATCATTGCAGTAGATCTCTGCAAAAGTTTAGTGTACTCTAATTGTGACACCATATGATAGTGAGACAATGGAGAAAAATACTAAGATCAAAAGGGAAATGCTACAACCAAATGGTCTGAATGACGAGACTCCTTCTCTACAAATGTATATGGAGGAAAAAGCGTCATTTTCGGAAGTAGAAGTATCAAATCCCATGTTTAGATCAAGGAATGATTCTCCTTATCCATGGTTGCATGACAATATGGATTCACTACAACTTCAACATGCATTTGACGATAAGATGGATGAACCATATATACACGCATCAACATGTTTATCTCTAGGGATGCATGCATGTGCATGCATGGCTTTAGGGATGTATTCATGGGTTCATGCATTGTGTTATAGATGCCTCCTTGGATGCATCCATGGGCATGCATGGGTCTGCACTTGAGAGTGCATGTGGGGCAACATCAAGTTGAGACCTTATCAAATTTGCATCATCAACATCATCAATAGTAGAGGAATTAAAGTCCTCTTCCATGTTTCTGAAAGCAATGTCTCCAACTGTAGCAGAGTCTTCATCACCATGGAGGAAGATATTTCCTCATGTGCAACATCTTCATTATTCAATAGGTTAAAATTCTCATCTGAAATAACTTCGTCATCAACAAAAGAAGCAAAGTCTTCATGTGCAACACTATCTCGAAAATATTTTTCCACATTGTTGAAGAAGTCTTTACCGATTTCAAGACTGTTAGGATAAATCGAGTTGTCTTCCTACAAATTGTGTTCTTTTATATAATATTCCTCACCATATAATTCTTTTAATTTAGTCCAAATTTGATGTGGCGATTCAATATCTATGATCTGATAAAGAATATCATGACACAGATAGACACAATCTTCCATAACCCATGTCATATTTGTTAAGCCAATCAAACTTCTCATCCTCTCACATTGGCTTTGTCTCATATCCCATGATTATATGGTACAAGTCTTTGCTCCTAAGATGAAGAAAAATCATCATCTTCCATTCATAGTAATTGCCGGAGTGAGAATGACCAGACCTATGAATTCTCTTTTTTCACCAATTCAATTTTTTGACAGTTTTTAGCAATTTCAATGTGTGCAAAATTCCAGCTCTTTCAATTTCCCAACAATTTCCAATGCTTTGATCTTGAAATGTGCAAAAAAATGTTATGCACTTTCTTAAGGCCCCTCACAACTCTAAACCATGTTCAATTATTAGAGTGTATATAGGTAAAGACCTAGTTGGTGAATAATTACATAAACTTACAACAATTGAGAAAAAAATAGAAATAAAAATGAATTTTGTATATTCACTAATGATGAAAAAATCAATATATAAAGAAACTAAATTAATCTTAAATAATATATTTTATGCTATGTTAATATACATGTACATAAATGAATCCCACCAACCAATCTGTCACACCAAGAAATCCAAAAAAAACCTTAAATATTTGACTCGATATAATTTGTTTTTAATATTTACCATTTTTTAATGTTTAAGGTATCTAATTTTGTCAATTTCGTATTAGCTTTTAAACAATTTCAACCACATAAACATGCATTTAAAAATTTGTTCCTAGGTTCAATACAATTTAGTTATTAATTAATAACAGCAATTAAAGTAAAATATATTCCATATTATTTTGGAATTTGCGGTTGAAAGGTAGATTGCGACACTCTCCATTGTATCCACGTTAGGCTTGGATTACAGCCAACTTGATGATATACAAACAAGATGAAACATTTGACTTTCGCGCAAATTGTAAGGGAAGCATGGACTTTCACTGCCTTCACTAAATTGTGTTGCTTAAGATTTGAAATATTTTTGACATGGCAAATACGAGAAAACAAACTCAGGAAGTGTATTTTATGTTTTGCATACTAGAGTACTATATTACACCAGGCATTCACTATCGCTTAGAAAGTTACAGAGGTCCACGGTGATTTGATTGACTAAAACAATATTTACGCACATTACCATCCCAAACTGGTGGAATTGGACGTTTTTCTCTGACAAGCAGCTTCTATATCTGAATTTTAACGAGAGTGTAATGAAGTAAGAAAGTACTGCCATACTATACAAAACAGAGGTGATAAAGCAAAGCTGTCTTGCTTCATTTTCACCTGGGTTCCAGAATTCCTGACGAGGGATCAGCAGCTGAAGAATGGATATCGGAAGCCGTCCTAGAAGAATTTGCTGCTTTTGAAGGCAAATTACTGGTTCAAGCTTTTTCAGATAAGCCAACAACGTCCAGATCCGCGAATGTAGGCTTTGTGGGAGAAGCAAGATGTCGTTTCTCACTTGTGAGCATCGACACCACCCGGGACATTGAAGGCCTCAACGCTGCAACTGCTTGGGTGCACAAAAGACCAATTTTGATCACTCTAATCCCTTCCTCCCACGAATAACTGCCCTCCAATGTGGGGTCCATAATTTTAAAGCTTTCTCTGTTTTATACAATCTCCATGTCTGGTTGCCCAACATCCACACTCATAAAAATTTAGTTAGCAAGGTTTCATGAATGCAAATCGAGATTTCAGGAAATTTCCACTTGAAATTAGATAACATTGATAGGCATACTTCTTCGATGAGAAACTCTTCTTGAGCCACAATACGATTCTTTCTTCCTCTGATGATCTCAAGTAAAAGAACTCCAAAGCTGAATACATCTGCTTTCTCCGTTAGCTGTCCGCGCAAGGCGTACCCAGGGGCCATGTAACCTCTGTACACAATGTCATCATGTACAATGAAATCTCCATAACATCTAAACCCTTTTAAAATTATAAAATCCCTTTTCAGATATATGAGTTGTATTTTATTAATTGTGTTAGCGACTGATGGGATAGTAGAGAGATTTCTTACATTGTTCCTGCAATTCCAGTGGTAACGTGAGTTAGATCTTCTGTGAAGAATTTTGCTAATCCAAAGTCTGCTATTTTGGGTGTAAGTTTACTATCCAGTAAAATATTGCTGGCTTTAATATCTCTATGGATGATGCGAATCTCAGACTCCTCGTGAAGATATGCCAACCCACGGGCAGTTCCAACTATGATTTCAGACCTTTGAGGCCAGTTAAGTAGATGACTTTTTGTTGTATCTGCAATTATTGCATCACATACCAAAATAAATAATAATCCATCAGCAAGATAAGAATACAAACTCGAACAAATCCACGAACCATGCAGCAGTTTAGAAGTTTAAAGAACCAGAAGGAACCAAATAGAATCTTGTGGGCACTACTGTTCAGAACTTAAAGGAGGAGAGGAAACCAAATAGAATCTTGTCGAGGCTACTGTTCGGAAGATTCATAAACTAGGTGCCTTTCTGAACTTTCAAACGAGCAACCGAGTAATTTCACTAGATTTCTGTGCTGAATACAACTGATGAGATTTGATTCATTCAGAAATTCAGAGTGTCCTTGTTTTGAACCTATTCGCAACCGTTTAACTGCAACCGCTCTGCCATCTGGTAAGTTCCCCTGCAAACCAATAAATTTTATGATAATTTATAAATGGTTTCTCAGTAGTTTCGAATTTATTTCAATATAACGTGAAACATATAACACTTACTTTAAAAACAGATCCAAAACCTCCATGGCCAAGTATATTCTCTTCCTTAAAATTGCACGTAGCCTGTCTTAAAATATCGTACTTGAAAATTAATTCCAAATTCGCCATAGGGCTTATTTCTCCTTCCTCACCTGGGAAAGCAATGACAAGGCGTCAATTTATCTCATGCGGCAAAACAATTATACGGTGTTCAATAAAGGAGTTGCCTATATGTGAGGCTTTTTAGAGTTTAAGGTTTACTTCTAGTTAAGAAAAATTTTGTGACTAAATATTAATTTGTGTAATTTAAATTAGTTTTTAACTATATATATATGAATTCAACATTCCTAAATTCAACATTCCTAAAATCATTAGGACGAAAAATTCCCTCATCAAAATTTGTCATATCAATTATAAACGAATTAAATCATTCTCACTTACCAACAAATAACAGTTCCTAAGCCACAACCTAATAAAGCACAAACTAAATGAATTACCAATTTGAGGGCCAGGGGTTCGGAGAATCTGTTCCCAACGTCTCCGTCTAGAAATATAATTCCATTTACAAAGGCCTATGACTGCAATCGATCCAACCACGGGGGTCACTACGGCCAGGGTTATCCGAAGAACGTTCGATCTTTTACCTCCTGCAATTTTGAGGATGAATTATCTGTTAAAATTGGGTATGATTTATTTAAAAGCTTTCCAAGATCCTTGTATTGCTTATCGTCGTAAACTGTCTGAAAATTTAATACATGAGGATAATAAAGAATGTTTCAATTTTCTCCATAATGAAATCATTTTTCTTGAATCTGGTTTGGATTTATTATAAGTTGAAGTTGTGAGAACGACTACTTTGTCAAGTGTGCTCGATGCAATTGACATTCTCGCCCTGCTCCCCTCATTCATTTCGTCATGTGTTGGTTCTCTGCCAAGAATGTGGGTTGATCTTTGTGTCCTAAGGTCTAAGTCAGTTCCTAAAATATTTAATTCTATTGAAAGAGGTTGTAGTTAATTGGTCTCAATGGCCTTTCACTTAGTGTGTCGAAGTTATGTCCTTACTTTGTCAAAATTGTGAGTTGGGAGGGGTTTTCCTGTTTATGGGTCTGTAATATTTTTCTATTGGAATGTGGGAGTTGATATTTATGCATCTTGTCGTGTATTTTCGTTCCTTAGATAACAAAGTTTTCAATCTTACCACCCTTCTCTATAGTCTACTACTGAGAAGGTGGAACGTGGATGACTATTGCTACACTGATTACTAGGATGTCACGACAGTGAGGGTCCTTTTCAATATTGTTTCTATAAAACAATTATTGACTTTATGTTGCAATATACAAGTTTCTATAAATTTTATACAGGTGTTACTCAACTACTGGGCAAATACTTCCTACAGCATTGTCAGTGTATTCAACGATCAGTAGTACTGCATGCAAATATGGTTAAAGGAAAGATGGCCTAGAAGGAGGCTAAAGACAAAGAGAAACAGAAACAAAAAAATCCTATTGTGAGCCCTAGCAAGAGAGGAAGAAAGACAAGTAAAGAGGTAATGGAAAACCTTTTTGATGTCTATTCTACAGGCATTATGCCACAAGTCCAAAACCTTATTTCTAGATGGGAGAGAAAGTGTAATACCAAAAAGGAAGGAGAGGAGGCAATGGATTTCCTAAAAGACCCTCATAACACAAGAAGCAGAATGTCACTATTCCACCAGATTATCTATACACCTACTCAACGCTTAAATGTGTTCTAGGCAATCATGAGTATATAGGACCACAAGCCACCTTCATTTTACAAGAGATATGGAGAGAGATCCAAGAAATTTGTGTGTTTCAGCAACATGGTACTGTGGTACTGTTGGTCTTGGCCACATAGAGGTGGATATGTCTGGTTCTAGTGTAAAGGACCCAACACCAATTGAGTCATCGGATGATTGACATAGTTTTTTATCTGGTTTTTGCCTATGTATGTTGCGGATAGCATTTACTATTTGAAGTTAGATTATGTAAGAGATAGTAGAAGGTTTAAACTCTTTCAATACTTGTTGGATTAAAACTCTTTAAGGTGGCTAACAGAACTCGTTTCCTTCAGATAGGTTGAGGCCATAAAATTTTGATATGATGTAACATGCTATTTTTTTATTATAAAAAATAGAAAAAATCTGCCAAATTTCAATAACAAATCCAAAACATAAAACAGTTTTACTATACAAGTTACACATTTGGTAAATTGTGATAAACTGTGTAAGAAAAACCCAAAAAAAATTATTGACAGATTTGTGAAAAAACCAAACCGGTAAACTGTGGTAGAATGTGTGAGAAAAAAACTTGACCACAATGCCAGTGAGAGGATGGAAACGTTGAAAAAAGGAAAATTCTAGAAATAGAATTGGCAATTTGAAGACAAGAATTTTGCTCCAAGGGCTCCCGTCTTACAATTTGCGAATATTCCCGTCAAGCCAACAGCTAAGCACGCGTTGCATGTAATATCCTTTAAGGAATATATAATCCCATTGATGTAATAATAGTAAAAATATAACAGCAAAGTAATATGCTTATTATAAAAAAAACCTCGTGATAACATATACACATAATACTCCATCACACATAATTAAGTTCAAATCACCATATTTAAACAAGCCCTAAAGAAATCCACCAAATATCATTTATTAAGGAATTTAGCCCATACAATACAAGCAGTTTGACCACAATGTAGATGGGTAAATTACATCATAATGCCAATTAATAACCCTTGAATTAGTGTTGTGGTGGTGTTGCAACAACTTGCTGCAATAGATATGTGCTTTCTTCCTTTTCCAATCTAGAACTTCAAATAATTATAAATAAACCAGCAGGGCAGATCCTAGATCCACACTCATAAATTGTAAAGTAAAAATAGATGAAAACCCCTTTTCAAAACAAACATGCAATGAATGCGACCAACTAGGGTGATTATAGAAACCACCGAAGTTGGGTTTGCTTACTAGGGTGAAATTCTCGAATCTCACCGAAGGAAGCTTGAGGATCTCACCTGAAAATCCTCACTTGAAAACTCTTCTGAGCTCTCAGAATATCAATCTAGAAAATATTAAATTCCATGAGTTGCTCTCATTCCTCCTCCTCCTTTTATAGTTAGGCTACTGGGAAAAACCATGGGCAAAGACTTGGGGTCAAAACAACCCAAAACGAAAAACCATGGGCAAATACCTGGGGTCAAAACAACCCGAAAGGAAAAACCATGGGCCAATGCCACTTTATTTATTAATTTATTTATTAGTCTACTACGATTATGATTTGTTCCAACCGGTTAAACGGTTGGGGATATTACAGTTCCCCCTGCACAAAATTACTTGCCCTCAAGCAATTTCAATTTTGGATGTTGCAATATGTGTTCTCCTTCCCAAGTGGCATCCTCAACGGGAAAATCTTTCCATCATACCAAATATTCGTGGATGATTCTGCTTCGAAGCTTTCTTTCTCGAACCTCCAACACCTCCTCAGGAACCAGTTGAAGATGGCCCTCTTCATCTAATGGCGGTAATCCTGGCGATGATTTTATGTTTGATCCTAATGCTTTCTTCAAACAGGAGACATGAAATATGTTATGAATTCTGTTCTCTGCAGGAAGCTCTAGCTCATATGCCACTTCTCCTATTTTTCGAATAACTCGATAGGGCCCGTAAAATCATGGCTTTAATTTTTCCGCCCCCTTCTGCTTCAAGGCAGACTGCCTGTACGGCTGAAGGCGGAGATAAACCACATCTCCCACTTCGAAACTCCCCTCTATCCTTCGACGATCTGCATATAACTTTTGTCGATTTTGTGCCATCTACAGATTGTGTTTAAGGGCTCTTAGAATATCCTGACACCCCTCGATCCAATCCTTTGCCAATGGTGCTCTACTATCTCCAAACGTTGTATCTGCAAAAGATATTGCCTCATATCTATATAAGGCTCGGAAAGGTGACATCCCTATGGACATGTGATAAGTGGTGTTATCGCAGTATTCTCCTAAGTACAACCACTTCTTCCATGCTCGTTGTTTTCCTGTGACATAATCTCGTAAGTAACCTTCCACCCATTTATTCACTGCTTCTGTCTGTCCATTTGTCTACGGGTGATAACTGGTACTAGGGGTGAGTTTTGTTCCAGCCAACTTGAATAACTCTTGCCAGAATGCTCCCATGAATCTACTATCACGGTCACTCACAATGGTTTTGGGCAAACCATGTAGATGGAATACCCCTTGGAAGAATATTTCTGCTATTTGAGATGCAGAACTTTTGGAGGGGATTGCAAAGAAGTGAGCTTACTTGGTGAGACGATCCACCACCACAAAAATACAATCTTTGCCTTGTGAGGAGGGTGGCCCTGTAATGAAATCCATGGATATACTCTCCCATTTTTGTTCCGGAATGGGTAGTGGTTGTAATAAACCTGCCGGGTGTGTATGTTCAACCTTATTACTTTGACAGGTACCACATTCTTTAACATATTTGATAATGTCCTTCTTGAGTTCCTTCCATGTGAACCTTTTCCTAATGGTACCATAAGTCTTTAGAAATCCTGGATGTCTGGCTAAAGGGGAGTCATGGGCTACTTGTAGAATGTTCATCCTAAGTTGAGAATCGGGTACTAGATAGATTCGATCCTTATAATATATAATATCGTTGAAAACTCTATAACGGATGTCTGATGACTATCTGTGAAGGATCTCACAAGCTGATTCATTTTTTGAGTATTCCACCAGAATATGGGACTTCTAGTCATCCACAATATCTATGAGAGAGAAGGTAGTTGTTCTCCTTGACAAGGCATCTGCAACTGCATTGTTTTTACCTTTGAAATATTCAATCTCAAAATCATAGGCTCGGATCTTACTGACCCATTTTTGCTGCCTTTCATTTAATCCCTTCTGATCAAGGAAGTATCTAAGACTATTGTGATCAATTTTGACTTTGAACCGGTTCCCCACTAGATATGGAAGAAACTTGGCCAATGCATGCATAATAGCCAACATTTCTTTGTCATAAATGGAGTAAGAGCATTCATAATCATGCAACTTTCTACTCTCAAAAGCAATGGGATGATGGTTCTATGTTAGGACAGCCCCTGTTCCTTCCCCAAAAGTGTCACACTCCAATACAAAGGGTTGAGAGAAGTCTGGCAAGGCTAGAACTAGACATGAACTCATGACTTCCTTCATCCGCTAAAAAGTCTCCTGGGTTGTTTCTGTCCATAAAAAGGCTCCTCTTTTTGTCAAGTCAGTAAGAGGGGCTACTAGCTGTGAATACCCCTTTACAAATCTTCTGTAATAAGTAAAAATACCCAAGAAGCTCCTTAACTCTGTTACATTTCTGGGAGTTGGCCAATTGAGAATGGCTTCAATCTTCTCTTGGTGGACCTTAACACCCTAGCTCCCGATGATGTGACCCAGATATAGCATTTTTGTCATCCCAAACTCACATTTAGAGATTTTGGCATAAAATTATTGTGCCTCCAATATTCCCAAGACCTCATCCAGGTGTTGCAGATGCTCTTCCCATGTTTCACTGAAGATCAGGATGTCGTTGAAGAAGACCAAAACAAATTTACGCATTTGCTTGTTGAATACATGGTTCATGCATGACTGGAATGTCGCAAGGGCGTTGTTCAACCCAAAATGCATCACTAGGAACTCATAATGTCCATAGTGGCATCTAAAAGCTGTTTTTGAAATGTATTGATCACAAAACCTAATCTGGTGATACCCTGAGCGAAGGTAAATTTTTGAGAAGTACTTGGCTCCCTTTAACTCATCCATCAATTCGTCGATCCTAGGGATAGGATATCAATTTTTGATGGTCTTATTATTCAGTTCTCAATAATCTATACACATCCTCAGGGACCCATCCTTTTTCTTGACCAAGACTACAGACGAAGGAAAAGGGCTCGAGCTCGCCCGAATGTGTCCTAATGCCAACAATTCTTTTATTGCCTTTTCTATCTCATCCTTGTACACTTTGGGGTGCCTTTAAGGGGTAGTGATGACAGCTTGGACCCCTTCCTCTAGTTCGATGATGTGCTCAAATCCCCTATCAGGTGGTCGTCCTAGGGGTATATCTCCAAAGACCTTCTGGTATTTTTGCAATAGTGCCATAATATAAGGGGAGTACTCCTTGTGTTGTTCTACTAGTTTCTTCTCCATGATTCGACACTCTAATGCCCATAAAATATCCGCATGTCGAAGGTCTGCCTCCATCCAATTGGATGTCACAACCTTGGGAGGATATGCATGCATTCCTCTCAACTTCACCTTTTTACCATCTGGTCCTGTGAATGCGAGTTCTAAGTCTTGGTAGTTTACTGTATGAGTTCCGATAGAATATAGCCATTATACCCCCAATACTACATGAGATTCTAGGCAGTCTACGACAAAGAAGTTATATGTTTCCCATTGCTAGTCTCATGTTAGGAACTATCTTAGTGCATGGCATGTGGTTGTGCTCTTTCTTTCTAGGAATCAAAACTATAAAGCCTTCAAATTCTTCAGTAGCTAGTCCCCTTCTGGCTACGAATTCTGTATCTGAAGTTGTGGGAGGCCCCACCATCAGTTAGCACAGTAACCTTCTATCCTTGTATGGTGCCCCTAACCCGGAGGGTGTGATATCTTGGGACCCCTGTAAGAGAAGAAATGACTCCTTCCTGAACTTCTTCCTGTATTTCCCCCATGCCTTGTGATTCCCCTTGATCGAGCTCTGGATTCTCTTCCTCATCTTCGCTTTTAGAAAATACTTCAATATAGTGGGCCTTCCCTTTAGTACATCGATGTCCTGGTGCCCAAGGTTCTTGACAAGAGAAGCATAGCCTTCTCCTTCTGAGATCTTTCCTAGTCTCATCATCCAGCTTCCCCTTACCAAATGGTTCTTGTTGTTGCTGCTTGACTTCATTCCCTTTTTGAGGAATAGAAAATTTAGGTAGGAATCTATTCTTGGGTACTGCATCCTGCATATCGCTTGCACGGTTAATTGCATCTTGAAAGGTGGTAGGTTGGTAGGCTCGAACCAAACCTCGTAGGGGTTCTGACAACCCTTATTTAAATAACATGACCAACCAGGTCATGGAGAGGTCGCTGACCATTACTGCAAGCCTTTGGAATTCTGTGACATAAGATTCAAGGCTCCCTGTCAGTCGGAGCTGGGTTAGCTCCCAGAAGTACATCTTAGGATCTTTCCTATCGAATATTTATATTAACCTCTGTGTGAATTCTGTATAAGAGATGATGCTGGCATGTCCCAGAGTGGCCATACCATGTTGCCACCATTCATGTGCTTCTCCGTCAAGTTGAAGTGTGGCGTATTTGATGGCATCCTTCTCCCGCATGGGATTGAGCTGGAAATATGTATTCAGTTTTTGTACCCATGACCGTGTTGAACACTTCGACGATCCATCAAAATAAGGAAGTGTTACCTTTCCCACATCCTTCTACAAATCTACATTTTACTGATGACCCCCATATGTGGTTTCCTTCCTTTGTTGTTTGCTCCTCATGTAGTAAAAGTCATTAAGGCTCAGGGTCGCTTTCACGTTGGGAGGAAACGTATCATATTATTTCATCCATGCGGTAACCGTTTCTACAATAGGTGAAGGGCAGTCTTGCTCCCTAGAGGAGTCATCCAAAAATGGAGGCATGGTTGGTCAGCTAAAAGGGCTACTCTGAGTGTTGACATGTTCGTGTGATGGACCGTTGCTACGAACATTGATATACTCCTGCGTTGGACCATCCCCACCTGAATGGGAACCTCCTTCCCCATTATTGCTTTACACATTAGGTTACCCGATATGTACTTTAAGGAGTTCCATGATGGCGTTTTGAGTGTCAACGATATTTTGTAAGGAATCTTCAAGTTTGGTATTTTCATGACCACCCATTGGTCTTTCTTCCCCTTCCGTTCTGCCTTGACTCCTAGCCCTTTTTCCTTCCCAATTGACAATAATATCCTTTTGTTTATCCTTCCTTGGCATCCCACAGCTGGCCAAGATGAAGCTTTGATACAAATGTAATATCCTTTAAGGAATATATAATGCCACTGATGTAATAATAGTAAAAATATAACAACAAAGTAATATGCTTATTATAAAAAACCCTCGTGATAACATATACACATAATACTCGATCACACATAATTAAGTTCAAATCACCATATTTAAACAAGCCCTAAGGAAATCCACCAAATATAATTTATTAAGGAATTTAGCCCATATAATACAAGCAGATTGACCACAATGTAGATGGGTAAATTACATCATAATACCAATTAATAACCTTTAACTTAGTGTTGTGGTGGTGCTGCAACAACTTGCTGCAATAGATCTGTGCTTTCTCCCTTTGCCAATCTAGAAATGCAAATAATTATAAATAAACCAGCAGGGCAGATCCCAGATCCACGCTCATAAACTGTAAAGTAAAAATAGATGAAAACCCCTTTTCAAAACAAATATGAAATGAATGTGACCAGCTAGGGTGATTATAGAAACCACCAAAGTTGGGTTTGCTTACTAGGGTGAGATTCTCGAATTTCACCGAAGGAAGCTTGAGGATCTCCCCTGAAAATCCTCACTTGAAAAATCCTCTGAGCTCTCAAAATATCAATGAATAAAAGATTAAATTCCATGAGTTTCTCTTGTTCCTCCTCCTCCTTTTATAGTCGGGCTACTTGGAAAAACCATGGGAAAAGACCTGGGGTCAAAAAAACCCAAAAGGAAAAACCATGGGCAAATACTTGGGGTCAAAACAACCCAAAAGGAAAAACCATGGGCCAATGCCACTTTATTTATTAATATAGTTATTAGTCTACTACTATTATGATTTGGTCGAACTGGTTAAACAGTTGGGGATATTACATTGTAGCTCTCTTGCGACATCTCTACAATACACTTCCCCATGCTGTAGATGTTATACAAAGGCAACATAACATCGTCGACTAAATCTGCAGCAAAGAGTTTGGGACTCTCTGCAGCTTTATTGGCAGTCTTTGTGAGTCGGGCCTTGGTATCATTTGAGAACTGGTCAAATTATTGGTGTTTCCTAGGTGTTGAAATGTTACTTTCAACTGCTCAGCCCACAAACAACCACTTTCTAATTTTGTTTGAAAATTTCTGTCACACACCGCCTTCTAAAATTGTTGAACAGTCAGTTTCGTTATTTTTTTTGGCGCCAATCCTTTGCATTTGGAAACAGAGATTTCCATTTTAATTGAACAGAGCCTCTGTACATTAAACAGGACACAAAGCCTTTTATATAAAACAGAGCAGTTTGATTTTTATGTGAACGCGGGAGTTCTATTTGAAGGGCAGTGGTCCCCAGACCACATGGCAGATTCCTATAGGATCGGGATTTTGTTTTGCCCGTTCACAAAGAAGAGAACCAGACCTGAAATATTATATGGCAGAGTTTATAAAGAGTTTTCGCATTACAAACTTGGCTTGCGTCAGCAGCCAATCTTCAGATGCGATATGGATTATAGGATGGATTGGATAATCCATCGCGCGCACAAAACATGACGTCAACAACCCATAATTGGAACGTGATGTGTTCATTGCAATTTGATTAATAACTCTTGAAGTGTGAGCGGATGTTTTTTTTCAAAAGGTTCGTTTAGTTTTATTAAAGTCTTTGTGTTATAGACATATGCGATGTATTGTTTTCATATCACGCAACAAAAGTTTTTACAACCTTTGAAATGTTGTGTTTTAACATATTACATGTGTGGTATTGTAATAAGGCCCCACAGGTTTTAGTATTAGTCTTTTATATAGTTTTGTCAAGTCTTTGTTATAGTTTTACTTTTATTAAAAAGGACTTACGTTATATGCTTTGAAAAAGCTCGAGAGGCTATGTAATATAAAAAGACAGTGTATTGTATATACACAGTGAATAGAATTGAAAAAGCACAACAGTGCGAAATTGCATTACACAGCAGAGTGTAGTTTCTGAATAGAACAGAGACATGATGTTTTTTTTTGAGAGAAAGATAGAGAGTGTATTCTCTGTTTGAGATAGAGTGAAGATTTTGGAACTATGTTTTGCAGTAGTCCAACTTGTAATCCCTCTAAGGAGAAAGTTTTTATAACAGTGTTTTGAGGAAGTTTTTGTAACAGTGTTTTGATTAATGAATAGACGTGTTATTGTGTTCAAACCGTCTCCTGAAGAAATTTTTTTATTAATTTCTGTGTTTAGAGGAGAGCATCATTCTCTCCATACTGTTCTGGAATTCTCAGAAATTCCCACACTAGGTTGCAGATATTCAGGCTATTGTAACTAAAATCGTTGCAAAAAAAAGACTAGTTGTAACGTAAGAAGCAGCCGTTTAGATAAATGAATCCTGAAGTATTATAGCAATCCTGGAGAATATTTGCTTTCGCCGTTGCTGCACACCGTTTGCACTCGGAGGAACCTAAATCTCCCCTGCACTGGACGAGCCCATAAACCGTACTATTGCTGTTTTGCCCCTCATCAACTCACGTATTGAATCCGGTGGAAGAAACATTCACAACCAATGAGTCCAAAACGTGGTTCAGATTACGCTGGAAGGCGCTACAGTTGCTAAATTCATTTTTGCCGCTATTCCCACATCCACGCCAACTCTCACCAGTATAATCCTCATGTGGAGCAGCTACTGAGATGTGCAGAAGCGTCTTTACACTGATGATGAGTAACAAGCTGCTGAATAATTGTTTAATCTTCATCGCCATCTCGCCTTTCCAAATTTGAGACGGTAGTAGTTTGTCTTTCTAATTCGATGGGTGGAGGTGCTGCTATAATGCACGAGTAGCGTTGCAAAGTACAGGTTATGGTATTCAGGTAGAGTGCATATTCTGCTAACCCTTGACAGTCAGCACCACGTCGTCGCAAGTTGCCTTAAGTAAGCTTCAATGGTGTCCATGTAAACGGAGAGCCTATACTTGTAAGCCTTTTGATCAAGATAGCTCATAAATGCGAAGCACTTTAGTCCACCTTATTTAATGTTTGAAGTTACATGGTTGTGACACTATTCAACACAAATAGTATATCAATCACACCAATCTATATTGGAAGTCACATTATAATTTAAGACTTTTGAGACGTTATTGAACAAATATCATGTCGATCTAATCCATTCGCATTTCGAAGTCATGTAATAACTCGGGACTCTGCAAATTTTTGTTGAAGGGTGTGCTCCAAAGACTTGCGAAGTCACATTATAATTTAAGACTTTTGAGATGTTATTGAACAAATTTCATGTCAATCTAATCCATTCTCATTTCGAAGTCATGTAATAACTCGGCACTCCGCAAATTTTTGTTAAAGGGTGTGTTGCAAATTTATTATTAAATATTATTGAATGGTAGATGACTTTTGGACTTGTAGATTTTGTTGAATGATGGTCTGGGTGTGATGGAGAGTGACGAGAGTTTTTAAGAGTTTGGGTTTGGATATGATGGAGAGATTTTAGGAGACTTTTTGTTAAAGGGTGTGTTGCAAATTTATTATTAAATATTATTGAATGGTAGATGACTTTTGGACTTGTAGATTTTGTTGAATGATGGTCTGGGTGTGATGGAGAGTGACGAGAGTTTTTAAGAGTTTGGGTTTGGATATGATGGAGAGATTTTAGGAGACTTTTATAGGTTAAATTAATAAGACATGATTGAAGGAAAAAGATAAATTTATATGAATGTTAAAATTGAATGACAATTATTGATGAAGACAGAGAAGAGAAGATAAGCTAAGGGTAAACATAAGAAATATTAAATTTAAATTTTAGTTTAGAGAAGGGGTTAGTTTATATTTTAGTTTAGAGAAGGGGTTAGTTTAAATTTTAGTTTAAAAAAGGGGTTAGTTTATGAAAGAGCAAAATCAGATAACTTATGAAAATATCTTGCTAATAGGTGTCATCAATTTCTTTTAAAAATTATAGAGAAGCCAATTGAATGACCATAACTTGTGAATGAGAAAGAAAGAAATGGTAGAAAGTGAAGCATTGATTAAAATGCTAAAAATAAAATAGTTGGAAAGTTATCTCCAAGTTAATGTGAAGAATATGAAATGCTTACATGAAGAACATACATATGCAGAACGAATGTATGAAGAAATATGGAGTATAAAGTTGCAAAAAATATCAAATAGATATGTTTTCATACATATGGAGAACGAACATAACTATGAAGAAAGATGGAGTATAAAGTTGCAAATAATATTAAATAGATATGTTTTCATGTTGAGAGGAATCAAGGTATGAGAAAGAAGAAAAATTGATTTTGGGTATAAAGGAAATTTTTTTAAAGATTAGGTTTTATTGGAGGGTTATTTTTTTACCAATTTCCATAAACATATGTTAATAGTGAAGCAGTAATAGTGATGTAACAAGGATATCTATAATAGTTCTAGTAAACTATCATGTGAGCTAGTTCTTATAACTATGATCCAATAGCTTAATGAAGCTTAGATAGGGTATTCAACTTGTACTAGTGAACCCTATGGCTTGTACTAATTATTTTTGTTTAAATCTTTACACATAGTGACTCTTTACATATCCATAAATCATATCATATATTCTACTTATTTAATTAAGAATAAATACTACTTATCATATATATTATATTAATTATGCTTGTTTAAATCTTTATATGTAATGACTCTTTACATATCCATAAGTCATATCATGTATTCAACCTAATTAATTAAGTATAGCTACTTATCATAACAAGGTGATCTGTAGCTAGAACAATGAACGTATCAAACATAGTAATCCAGCAAAGTATAAGCTTAGCCATATGAGTAAGCCTCAATGATCTATACATAATTACCTATATAAAATAAATGTATTTGTGTAGATAAAGGTTTCCTATTGAAAATTCATACATTAATCTTTCTGTTAATTATGTTTTTTGTTAGATAATATATAATAAAAGATGGTGGCATATTCTCATCTTCTACTTTGTATCAATTGATCATATTAATCAGATTAACTTCTTCACATATATATTTATATTTATCAATATTTCACTTTTATAAAATATAATTAAAAAATTACTCACCTTCCTTAATATGATATTTAGTGAGAAATACAATAACAAAAATCACATTTTATTTCCAGGTACAATCAATAAAAAATAGAATCATTCCATTACTAAACAACATCCACAAATGTTTTCCCTAATTACATCATGTATAAGAGTGGCAACAAACAGTCAAAAATGAAATTATAAAATTATTACGAGTGTTTGATTTGTCTAACCAGGTGGCCTGGTGGGAAAATGAATAATAAAGAATTCAATTTACATGCATTGGTTTGCTACAGTTCCAAACCAAATTCACATTTTATTTGGAAGTAGAATCAATAAAAATAGATCAATCCCATTACTATACAACATCCACAAATGTTTTCCCTAATTACATCATGTATGAGAGCGGCAACAAACAGTCAAAAATGAAATTATAAAATTATTGCGAGTGTTTGATTACTCTAGCCAAGTGGCCTGGTGGGAAAATGAATAATGAAGAGTTCAATTTACATGGTTTTCAGTTTACTACAGTTTCAAACTCATCGCATAACCATTTGCTTTCATTTTATATTAGTTGCTTGATAGCATTTTCATCTTCGTGTATCAAATTCACCTAAATTAGAAATCGTTTTATATTCGTATCATAAACACATTCGATCCCTTTTTGTGCTAAGAATTTCATTTGAATTCCTTCCATCCTTTTTGGTTGACGTTGTAGTTTGATTTGCGTAGGTTCTACTTTTCCCATCAACTTATGTCTCCAATCTTTGGAACATTAAATGCCCATGGAGCACGGAGGTTCGTAGAAATGGGAAGATGTTTAATGTAGTTTTTACTTGACTATTAATGTGGCAGCCAACATTTATTTAAAATATACTCAAGTTGCAATACTCAAGTTGCAACAACGATTTTCTGTGTTATACTTTTCATTGCGAGCTAAGTTAACGGTCTTTGAGAGAACACTCTATCCAAATCAAAGAATGACTCTAAATATGTCCGAAAGTTTAATAAATGCATTTCTTGCTTCAATTTAATGAATGTTCGAAGATGTGTTTAATGAATGTTTGAATATGTGTGGAATTTTCATAAATGTATTGCTTTTTTTTTTGGAATATATAATTTTCTATGTAGTAAGTTTATTCCTATATCATAGGAGGTAGCTAAATCTATATATTTCTAGTTTGGTGTGTGGTTGAGATATTCTCTCAATCACTTTATTTACATCTAAAGTAATTTTCATATCTTGAAATTATATTTCATATATATATATAATCTTTTTTATTAATATAATATAGTGTGTATAATCATTTTTTATCGTCCATATGGGCCTGGACCTCTGTGACTCTTGGGCTGAGGGAAATAAGACAGTATATCTGTATTGTTTTTGTTTTTGTTTGTCCATTCATTCGGGCAGAGGTGTATTGGAGTGACAATGCTCCGACTGGTGCAAAGAATCCTGACTGCTACGACTGAGTCTTGAAAGAGCAGCTAGAGATCGCAAATTCAAAGGAGACTGGGCAACTTCTGCAGGGCGATCTGAGGCGTGGATTTGTTGAGTGGATCTGTGATGAACGTTTAGTGCAGCTAAGGAAGTGGACCATGCTACAGTGGTTCGAGGTGTCGAGTGTGTCTGCGCGCAACATAAGTATATTTTTTATACCGGTGCATTGTGGTGCGACCTGTGCGTTTGATGCATTTTTTTTTGGCGTTCGGACCTGTTGAGAATGCACAGAAGTTTACCGTTTCGGTGGTGTGAGAGCCAACAAGGAGTGTTACCTTAGGTTTGGTGTGTGATTGGTGGATCCGCGTGGATCTGAAGAGTCAGTCTGTTCCCGACGAGGTGTTTGATGCTTGATGCAAGTCATATTTTTTTTTTGCTACCACCGTAGGCCCTAAAGAACGCTGTAACGCAGTTGCAGGGACCGATTCAGTGGAGATTCGGGCGATCTGCATGCTACTTGTCAATTCATCGATTCAAAGGATCGACATACAAGAGGATTATTTCCATGAAGAGGAAAGTGCTGACACGTGAAGCCAGAATTGAGACAGATCTTTGGTTGCATGGATCACAATGGAGCGTCAGTGGAGGAAATGCGTTGCGGGCTCTGTGGTCCGCTGCACTTTATCTTGGTATTTTCATCTCGGATGAGGGCAGGTCCACGATGCTCGTTGGAGTACTTGGGTAAAATGGGGACGAGTACTGGAGGTTTGAAGCTTGTGCCTATTCCATCCTTGTTGTGGGTTGAATCGCTGTTGCTGGTATATGAGAACAAAAGCGGCAGATTTCATATCCCCTGCTAGATTGTGAGGAGATTAGCTCAACAGTGGGTATTCGTTGTTGCATCTTGGCAGCCATATTGAAGATATACACGCTTGTTGAGGCAAAGTGAGGATATACAAGTGTGTTGAACTAGTTTGATGGGGTATTTTAATTAGAATTCGATTTCCAAGTTGTGGCATTGATGCTGGAGTCGAAGAAAATGAAGAGGGAGATGCAGCATCGATGTACGGAGGATTCGGAGCAAATCAGGTGATAGCTCATGCTATTAATCTTGTTTGTAGGGCAAAGAGAAATTTCGGTTTGTAGGGCAAAGAGAAATTTCGGTGCGCGTGGTGCCAGATACAATACATAGTGTTGTAGTATAGAGTGGACCCCACGGGCACCAGAGACAGTCTTCTGGCGGGATTCTCGGCCAAGATAATTCGAGATGCCCACATATGATTTTGATGGAGTGTTGGAATTCATGGTCGTCGACAAGTCCGTTGTGGAGCGTGTGCTATGAGGTTTGAGTTCCGAGTAGGTGAAGTCCATGCAGCCACACTGGCTAAATTGATTAAGAACTAGATCTTCAAATATTTCCAAGGAGTCAATGGCGCTCATAACTTAGTACTAGAGGTGAATTCGCTGATAGTGATGTCATTTCGAAGAAGCGAGTGTTCACTCTCTGCTAGTGAGCATAGATTTTGAATCTTGTTAAATGAGTGTGGATGGTTCTTTTTCCTTAATGCATAAGTAATATTTAGATTTTGGAATGTGCTTATATTTTTATTTCAAAAGTTTTTGAAGGGAATATGTCTCGGAAGTTTTTATACATATCGAGATTCACGACTTCAATATGCAGTCATGTTGTTAGAATTCGCGACTCTAACTAATGACAGGTAAAGCATGGATATTCAAGACTAGTATATACAAAATTCAAGAGCAAAAAATATATGATGGAAATATTCAAGCAAGAAAGTAGTGGTGTGCTCTAGCATATGAATGGTATGGTGAGCGGCAAAGGATGATGGACAGTTGATTTTGAGATTTTTTTGTGAGTTTTTGTAATAGACTCTTGATGATAAGTCACACAATATAATGGTATGCAAGTTTAGGATGGTTTTGTAGTGGTCCTTGTACCTGGTAACTCCAAGAGTTGGAGTGTGTTAGGTTAGCCTTGTAAAGTCATATGTACCCCCGTGAAGTTCGTGGTTATCTAAGAACCACTTTGTAATTACAGGTTTGTGGTCAACCAGAAACCACTTTTGTCACTTTGAAGTGATGGTTTCTAGTGAGCCATAAACCACATGTGAACCCTAGTGGCTACAGAGCCTTCATAGCTACAGAGTATTCATGGCTACCGTGCCCTTGGTGCAAATAGGAGCCTTCATGCTCACAACAGCATAGGTGGTCTGCAGAAACACCTTACTCACAGGAGAAACTTAGTTTCTCATAGGTCTCATTTTACAAAGCATAAAGCAGTCAACACTTATTTGGGGGGGATTTGCAGATACAAGTACATGTATGCAGTGATAATGGTTGACATAACCATATATGTGAAGGAAATCCTACGAAACTGGTTGTTGCAGCAGTTGGCACCCATGCATTCTGGTAGATGGTTGCTCCTTTATATGGACGTCAACATATCCTTTTGTTATGTTTGACCACAACTAGATTTTGTGAATTGATATCAATACAAGTAGTAATTAAGGGGGTGTGTTGGAATATGTAATTCCTCTTTGTCTAGGGTTTTGACTCTCTATGTGAGGAGTTTGTTCCTCAAACTATATTTTTCTAGTTTGTAAATCTATATATTCCTAGTTTGCTGTGTGGTTGATATATTCTCTCAACCACCTTATTATGCGTCCAAGATAGTTTTCCTATCTTGAGACTATACTTCATGTATATATATATGTAATCCTTTTTATTAATATAATATAGTGTTTATAATCAGATTTTTTTTTTTTTTAATAAATAGATAATGTTTAAATTATTTGGTTTATAAATGCTTTGAGTTTTAATTAAATATTTTAATCTTTAAATGCTTTGTTTTTTAATATTAAATAAATTTATTAATGTTTTAATATCCATTTCGATCATGACCCCTATTTCTGGAAAAAGATTCAAATATCGGAAAAATGGATAATGAGAACTGGAAACCTACCCTCAGCTAGCATGTGGAAAAGGCTTGTTAACATGGTAGCGCTTTTCATGTGTGGAAAATCGAGAGACGGTTGTATTATTAGGCATTTTTTGTTTTTTTAAATGGACGAGAATCTAATAAATGTCAAGAACTCAAAAACATATTATTTAAATAAAAACCACATTATTTAAATGTTATAAAATTTCTTAAGGTGCAAACTATTTTAGAGTGCAAAATAAATGTATTGTTTAACTTTTATTTTTGAATGTTATAGAGATTACATAACATGTACATTGAGCGATTTGTCCAACACACATTATACTAGCTTTTTGTTATTAATATATTTTTATGTAAACATAAATATTAATTCATATTAAAATATTTTATTCATAATTTATATTGGATATTTTATTCTATACAACATTAAAATATTTTATTTTAGCAATTATATATATATATATATATATATATATATATATATATATATATATATATATATGAAGTTGATATCATGTTAAAAATCTTATTCACATCTGTTTTTTAACCTCTAATTACTTTAGATGGAATTATATTAGCTCATATACAGAACTAATTAAAAATGCATGGCATATATATTTTTTTTGATCTCATGAAAATCACTTGTTAATCATACATTAACAATTGTATCAAATTTTTTCTTAGCAAGTTATATTGCGAATAAATACTTATTGTAGTGTAAAGTTTATTATTTTTGGAAAATTTATAATTTTTTATAATTATTATTTTAAGGAAAAAAAAAAAAAAAAAACTTCACCATGAGTAAAGAACACCTAAATCAATAAGTTTAAAACTCAAGTTTTCAATAATATATATATATATATATATATATAACTAACTTAAATTTTTTATATTTAATAAATTATAATTATATATATATAAAATATTAAAAACTATTTTAATATTATGATTAATTTTTCTGGTCATTGTTACAGGTTTAAAGTGTTATATAACACTTGTTGAGAAGAGAAGTTCATTTTAGGGACTAGTGGGAGTGAAAATTGTGTGTAAATATATATGTCTTTAAAATAAATAAGAATAAAACTTTGTATAATATAGGGAGTTTTTTATGGACGCAACATAATAGCACACTATCAAAAACCTTAAGGGAACCCAAAATACTGAAGGATGCAACATAATAGCACATCATCAAAAACCTTAAGGGCACCCAAAATACTGAAGTTCAATGACTATAACTCAGATTTTCAAAAATCTTTACCGAAATTTTTCATAATATTACCATAATTGAATTGCTCTGTGAATTTTTTATACTACCACTTGCTACATAAACATTAATGTATAAACTAGTTGCTGTCTAAACATTAATGTTGTAAATGGGCCGTCACTGAAACCAATAATAATACGTGGTTTTTCGACGAGAAACTTGGCACGCTTAAATTTAAACACCAAGTCAAAGTCAAAATCCAACAATACCCTATCATGAAACGAACTCTCGAACACATTACTCACTAATTCCTCTGTTAAATATAACACATATATAACATAGTGATATATTTGAGTTTGCTTAGAAAAAATTAAAGATCGGATCATTACACCCATAAGTATACCTATTTCAAACTCATGTTCACGTGGAGGTGGCATTGTGGGTTTTTAATTTTTTGAAAATGAATGGCTATGATTTGATCGTAGTGGAATATTCTTTTTGATAAACCTGCGATGATTTCACTAACCCATTTCATCTTGTGCGCAATATTATAAACAAGTGGGCTTGTAGAGCAACTAGTCCCTGCCGTAATGAATGTCAATGGAGCAGTTATTCCAAGTCCTCGGTAAGTCATAGGTTAAAAATTATGCTAATTTCTACACACATTTGCAAAGGGACAATCCAAATCCAATGCAACCACCATGAAAACTTTCCAAAACGATATGCATCCACAACTATGTAGTTTACAATTTCAGCAGTGGCATGTCTTTATCTTCCTAGACTTGACAGCCGAAGTTGTTTCTGATATACAACTACTATTAAGGCCGAGGGAATTTGCATACCTGTACATATTGAATTGAAGTACCAATTCCTTTGAGAGAAGGACTCGATTAGCTTAACCACAAACAAACATCCAACAAGAATAATTTTTTCATATTTGAAAAACTATTTTCTACTTGCAAACTGTACAAAGGACCGCAGAAAAAAAGGTCCAGAAATGATCTCATAAATGAAAATACTCTCGTGACTATTGTATCTTTACAGTAGCATTTTCATAATGCTTTCAGTATTGTCATTTTGCTTAATGGGTCTAGGTTCCTCTGAAGTTCCTATCTTTCTGCATCCAACCATTTGAAAGTCAATTGGTTCAAAATCTCTGCTCTAATCAATGGAGTAAATTTGGTCTCTACTGCAGTTTCCTTTAGCAGGGGATCCGATAAATCCTTAGTGCTCATGAAGTTATGGCATTTAACAGCTTTGATAACACAGAAAAATAGAAGAAAACAATTTGCCCATGTAGTAATATCTAGGATTGTATCAGTTGAGAATGTTTAAAGCAGGTTAATACCGTTCCTAAAACAAATTTAGTGGTCCACCAGGTAATGGAAACTATGGCTGGTGGTTTCTTGAGATTAAACTTTAACGAAATAGCTAACACAACCCATGTCAAATTGTCAATCCTTGAATGCAGTACAGTACTGACTTATGCCTTTTTTTATTCAAAATTTCAAATATAATGTGTAATGCAAAACCAAAGTTTGCGAGACAACTTCATTTATAGTTGGCCTGTTATCATATATATATAAGGATATCTCGAACAATATCTATGAGAAATTATAAAGACTAAGAGAAAAATCAAGAAAAAACGGAGATTGATTTCGGTGGTAAATAAATTCTGCAGGAATCCAGTAAACCATGTGATTGTGTTTCCTTGTAAAGAGAAATTGTTGAGGCATTAATTTCTAGGAATGAAACGGAAGCTATATACCCATAAGAGAGTCCCTGCATTAGTTAATACATGAAATTTATATCATAGAGCTGAAATTTAAGAGACATTGTTCTAACAATACCCAAGTCATGTCAAAAGCCATATGAGGAGTCACTTTTCATCTGAAATTAGACGGATTCTTCCAAAATCATAAAAAGAAAAATATAATAATTTCAAAGTATTCATGGCTCATTTATCATATATTTTTTTGTTACAGTTTATTATTTATATCTAATAGATATTTATCATTTTTCATATATATATATATATAATGGTAAATATTTAAGTATCTAAAATCGTCACTATTATCTAAGAAAAAATAAATTAAATTTAGCCATTTATATTTAACTATATAATATTCATTCAAATTAAAATATAAAAAATATTATAAAAAATAAGTAAGAATATTCTATTACATCAATAAAATACAATTTTTTACCATGAGAGGCTATAACCATATTGATATGTGCCCAAAGTTCAAAAAGCATAAATTTTGCTAGCCTACCTATAAAAAAATATGTAGGCCAAACTAAAAGAATAATGTATTTAGATAATGCTTAGCACTCAAAACAGTGTTCGGCATAACTAACTAGTGTTTTAACATGAAGTATAGATATCTTATAAAAATAGAAAACAAACCAAGATCACGACAAGATTCTAAAAATAATTTCCTATTTCACAAGAAGTTTCTGGAATCTGGCGTAGTTACCAGAAACGGAACGAGAGCATTCATTTCTGGAAAAAAATCCAAAGAAAACTGAATGGTACGAAAAATGTCGTTTTGTACGGTCATTCATTTTTTAATACACAAACCAGTTTTTTCAAAAACTGATGTTTTTTTTAAACAATTTTACCGAAAAAATTCGTCCATGTAGCTCCATGCATGTAATGACAATTGAAAACTACATTTATTACATAATTTTATTATTATTCTTCCCAAGGTTGAAACACCTGTTGCACATAAATCATAGGCAGGGCATGCACAACTAGGCTATCCTGCCAAATTTGTTTTTATGCCATCATTACCTTGCCCAGAAATCAATGTGCTTTAACTCCATAATTTCCATGTTAAGGTATTGGGGCTAGCATTTCCATTATCACCTTCACTGTAAGCACCTGAGCTTCGGCTATGGCACCCTCACGAGCAAGCGCACATCTCCTCTGCCCCAAGCGGGTAACAATAATCGGTTCAACACTAACATTCATTTTGCTCACGCATCTCCTCTGCTCCAAGCAAGTAACAATAATGGGTTTAGCACAATAATGGGTTCAAAACGGACATTCGTTGCTTGCGAGATGGTAAGCACTTAGCAGGGGCACAAATCCATTACAGAGAAAGAAGAAAGTTCGAGTGAAATCAATCATGAAGAGGGGTCAATTTTCTGTTAAGAAGGCGCCTCTAGGTGTCTCTGCTTCTAAAAAAATTGTTATTGAATTTGGATCTCGGAAGGCCCTTCTGATGAAGATGCTCTAGAGGCTTCAAATATCTGCAGAGGCGGACTATTTCAAACAAATCGACAGCCTGAAATGGGTTTATAATTGGGTGCGAATGCGCAACTTCCCTGCCCCTTATCTCAGGGATGTTTTTGGTCATTCTTTCGGTGTCGATTGTCATTTCAGGGGATTGGTTTCAGCAGGATTCACTTGGAAAGGTCATTTTCGAAGATTAATTAAAAAAATGAAGGAAGATTACAAAATCAAGTTTCCATTTAGAAATTTTCACTCTTAGAATTGTTATTCTTATAATTTTTACTCGAACCAGTTTATTGCATATAGTTTTCCAGGTGAGATGTGGAAATTTGTGTTTCCTAACTGAAGCATGTGATATAAGGCACTAAGATTGCCCCATTTTTGGGTAGTCTTTTTTCCCAGGATCTAAGTTTCATGGGCAAAGCTCCCCTCACAAGTGGAACTAAGAAGGTGGAACTCAGACTTCTGGCGTAATTCCAACAAGATTTAGAGCCAAAATTTTCCACAATTCCTTGAGTGTTGTTTATCCATGCTCTTTCTCCGTGCACTTAATTGATGCACATTAGATTTTTGGAAGATGTCCAGTTTTGTTTCTAGAGGAGATCAAGTGCTACAAACAGGTTGTCATCTATGTACATAATTTGTTTAGATACTACATACATAATTTGGAGATCAAATGCTACAAGTAGGTTGTGATCTATGTACATAATTTTTTTAGATACTACATACATAATTTGTTTAGATACTATATACATAATTTGATTAGATACTATATACATTGGCAACATGTTGAATTCTATTATTTAAAAAATTTCTCTTGATTTGAGCTACAAAGCTCGGTCTTCAGAATAATTCTACACTTATTAGGCACCCATGTAAGGCCTGCACAGGCAGATTGGAGTAGATGTTTTGAAATTTAGTAAAAGAAAATCAATATTTAATGTGTTTTAAAAACTGACATTAGTTAATTGCAAATAATGGTGCAAATAATGTTACATGAGAAAGATGGGAATATTTTATTTTCTCAGTTTAACATGATAAAGGGATGCTATGAAGTTGCAATGTTTTCTACAGTTATTGATGAACTAGAACATGGTACTTCACCTCTCAAAAGTGAAAAAACCTTTGCAGGGTGCAAATCCAATGGGTGTAGACTCAATCTGTCTATTTTGTTGGAGAGAATGCCGGTCAATCCAATGGGTTTAGAGTCAATCCATTAGTTGAAGAGTAGATTTGGCACAAAATCCTTCTACTAATAGCACTCTAGACTTTAAGAGTTTCATGGATGGTATCAACATCTACAGGAAGTTTGTAGCAAACTTCTCACTTGACCCGCCCAGTCCACTAGCTATCAAACCAGGCCAAGTTTCTTTGGACTATTGTAAGATGTAGCTGCTCAAAAATTCTACCATGTGAGGATTTTTCCAAGAACTCAGGGAATCCTCAAGGAATCCTCTACCATGCAAGGATTATTTACCCTCTGGAATAGTCTACCAGGATACAATATTTGCGAGGATTTTTCTAAGAACTCAAGGAATCCTTAAGGAATCCTCTACCATGCGAGGATTATTTACCTTGTGGAATAGTCTACGAGGATACAAGATTTGATCGTGAAGAAAATATTGGATGGTATTTAGGTGAATAAAATGAAAATGTGAAGATGTGCAGGTGTAAAACAAGGAGTCACAGATGTCATAAAATGTCCAGATGTCATAAAACAACTCACAGGGCGGTGGAAAGTAATGAAAAACAAAATTAACAGGGCAAACTTTATAGAGGGGTGGAATGTTTCAAAATAGTGTAGCAGTGCCATCACACATATAGAGACTTTGCTTTATGACTTAAATAGACACTTACCAAATAACATTTAGTACATTTGAATTAATGCTAGCATTAATTTTTTTCCTCATTATCAACTAAAAATACAAAATATTACCTTGGGAAGAGGCCAATAAGAAGGCATATAACTCTATTGGCCGACAAAAATCAATTGATAATTTGATAGGGAGCAAAACTTTTAGTCTCCAAAAACTTAGGTTTAGTCTCCAAAAACTTAGGTTATTTGCAATAGAAACTAATGTTAAGAGGCCCATTTCGATTATTATAGTCTTGTGCCTAACGGTAGGGACTAATAAGGATAATCAAAATGTGCCTGGATATTCAAACTCTGTTTGTAAAAGGATATTGAATATTGAATTGATTTTTGGTTTAAGGATATTGAATATTGAATTGATTTTTGGTTTTTAGATTTATAGTGTATGTTTTTGGCACTTTCATTTTAAAGTGTTTTGGTTTAGAAAATTAATAATAAATATTATTTTATGGAGGTATAGATATTAATGAACAAAATAAATAAGTGTTTGATGTGTTTTTCTGTTTTTTTTTTTAAGTAATTGGTTAACATGGTTATATTAAGTATTTTTGTTTGAGGTTAATAATTTTGAATCAAATTGATGGTAAGGTAAAGGAATTTTTATTAAAAAAATGATTAGAAAAATAATGATTTTAAAAGTCTTGATGTTTATTGCCCTTATATTTAAAATATATGGTTGTGTTAGTCATCATTTTAAATATATTATAAATGATCTTAATTTGTTAAAAAAAAATATGAAAATGAAGTTATGATTATGCAAATATGCCACACATTATTGCAGAAAATTTAGGATACAATTATCACAACAAGGCATTATATTATGTAAAATCTGCTATAAGATCTAGATATTTGGGAAAAAAAACATATATATTTTTTCAAAGTTCAAGATTATAATTTATATTGATGAATGATAAATTGATTGATAAGTTAGAATAATTCTTTTATATTTTAATATTTTTCATATATCAAATGTATTTGATAATCAGATTTATATGACGTAGCTAGTTGATAAGTAGCACAACTACATTTACCAATGTAGTTGATTATATCAAGCACATATACAACCACATTGGTAAAAGTGGTTGATATATGCAAATAGGCATTTGTCAATCATTTATCCATAATTATTAGATGTATAATTTTAATGTGGCTATTATATATATATATATGGTTATTACTAATAATTAATATGTATTTATTAACATATTAATATAACTATCAACATCTTTTTATATGACATAACTAGTTGATAAGTAGCACAATCACATTTACCAATGTAGTTGATTATTTCAAGCACATATACAACCACATTGGTAAATGTGGTTGATATAGGCAAATAGGCATTTATCAATCATTTATCCATAATTATTAGATGTATAATTCTAATGTGGCTATATATATATATATATATATAGAGAGAGAGAGAGAGAGAGAGAGAGAGAGAGAGAGTTATTGCTAATGATTAATATGAATTTATTAACATATTAACTAATATTAAATAATTATTATAAGGTCGAATATTATAAAATAAAAAATTATAAATCCTAAGATTAATATTATAAACCAAAAAGGAAAAAAAAAAACTAAATGGAAAAACACAACCTTAAGATTAAAATGTTAGAATATTAATAAGAACAATGTGATACATAATGATATTAAACTTGAATATTATAAACCCTACCATCATCAGTCATTAAGATTAATATTATAAAACCTAGGGTTTTAAGCCCTAATATTATTATTATTATAAATTCTAATAATAAAACATATTAATGATATAAAATAAGGTGATCAATTTTATAAACCCTTGAGAATAATAGACCCAATGTGTTAATATTATAAATCCAAGGGATAAATATTACAAACCCTTAATATCAATAAACCTATGGGATTAATATTAATATTATAAACCCTAAAATTATAAAACTAAATACTATAAACCTCAATATTAAAAACTGGACATTTCAAACCCTTATACTAAATTCCATATTATAAGCCCAATATTAAAAACCACAATATTATAAACCTAAAGGATTAATTTTATAAACACGAGGGGAAATAAGCCCAAGAGATTAATATTATAAACCAAAGGGATTGATACTATAAACCCAGGAGACGAATAGTATAAACCCAAGGGATTATTCCTATTAAAAAACAAACAAATTAAAAACCCAAGAGATTAATATTAAAATCCTAAAGGATTAATACACCAAATTGATTTACATTACAAACCCAAGGGATTAATAAACACAAGGAATTATTAATATTATAAACATAAGGATTAATTTTATAAAATTTAGGGATTATTAATGCAAGTGATCAATAAACCCAAGGGATTAATATTATAAAACTTAGGGATTAATGAACCAAATAATATTCTAAACCAAAGATATTAGAAACCCTATGGAATAATGACCCCAACTAATTATTAGTATGATAAACCGAAGTGATTCGTAAACCCAAAAAATTAATATTATAAACCCAAGACATTGGTGAAACCAACATATTAATACTATAAACCCCCAGGATTAATATTATAAGGTCTAATATTAAAAATTATAAATCTGAGAGACTAATATTAAACTGGAAATAAATCCAAGAGATTAATATTAGTATTAAATTACAGATCCAAGAGATTAATATTAATATTAAACTCAAGATATTAATATTCTAAACCATGGGATTAATAAACTAAATGAGTTTTCATTATAAACCCAATGGATTATAAATCCAAGAGATTTAAATTAAACTCTAGGACTAATATTATAAACCTTATGAATAATATAATATGCTAGGATTAATATTATAAACCTTATGAATAATATTATATCCTAGGAATCATAACCTTTAGGTTAAAAAACCCAAGAGAGTGATATCATAAATGCAATAGAATAATAAACCCAATAAATTATAAACCCATGAGAATAATATTAAACACGAGGAATTAATAATATAAACCCAAGGGATATAAATCCTAAGGTAAATATTATAAAACTTGAAATAAAAATTAAACCCTAAGATTAAATTTATAAACCTTAGGATCAACATCATAAACCTGGCTTATTAATAAAGCCAAGGGATTAATATTAAAAACCCAAGAGATTTTAAACCCAAGGGAATAACATTAAACCTTAGGATTAATATTAAATCATAGGAACATAATCCCTAATTTTAATAAACCAAAGGGATTAATATTGTAAACTAAATGGATTATAAACTAAAGGGATTAATATTAGACCCTAATATTAATATTAAACTGTAGCCTTAATATTAAACCCTAGGAATATAAACTCTATGATTAATATTAGAAACCCTAGGAACAATATTATAAATCTAAGGGATTACTAAACCTATTGGATTAATATTAAAAATGAGAGGGATTATAAACCCAAGGGAATAATGTTATACCATGCAGTTAATCTTAAATCATATTTAATAATATTATAATCTTTGATATTAATATTATAAACCTAAGAGATTAATACTATAAATCCAAGGAATTAATAAACATAGGGATTAATATTATAAACTCAATGGATTATAAGCATATCAAAATAATTTTAAACTGAAGGGGTGAGTATTATAAACCTAAGGGATTGATAAAACCAAAGGATTAACATTAAAAATCCAAGGGATTGATAAACCCAAGGCGGCGTTGATATTAAACCATATGACTAATACTATAAACCATAATACTAAAAATTATAAGCACAACATTAAACTTTAATATTATAAACTAAATATTAAAAGGCCCTAATATTATAAACCTTGTATAAAACCCAAGTTTTGTAATTTAACAATGCAACACTGAATAAATTACAATGTAATGCAACATTGACATATGTTTGTTAGACTTATTTTCATATCGAGACTATGTTTGTCACAATGTTATGTTGGATACATTTTTGTACCATTCCAATGTTATAGTATTAAACCGTTGATATTATAAGCCCAAGCTACTAATACACCCAATAGGTTAGTAATAAAAATGCAAGGGATTATAAACCCAAGAGAATAATATTAAACCCAAGCGACTAATATTATAAACCCAAGGGATATAGACCCTAAGATAAATATTATAAACCTGAAAATATACATCATACCCTAATATTCATATCATGAGCATTGTTATTAATATTATAAACCCATTGTTGACCACTGCTGACCATTATTGAATAAGACTCATTGTTGACCATTGTTGAGTACCATGACTGATTTTAATATTGAGAGAATCTTTGTCACAATTTGACGTTGGACCATAATCTAACATGGTTGACCATGATTGACCATAGTTGATTTTCATATTGATAATATATGTCACAATGAGATGTTGCAAAATGGTTGGTCATAGATGACCATGGTTGTGACAATGAGATGTTGTACCATGAGAAAATATTTGTCACAATGCGACCATGGCTATTAACAATAATTGACCATGATTTTCATATTAAGACAATCTTTGCCACAATGTGACGTTGGACAATGGTTGATAATGGTTGACCATGGTTGACGATGACTGATTTTGATATTAAGATGATATTTGTCACAATGTGACATTGGACAATGGTTGAACATGATTGACCATGGTTGACCACAATTTACCATTATTAATTCTCATTTTGAGACAATATTTGTCACAATTTGGAATTTGACCATGGTTGACTATGATTGAAGATGGTTTATTTTCATATTGATACAATCTTTGTTATAATGTAATGTTGGACCATGGTTGACTATGAATGGCCATGGGTGACGATGGTTGGAGATGTTTGAAAATGATTTATTTTCATACAAAGGCAATATTTTTCACAATGTGACATTGAACCATGGTTGACAATGGTTGATTATGATTATAAACCCAAGGGATTGATATTATAAAAAAAGGGACTAATAAATGCAAGGAATTAATACTAAAAACCCAATGGATTATAAACACTAGGGAATCATATTAAATTTAATGGTTTAATATTATCAACCGAAGGTATATAAACCCTAAGATAAATATTATAAACCCTAAAAAACTTTGGGATTAGTAATATAAACCCAAGATATTAATACTATAAATCCAAGGAATTAATAAACATAAGGGATTAATATTATAAACTCAATGGATTATAAGAAGAGGAGAATAATTTTAAACCAAAGGATTAATATATTAAACCTAAGGGTCTGATAAAACCAAAGGATTAACATTACAAATCCAAGGGATTGATAAAACCAAAGGATTAACATTACAAATCCAAGGGATTGATAAACCCAATGCATTGATATTAAACCATACGACTAATATTATAAACTCTAATACTACAAATTATAAAATCAATATTAAAAGTTTATATTATAAACTAAATATTAAAAGGCCCTAATATTATAAACCTTGTGTTAAACCCAAATTTTGTAATGTAACAATGCAACATTGAATAAATTACAATGTAATGTAACATTGCGATAATGATTGTTAGACTTATTTTTATGTTGACACAATGTTTGTCACACTTTGATGTTGGATACATTTTTTTACCATTCCAATGTTACAATGTTAAACCGTTTATATTATAAGCCGAAGATAATAATCAACCCAAGGAATTAATACTAAAAACGCAAGGGATCGTAAACCGAAGGGAATAACATTAAACCCAAGTGATATAGATAGGAAGATGAATATTATAAACCCTAAAATAGACATTATACCATAAGATTCATATCATGAGCCTTGTGATTAATATTATAAACCCAAGAGAATAACATTAAACCCTGGGATGAATATTATACCCTAAGAATACCAACCCTAAAATTAATAAACCCAAGAGATACCATTGTAAATACTAGACTTAATATTAAACCCTAGGAATATAAACCCAAGGATTAATATTATGAACTGAATGAATTTACATTATAAACCTAATTGATTATAAAACCAAAGGATCTATATTAAACACTAAGAGTAATATTATAAACCCTATCAATAATATTATACCCTAGGAATATGAACACTTAGATTAATAAACCCAAGAGATTAATAGCATAAACACAAGGCACTAATAAAAACAAGGGACTGATACTAAAACCCTTAAAAACCTAAAGCATTAATATTGTAAACCCGACATATATAAACCTTAAGATAAATATTATACAACCTAAAAAAAAATGGTTGACCATGTTTGATTTTCATATTGAGACTATAATTGTCACAATGGGGCATTGGACCATGCTTGACCACGATTGACTTTCATATTAAGAGGATCTTTGTGACAATCTGATGTTGGACCATAATTGACCATGGTTGACCATGATTGACTAGGGTTGATTTTTATATTCACAATATTTGTCACAATGCAACATTGGACAATGGTTGATAATGATTGATTGTGGTTGACGATGACTAATTTTGATATTAAGATAATCTTTGTCATATTGTGACATTAGACAATGGTTGACCATGAATTACCATGGTTTATTTTCGTATTGACCATGATTGATTTTATTTTTGGGACAATGTTTATCACAATGTGGCATTTGAACATGGTTTAATATGCTTGAAGATGGTTGACCATGGTTGATTTCCATATTAAAACAATCTTTTTTATAATGTAACGGTGGACCATGGTTGACTATGAATGACGATGGTTGGTGATGCTTGAACATGGTTGAATTTCATATGGAGACAATATTTTTCACAATATGACATTGGACCATGGTTGACCATGATTATAAACCCAATGGATTGATATTATAAACCCAAGGGACTAATAAATGCAAGGAATTAACACTAAAAACCCAAGGGATTATAAACCCTAGGTGATAATATTAAAGGTAAGGGTTTAACATTATAAACCCAAGATATATAAACCATAAGAAAAATATTATAAAACCTAAAATAAACATGGTTGTCCATCGTTGGTCATGGTTGATTTTCATATTCACACAATCTTTGTCACTAGCACGGTGTTGGGCCATGGTTGACCATGATTTATTTTCATATTTAGAGAATCTTTGTCACAATGAAATGTTATACCATGATTTATTTTCATACTGAGAAAATCGTTGTCACAATGCAATGTTGGACCATGGTTGATCATGATTGGGATGGTTGACCATGGTCAGTGATGGTTCACCATGGTCGACGATGGTTGACCATGGTTTATTTTCATATTGAGACAATATTTTTCACAATGTAAGGTTGGACCATGGTTCACCATGATTGGCAATGGTTAATTTTCATATTTACCATGGTTGACCATGATTTCTTTTCATATTGAAACAATATTTGTCACAATGTGATGTTTAAATAGATATTGTAAACCCTAAAACAAACAAGGTTGACCATCATTGACCATGGTTTATTTTCATATTGACACAATCTTCGTCACAGTGTTACATTGGAACATTTCTTACCATGATAAATTTTCATATTGAGACAAAATTTGTCATAATGCAACATTGGACCATGGTTGATTTTCATATTGAGACAATCTTTGTCACAATGCGACGTTAGACCATGATTGATCATGGATGACCATGGCTAACATAATATGACGTTGGACCGAAAGTCAATATTCATCACAATGTAACCATAATTATTCACCATAATAATATCATTTAATGCTATTAATGTTAATAATTAAAGTTAAAATTAATATTTATAAATATTAGTAATATTAATATTTTTTTTCATATTAACAATATTATCATGAATAATTAATATTAATATTTAATGTTAATGATATTAATATTTAAATGTATTAATTCATATTAGTAAATTAAAATAATAATAATAAATAATATTGTAAATTAAAATTTATTAATATTATTGTTAATACTAAATGTTGCTAATATTATTTATTGATATTAATGTTTTGATATTATTTATAGTAATAATGTTAATTCCATTAATAATATTAATTAAATATTTTTAATATTAATAATTAATATGAATATTAATAATATTTTTATTTTTATTAACTTAAATATTTATTAATATTAATATACTCATATATATTAATGATTTAATATCAAATACTAATATTTTATATTGGTACAGTAATAGATATATAACAAACTAGAATAATAGTTAATATATTAATAATATTAGTATATTATTATTTTTTACTTTTATAATTATTAATATATATTGGTACAGTAATAGATATATAACAAACTATAATAATAGTTTATATATTAATAATATAGTATATTATTATTATTAACTTTAATAATTATTATAATATATTTATAGTAGTAATAATATTTAATTAATATTAATATTAATATTAATAGCATTTAATTAATATTAAGAGTGATATTGATATTAATATTTGTTAACGTTAAATTTAATATTAATATAAAAATGTATTATTAAATTTTAATAGCTATTGTTATTATATGATTATGAATGACTCTAATTAATTTTTGATTATGTCAAATTATAGTTGATTATAGTTGTTTATATTTACTGTGTTTAAACATTTCTAACTATGTTTTCACTATGGTTAACAATTGTATGGTTATAATTGACCATTGTTAACCTAAATTTCTCATAATTGAACCTGACTTATTATTATGAACTTTAATAAATATTATGATATATTAATATTAATATTAATAACATTAATTAATATTAATACTCACACTAACATTAATTTTAATATTTATTAATATTCGTTAATATTAACTTTAATATTAATATGAAACTTTATTATTAAGCTTAGTAAATTTTTAATGATATAATTATTAATAAATTTAATAACTATTATTATTATATGACTATAAATGATTATGTTTAATAATTGTTGGATTATGACTAATCATAGACTATAGTTGTCCATGTTCATTATATTTAAACATTGCTAACTATGTTTTTACTACTGTTAACAATTGCATAGTTATGGTTGAACATTTTTTAATTATGATTGACCATTATTGATTGTACATTTCCCATACTTGAACACAACTTCTCATTGTTTCACATATTCTATAATGATTGGCCATACATTTCTATGATAAATTATGATTGTGCATTTTAACAAAAGTTGATTGCATTCAATCATAAATATTCTTGGTTAACTTGCTAAAGCATTCTAACCTTAAATATTTTTATTATGAGCCTTAACATATTTATTATTATTATTAATTTTAAACATTAAATTTTAATAATAATATTATACACTATTATTAAACTTAATAAAACTTTTTATTCTTATTAATTAATATTAATTATTAAATTTTAATAGTTAACTTAATATTAATCATTATGAATCTTTAATAATAATAATCATATAATAATAATATTTTTAAATTTATATACATGGATTATCACATGATAAAATTTGAAGGAACCAATTATATTAATACATGTTTCTAAATAAATGTATCTTATTGGAGCTACCTTCATGATCCAATCCCTTTCATGATCCAATCAACATTTCAAGGCTAAAGACACCTATCAAAATAAGTTATCACTTTAAATTTTAATAAGTTAATATTGGATTCTCTTTAATATTAGGTTTAATTGTCACTTTTAATAATTGAGTTTCGGCAGGTTAATTTTGAATTTTAACAATTGAGTTTGGCCACGTATATGAATAACAAAAAATGAATGAGAATGTTCACCTACCAAATCTTGGTTCTAGAAAATATAAATATGAAATGCTTCTTATATTATAATGCTTCTTATATCATTTTTTTAATTGAAAGAGAACATGAGAGCATTTCATAACCCACCCATCAATTTGCCAGTTGATTGATTGAAATTTTTGATTCCAGAGCATTGGATTTTTTGGATTTCTTTTTAATGCTAATAATAGGTATTCCAAAAGGGCAGGAGCCACGTCGCTAACAACGAAGGTTGATGGAGGACTTCTGTAGCTGTAGCACTAGATTATTTCTCATTAAATCAGATGATAGAGGATTTTTGGTAAATGTAGCACTACTTTATTCTCACTAAATGATACCTCGCACGTGGTATGGTAAATTTTAATTGTAATTTTGTAAATCTTATTTTTTAAGGTTTTTTTAGTTTGTTTCATGTTTTTATATTTTTTTAAGTTCATGTTAATTTTGATAAGTGGAATTGAACAAATGGTGTAGTAAATTTTTAATCATGTTTTGTAAAAAAATAATTTAAGTATGATTTAAACTTGTGATTTAAATATGCATGGAAGTTAGTGGTTTGAATTTTATCCATTGATGTAGTGGCAACTAAAAGAACATAGTGGCATATTTCATTTTAGACCACTCGATCAAAAAGATTAATTAGAAAAATGATTAAAGTTTCCAAGTAATTATTTTAAATAAATTAATATAGATTCACCCTAACCCTAAATATAGCAAGCGTCCAAAAGGATCAAAAGGTGCAAACCTATTTGAATAAAAAACTTGAAAAAAATAGCACTTCCAAACCTTTGATCCCTCTAAACACTTTATAAGATGAGTCTAGAGAGATCAAATATCTCAAGGTGGAAACATCTTTGAGCGAAAAACATAACATGACAAAATGGTTTCACTTCTGGATATTTTATACCTCTTGGCACTTGATAAATCAATGGTATACTTATTCATTGTTTTAATTGCATTTTTTAATACATAGATGGATTGAACTGCCTGAAAATCTCATTGAAGACTTGGATTGTGTATGCTACACAACTTAAATGTATAACTCTTTGTTATATTTTAGAAAAACTGATTAAAAGATATGGCTAAAAAATGCCTAACTTATAAATATTAAGACTACTTAAATGTTTAACCATAAGAATTTAATTTTATCATTTTTTTTTTAAACCATGTGATATATACATAATCAAGGTTGAAATATTGTCGTGACTTTGTTCACAATAATTTTCTTTGGTATTAATATATTTTTAAGTACATCTCAATATTACCTAACTCTATACACTGAATATAAATTTCATTAGTTATCATAAATAATATTTTTTAAATGTCGTACATTAATTTTATATTAAGAATTGAATGAATTACATATGTACTTATTATTACTCTTATTAAAAAAAAAAAAAAAATGGCTTTCAATTACTTATTCTCTTAAACCACTTAAATATTATATATATGAGTAATTTTTGCATTAAAATGTTTTTACAAAGTATACAAACTATGCTTAAAAAAAATAAAAATACAAGTTAGCTATTTATTTATTTTTTTACTTATTTTATTACTCTCTCAAATTGATATTTTATTGATAGCAAGAGCGCAATAATTTTATCACATCTCTTTCATATTGGATTGTAATATCAATAATAAACCATGTACATTAACCATCAACACTAACTAATTTATCCTTTATTGTTATTATTATTATTATTTCTGAAAAGATTAATATATAAGTTAAATATATAAAAATTTAAAAAGACGTGGACCAAGTTTATTAGTCATGTAAATTTGCCCTCTTTTTATCATACATATTTTCAATCTATGAATAGTTTTTGTTATAATACTAGCCACCAATACCATGAATTATCAACACCACATACTCAAAAAAAATCATAAATCACATCATATGAGGCTTTTTCATATGATATTTCTTTATAATTAATCAATTCACTCAAAAGGAAAAGAAAAAAACACAACTAATTTGATGATATATCCTAAAGTTTCATTTATGTATAATACTATGAATATTCTAGAATATTCTATAGAGGTTAAATCTCTACCATGTATCTAATAATTAATAATTATTAATAATTAAATTAAAATTCTTTAAACCCTATTTCAAAATAGACACTTCCTATATTAAGCAAGTATATATTTTTTATTTTCTTTGTAAGTTACATTGTTTTTTATTTAAAAAATATTTAATTTTTATTTTAAAAGGAGCAATTCTAAATATTAAGTTGAGCACAAAAGAATGTACACATCTCCTTTATATTTGGCTATTAAATATACCCTCATAAAATTTATTCCAAAATCAACATGTCTATCTGCTTAATTAAACATCTACATTCATTCTTAATTATTTTTAATTATAACATTTTTTATTTATAAAAAACATTTAATTTTTGTTTAAAAAAAATATGTGCCAATTCTACCAACACAACAGAAATTAAACATATCACTACACGCAGAATGCTCCTATTAGCACAATAACGAGACCCATATAATTTTTTTCAAAGATAACTACGTCAAAATCAATGTTGACAATGATAACGATAACCATTAAAACATAGTACTTTTAAAAACATCCATATTATTTTTAAATATATATCTACTCCAATGAAAAATGAAAACAAGTATCAGTAACCATAATTAAAAAAATAGTAATAATAATAATCATTAAAATTTTTTATGAAAATTAATGAAAATTATTATTAATTAAAAAAATTATTATTAATAAAATAATTATTTATTATTTTAAAAAAATATTAATGATAATTATAATGATTATTAATCTCAACCACTTCATTTTAGAGTGATAAAAGATTTTAATTAACTATTTTGTGAACAATATCACTTTTTAAATGGATTTTGTTGAAAATGAATAATAATGATAATTATAACTATTATTACAGTGTATTTTATAGTTTAGTATGATTCGAACGGGTAAGTATGTTTGAAAACTAAAATAAATGAAAAAAATAAAATATAAATAATGTCGGATTAAACAATCACTTATATAATGATATAAATAAACAATTAAAAAATGATTAAAATAAATTTAAACAATATAAATTTAAAATATGAAGAGATTTATTAATACTCGAAAAAATATATGGTAAATAAATATAAATATAAATAACTAGAGATATGGTAAAAATAATAAAACCTATTTTTGTACTTACTCTGTAGGTATGGTAAATAAATCAAAATATAAATAAACTAGAGTTACAAAAACTCAAAAAAGAGGTTTTGTTTAGGTGAAGGCTATGAACCAAATACCATGGGACATATTATTATTAATACCATGGTATAACTACCATGAGCCAAATACTATATTTATAAAAGAGGTATGGTAAATAAATAAATATAAAAGAAGTATAAAGAGGTCAGGTAAATAAATAAAAATATATCAAAATATTATTAGAAATCAACATCTAATTATATATGAAGTCTATGGCCCAAATAGCATGGACTAAATTATTATTAATACCATACAAAAGACACATTATAACCCTAACATTAGTATTAAAATATTAATATTAATATTATTAAATTTAATAACTTTAGATTAATACAATATTATATTATATTATATATATATATAAACTCTAGATATATGTGGGAGGGAAGAAAAAAGACATATTATACATGTCGAGAAATAGGGAGAGTGATAAGAGAGAGATGGAGAGAGAGTGTGTATGTTCAAGGGTGAGATAAAGATAAATAGGAGTGATGGAGAAAAATGGCGAGAGAAGGAGAGAGAAGGATAAAGGGATGGATATAGTAACATAGTTGGAGAGAGATATAGATTGATGGGGAAAGAGAGAGGATTGGAGAGAGAGAGAGAGAGAAATAGAGATTGGGGGGGGGGGGGGTATATAGTGAGGCGGGAGAGAAAGGGAGAGAGAGGACTTGACAGAGGGGACTAGAGTGATGGGGGAAGACAAAGGATTGTATGGGTAAGAGAGAGAGAGAGAGAGAGAGAGAGAGAGAGAGAGAGAGAGAGAGAGAGGTAGAAGAGAAACAGAGAGAGAGGAAAGAGAAGAGAGGGGAATTGAAAGAGAGGAGGAGAGAATGAGGGATAGAGATATGTAGTTGGAGGGGGAAAGAGGGAGGGATAGAGAGATGGAGATGGACTGGGAGAGAAGGAGGGAAGAAGAAAGACATAGAGAGTGAGTATTGGAGGGAGAGAGGGAGTGAAAAGGGAGAGATGGAGAGAGAGTGTGTATTTTTTGGGGTGAGATAAAGAGAAAAACAAGCACAGATGGAGAGAATGGGGGCGAGAAGGAGAGAGAGAGAGTCTTATGGTAAAAAATTGGAAGGTGAAGATATAGAGAGAGAGATGTGTGAGAGAAAGGAGGAGAGAGTGTGAAGAGAGGTAGGGAAATAGAAATGAATATAAAGAGGGAGAGAGAGGGAGGTAAGAATAAAGACATAGAGAGTTAAAGGTAAAGAGAGAGAGAGAGAGAGAGAGAGAGAGAGAGAGAGAGAGAGAGATTGATGAGGAATATGAAGAGAAAGGGAGAGAGGGTAGTAGGAGGCAGAGGGAGAGGAGGAGGGTCTGATAGATATATAAATTGGAAAAAGAGAGTCTACTTTTTGGGCTTGATATATATAGACAGAGGGAGATAAAGATATATATGCAAGGTGAAGAGAAAGAAGAGATAGATGGAGACAAGGAGGGAGGGACAGAGAGATTGATAGGAATGGAGTGAGAGAGAATTTTTATTTGGTAGACTGAGATGAAGAAACAAATAAGGAGAGATGGAGGGATATATAGATATAGATGGGGGGGAGAGAGGGAAGAATATTTCTTGCAGTAAATGCATTGATTTCAGTGTAGATGGCGATTTATAATCCTATTTGATTATTTGAACTATATGAATTGATTTGGTGTAGATGTTAATTTCTAATGATATTTGATTACTTGCACTAGATGTATTTATTTCAATGTATATTATTTCTAATCCTATTTGATTGCTTGCACTAAATGCATTGAATTTAGTGTAGAAGGTGATTTCTAAGCCTATTTGATTGTTTGAACTAGATGCATTAATTTCAATGTAGATATTGATTTCTAATTATATTTGACTGTTGGCACTAGATGCATTTATTTCAATGTAGATGATTTCTAATCCTATTTGATTGCTTGCACTAAATACATTGATTTTAGTGTAGATGGTGATATCTAATCCTATTTGATTTTTTCTACTAGATGCATTGATTTCAGTGTAGATTTTGGATTTTAATCCTATTTGCCTACTTTCACTAGATGCATTGGTTTGAGTGTAGATGTTGATTTCTAATCCTATAAAGTTACTTGCATTAGATGCATTGATTTCAGTGTAGATGTTTTTTCCTAATCTTATTTGATTTCTTGCATTAGATGCATTGATTTCAATGTATATGTTGATTTATGATTTGATATTATTGGACGTATGATGGTACATTAATTTTAAAGTCATTGGATTAATAGTGTGCATTGATTTTAGTGTAAGCACAAAAAAATATTGACAATATACATTGATTTTTGTGTTATAGTAGTTAAACATATTAATATTGGAGAGCAAGAGAGAAAAAATATGATATTTACTACAACAGCTCGAGCTAAATATTTTAATTATGATTCCAACTTTCCTTTTCATATAATCAATATGAAAAGTTGACAAAACTAACAAGGGTGAAAATAAGAATAGTACAAGAGATAATTTGAGATTGATGACAATGAAAACTATTTCTAATTGACTACATTCTTATTATTCACATTTTCTATCATTCAATATTATTACATTGTCACTTTGCATTCAAAATTTGTATTTCATCATTTTTCATCATTAAAATTATTTCACAATATTTATCATCTCAACAAACTAAGGTAACTAAGAAAATTTAAAATTAAAATGAATCAGTAAATCTCAAACATATTTAGCGTATTTAAAATGGTTATATTAATATTAGATGTATCTACATATTATTGATAAAATTAATCATATTTTCCTCATATTATCGATAGATTTTCCTTGGTCACACACGACTGAAACCAACTTAGATCCATCTTAACTATGGGTCTATCGAGAGCCGAGAGGGATCAAATCTCTTGAGGTGCAAACATTTTCTCAAGTTTTTCACTCAAAAAAGAGGTTTGCACCTCGAAAGATTTCATCCCTCTCCACGCTTGATAGATCTATAGTTAAGATGGAACTAGGCTAGTTAATTCCCAACCACTTCATTTTAGAGTGAGAAAGGATTTTGATCGACTATTTTGTGAATGACACCATTGTCAAGTGGATCCTGAGATAATAATTAATAATAAGAAAAATAATAATAACTATATCAATACACGCTTTTATTTAAATTTAATATATATATATATATATATATATATATATATATATATATATATATATATATATATATATATATATATATATATATATATATATATATATATATATATATATTTCAATTTAAAATCAATGAAGTCAGTTCTCATCTCCTATACATCAAGGGATAAAGTTTTAAGTAACTATTTCCATAAATATTTGAATTATTTTTATAGTTTAAATAATTTATTTTTAATCACCACTTATAATAGTTAATAACCATTTATAAAGATTAATAAAAGGTGAAATTATCCCCTCACTATTCTATTTGTTGTTTTTCTCCTTCTTCGGTATGGTAGCCCAATCTCCCCACATGTTTGATCAAATCTTATCGATGCTCTCTTTGATGTTCGTGGTTCTCGACTATTCTCTTTAGTTTCTATACATTTCATAGTAAAATGTATTCTTTCTTTGATGTTCATGGTTCCCTACTATTCCCATTATTTTCTATGCATTTCATAGCAAAATGTGTGTTTGACCACCATTGTGCCCACATGTACATCAAACCCTATTAGCAAATGATATTTATTAAATTATTGAATTCGTGTAACAACTGGTGAGCCCTAGTATTGCACCAAGAATGTTGCAACTCCCAGAGGTTGCCCTACTTTACTTTATCAACTTGGGGTTCATACAAACTTGGAGGTGACAATGCTATATACACAGCAGATGCATTCCACTCATGTCATCCTCTTCTGATCTCTACGAAAGGGTGCTACTTCTAGGGTTTCTGGGTGAAGTATGTCACATTTATGAAATTAGGCCTAGGGCTACAAATGATTCAAATCCATGGCACTATCAGTAAGTATAGAACTATACTACAACAAAAAATTACATCTAACTATTCTGCAATGAAAGATATATACTTATTAGACTATGATAAGAAATTAAAAGTAACCTAGGTATCTTGCATGAAGTAAATTGTTGAATTGAAATGGCATAAAGGAAACTAATATAATCACACTTTGCTGGGTCAAATGGCTAAACACACTCTACCTAACCTATGATCTATATATCACGGTTTTATTCATTCAACTATTCATGACCTAACTATTCTTGAAAATGTGTTGTTTTACAACTAGGAGAGGAAAGTGTCATGGTGGCTAATGCAAGGCTTGTACACATGGGGGAAAGGCTGGAGGTGTATGAGTGGTTTTTTTAGGTTTAGAAGATGGTAATGGAGGTTTATGGGCTTAAGGAGGGGCCCATAGGTGCTATTTCAATTGTTGCTACAGGTTTCTTGTAGTGGTATAGGCAAGTCTTAAATTGCTACAGGAAACAGGATGAGGGCAATCCAAGGCCAAAAATAGTTGGAAAAGGGTAGGGAAGGTGGTGTGAAGGTGGATTAGGATGAGTGGGAGGTGGCACAACCCTTATAAAATCTCAGAACCTCTTGGGAGGCCTGTATTGCATCCCTAGGGTTTTCTCATGGTGTAGGGATGAAAAATCCGAAAGCAGGGCTGATGGTGATTTTGATGAAAGAAGGGTTGATGGAAGATGAGATATGAAGCTGAAGGTGCTAGTGAAATTATTCTTGGATGTGCTACTTGTACTTGTAATCAAGCTACCTATTCATGCAACAAAAATGCACTTCTTCATGATAAAGATAGTGGAAAAGATGACTTGAATTTGTAAAGAAAATCTACTATCATCTATAAGCATAGATCTACCACAACATACTGAACATATTCATTGAATCAAAAAAAAAAATATCATCTATTCAATGAAATCATAAACTAAGAAGCATTTTTGGTCTGTGGGGAAGGTCTACCCTCCTCCAGCTCTATTGACAAAGGTGAGAGGGGGAGGCTTGACTCACAAATTTATGAAGTTATCACCTATTCTACCACTCATGTAAGTAGACTAAATATATAGAAAAATACAAATGGATGCAAACTAAAAAAGTAAATGAAAATACCAGAAAACTAACTAGATATTCATAAGCAAAACTAGTTAAATGACATGAAAGTAAAGAATGATTACACAAGAGAGGTTGAGGAAGATGGATTGTGCCTTAACCCACAAGCCTAGCTATCTGTAACTAGATCAGTAAAGAAAATTCTGAATACTCATTTCATTTCCAAAGATATTCTCATTACATGTGTAACCACCCTCTTAGTCGCTGACTAATGGTTAAGTTTTATTGATTATGGATTAATTGTGACTGCTGGTTATTTAATTAAAATATCTGAATGAAATTAATTTTGATTTTTGAATAAAAGATTTAATTTGTGAAATTTACTTTATGAGTAAAAAGGTTGATGGTAAAAGTAAATCTGGAGTCAGTTGAACAGAAAAAAACAGTTTCTACAGTTACCTAAGGAAACTCTGGAATAAATAGGGAATTCCAAAGAGAGTTGGGGGTTCTGTGAGAAAAGGAAAAAGGGACTCTGTTAAAACTGGAAAAGATATTTCCAGGACAGATTGACCTCTGGGTTGGAGAATTGGACCAGACTGTCCCGAGTTCTCCCCAGAAATCCTGTTTTTTTTTACTGGAGTTGGAGAGTTGGACCAGACTGTCCTGAGAACTCTCCTCTAGAGTTTCGTGTTCAACAAGACCCAGGCTTGAAGCTCGGGGGAGAACTGTGGGACGTAATTGCCCAGTTCGTGGATGGGAGGTAGCGAGTACCATCAGTTTGATTCAGATTCAGATGAGTAAATGCAATTAGATTCTCTGGTTCTTGAGAAAGAATAATTTTGCCTGTTGCAGTTAAGATTGCCTGCATTTAATTAAGTTTATTTCTTGCTTAACACAGTAGTGAATTACTGTTGTTTTAATTCCTTTTGAACTAGACATTCTGGTGAAATATATTAGAGGTATTCTAGAAGGCCTGGTTCTGTGAAAGTAGATGAAGGCCAATAGAATGTATATGATAAGGACATAGAATTTCTTTTAACCAACCTGAACAGATGGTAACAAGACAAAAAGGGCTGTAAGTATCGACCTGTTAGGTTAACAGCTAGGTCCTAGTAATTACTTCCTTGAGATAGTGCTGCAGAAGTTAACCTATTTAACCAGAGAAGGGAAATATAAATACATGTGGGCTATTAATCCAAATGCATGAATAACTCAGGCTTCTGGATAAATCGCCCCCTACCTATCATAAACTCGGACAAGATGGTGGTCCGATCACCTGTAGCACTCTTCTTTAGAAAAAGAAAAATAAATTAAGGAAACAGGAAATTAGTTAACCCAGTTTTCTTCACAGGAAAAAGTTGAAAACGAGAACTTCTGAATTTACAACTTGAAGAAAATTTCTGGAAAAACCTTGTAAGCAGATACAGTACTAGAAACTAGATGTAATTTCATTGATTTGCGCAACCATAGCATATAACGTATAATAGAAATTCAACATTTCATAATAGAGCACATGCACCCAAAGATTCTTTTGCAATAAAGAAAAATTACAATTTGAACTTGCATGTCGATCATGGGTACCGAAATTGGAACAACCAACAGGTAAAGAAAGTTACAATTTAACACAGAGAAATTTTCTAGCAAGATGCCAGTTAAACCATTTCTGTAACGAAACAAGACAGAGAAGCAGTTATAAACCCCAAGCGGTATAGAGTAAATTCTTGAACATTCATCCAAAAAGGGCACAAAGGTTGAAAACCTCGGCCAGACTGTCACAGAAATATACATATTGCCTAAACATTGGAACCCTGTCTAAACAAATAGAACTTCTTGCGAACAGAGGCTAGCATAATAAAGTTATCCGGCAGGTAGTTGCACCATGGTTACATTTAACAATTTTCTTTAAAATATCTCAAACATCCTGAGACTGCTAACCAAGCTACAGGCCCTTAAAACCCTAGTTGTTCCATCAACCATTGCAAAAACAAATGTTCCAGTTTGGCGGAGAGCCATGGAATCCCAAAAACATCAACCGCTGGATACCTGTGATAAGAGGCGAGAGTAAGAAGTCCTCCGTAGCCAGAACTGTGAGGAAACCTTGACGAGAAATGGGATGGAGATAATACCTGAACGGAACCAAATATGTGTTAGAGGAGTACGAAATTTCAAGGGGTTATTACCGCCTTCAAGGTCACAAACAAAACAATGAAAACGAAGAGGAATTTACCTGTAGGTCACCGGACGGAGTAAAATTCAGGATTATGGAAGCTCCTGTCGGTAGTTAAAACAAGTTATGCAATGAATTGAGAAAAAAAAAACTGAAACCAATTCGGCGATTCAAAAAAATTAGGCGATGAATCGAGAAAGACTGAAGATGGTTCGGCAATACAAACAAGCTACGCAACGAATAGAGAAAAACTGGAGACAGCTCTGAACTCCTTACAGACTGGAATAAATCTTAAAATAAAAAGGGAAAACGAGAAATCTTGAAAGAATTCGGTAAAAACCACCAGAGAGCGACTGAGCACGTGGAAATCGTAGAAGACTAGGGTTGTTGGAAGCCGTTTCACCACCGTCCGCCATGGTTTTGCCGAAGCCCGCTCAAACCCTAACAGAGACGCTCTGGAGGCCATCCGGCAGAAGAACACAATGAATGGGGAATCAGTTATTGCCAAGGACATTATCGATCCCTAGAATGTCTCCACCGTCAGATTACAAAACAAATCAACGTTGTGTAGTAAGCCACGTGTCTGTTGATAAAACCAAGACCGGGTGCCATGGTTGAATAGAGCCCGAGATCAAATGCGAAATGACAAGTGTGTAACTCTAATTGTTGTGTGCACAAGAGGGTACTTAGGTTACATTCGCAATAATCCCATACTATAATATAAAGTGCCAAATATAATGATATCCTGCTAGGTATGCAATTACAAAAGTGTTAAATGATTGAGATCCATAAAGAACCAGAACCGTAGACTCATACATGTCAGCTGGAGTTTTATGTGCGAGTGAACAATTAATTGTCAGCTTTTGTATGGGTAAAATAATTGTATTCACAGGACCTGCAATAATGATAATAATGTCAGAAATCTAAGGTTGAGAATAACAATCGGTTAAGTTATAAATTTTTTTTTTTATAGTGAGTAAATTTGTGGTTAAGTGATTGTTACAAGTGGTATCAGAGCGGCATTACAACGTTGGGCCCTATTGGGTCAACTGACGTTACAAATTGTATGATTTCATGCACAGTCAGATAATTAAATGGAACGACAACCAAGACGGACACCTTCACAACAGCAACAGCGAAATGTCAGAGAGATTCAACCTCCACCAAAAGGAAACCCCGAAATGTGGGTTCAGCTGGGAATAGAGCAGCATCAGCGGTCTAACAGACTGATTGAAGAACAACAACATTAGACTCGCATTTTGTTACACACAGTACAACAGTTACAGGAAGAAATGGAAAGAGTACGCAAGGAAAATTCAGGGATGATGCAGGATCAGGAGAGGATCTTAAAAAGCCTCTCCGATAAACAAAATCAAAGGGTTGAAAAGCCCAGTGCTGACAGAGAATTCCAAGAAAGAAACGAACAGCAATCAGAGGAACAAGATACAGGCCGAAGAGAAAGATGTGTGTCACAACGAAGTCATCCAGACAGAAATTTTAATGAGGCTGAATCTGAGAATGAAACCGAACGGAAGGCAAACAAAAAGCAGAAGGTGGAGCTGCACGGAGAATTCAGAAAGATAAAGCCACCTACGTTCGATGGTGAAAAAGAGGAAGTGGCAGAGGCATGGTTGATTAATATGAACAAATAATTTTAGGTGTATGATTATGACAGTGGTCTTAAGACACGGTTAGCCATTTACCAGCTGAAGGATAAAGCCACCCTCTGGTGGGAAGAAGTGAAGAACGTGCGGGGAATAGAGGATTAGGATGTGACACGGGATAAGTTCCGACAGTACCTCAAAGACAAGTACTTGACTAAGCGTTTCTATGATGAAAAGGCCCGAGAATTCCATGATTTAAGGCTAGGACAATTGACCCTGGACGAGTTCATCACCAAGTTTACATCATTACTGCGCTATGTACCATACTTAAGAGATGAGAAAGCCAAGGTCCAGAGATTTCTGAGCAGTTTACCCACCCATATGAAGGAGCGTATCGAGTTTGTTAATCCTAAGACAATGGATGAGGCCATCAGAAAGGCAAGGCTGTGTTATCAGCAAGCGAAAAACAAAGTAGACCAAGGAAAAGGGTGGCAATCAAAGAAAGAAAATAGAAATAGTGCTGGTTTCAAAAGGGGAAAAACCAGTAACTTCAAAAGCTCAGCCAGGAATTCACTTAATAAGCAATTCGGTAGGAACCATCAGAGGATTAGATGGCCAGGGAAAGACAAGACGGTGGAAGCTTCAAATAGACCTGAACAACCTCAAAACCAGAGGCCACCTCTGCAGTGTTGGGGCTGCGGGGCAGCACACTACTATCGAGATTGCCCACAGCGGGGTAAAGTCGAAGCAGTAACCAATTTGTAGGAGGCCTCTATGGTGGGAGATATTGCCAGAAGCATACCCAGAATTAACACAGCATTGGAGGACCGGCAAGCTGACTTTCAACCCACCATGATAGAGCTGGAAGGTAAATTGTCATCCCAAACTGTTTCTGTTTTGGTAGATCCAGGCGCAAGTCTAAGTTATATAAGTCCTAAATTAGTGGAAATCTGTAAACTGTCAAGTCAAAAATTTAAAAAGCCCTGGTTGGTTCAGTTAGCTACAGGAGCTAAAAGAAGAGTTAGTGCCAAAATATTAGATTGTGCATTGCAAATCGGTGGACAGCAGTTAATGGTAGATTTAAATATTCTTCCTTTGGGATCCTATGATGTATTATTGGGTATGGATTGGTTGGAGAAACATTGGACTCTCATAGACTGCAAGGAAAATATAGTTTACTACAGAGATCAAAATGGTAGTCGCCAAGAAATTCAGGGCATAAAGAAGCCTGTACGTCTGCGTCCAATTACCGCTTCCCAAATGGAAAAATGCATGAGAAAGGGATGCCAACTGTACGCCATACAAGTTGGACTATCTGTGTCTAAGGATAAAGCTGCTGTGTTAGAAAATATATCTGTAGTACAGGAATTTAAGGACGTATTTCCTGAAGAAATACCAGGATTACCACCTAAAAGAGATGTTGATTTCACGATAGAACTGCTACCAGGAGCTTCGCCAATTTCACGAACTCCCTACCGTATGAGTGTGCCAGAATTGACTGAGCTAAAAATGCAGCTTCAGGAATTATTAGATAAGGGGTATATACGACCCAGTGTGTCACCTTGGGGAGCACCTGTACTGTTTGTTAGGAAAAAGGATGGAACCATGCACATGTGCATGGATTACCAACAGTTAAATAAGCTGACTATTAAGAACAGGTATCCCCTACCCCGTATTGACTGTTTGACCAGGTAAGGGGAGCTACTGTGTTCTCAAAAATTGATCTGCGGTCCGGTTACCACCAGATCAAAATTAAGGATGAAGATATACACAAAACTACTTTTCGCACCAGGTATGGCCACTATGAATTCGTGGTATTACCTTTTGGGCTAACTAACGCACTAGCCACTTTTATGAGACTGATGCATAGTATTTTCCACCCTTATTTGGACAACTTCGTGTTAATCTTCATTAATGACATACTGATTTATTCTAAAAATGCGGAAGAACATGAAAAGCATTTGTGTATGGTACTGGAGATGCTAAGGAAACATCAGTTGTATGCAAAATTCAGTAAATGTGATTTCTTCAAAGAAGAAATACAGTATCTTGGACATGTAATATCTAAAAAGGGTATAGCGGTAGACCCAGAGAAAATTAAAACTATCATGGAATGGAAGGTGCCACAGATGTGGCAGATATACGGTCGTTTATGGGTCTCGCTGGCTACTACCGGCGATTTATAAAAGCATTTTCAAAGATAGCCTTTCCCATTACTTCTTTACAAAGAAAAGGGAAAATGTTTAAATGGACAAAAGAATGTCAGGATAGCTTTGAAATATTGAAGCAGTTGTTGACGATAGCACCTGTGTTAAGTGTAGCAGATCCGGATAAGGAATTCGAGGTTTGTACAGATGCATGTAAGGAAGGAGTTGGGGCTATATTATCACAAGAAGGGAAGGTAATTGCATATGAATCCCGCAAGCTAAAAGATCATGAGCAACGATATTCAGCTTATGATTTAGAGTTGACTGTAGTTGTGCATGCTCTCCGAGTATGGAGACATTACTTACTTGGGAAGAGGTTTGTGTTGAAGACTGATCATAGTAGTCTAACAAGCTATTTTAAACAAGCTGACTTAAACTCCCGGCAAGCAAGATGGAACGCTTTTTTGAGTGAATTTGATATTGATCTACAACACGTAAAAGGAAAAGAGAAAAAAGTTGCGGATGCATTAAGCAGGAAACTGCATAACATTTATGGGTTATATGTTAACCAAATTGAAACCAGATTTTTAGAACAAATCAGAAAAGAAGCAGACAAGGATCCTGAGTATAAATACTTGTGGCAGCAGACACAAGAATCTGAAGGACAAGGTGGACAAGGGGATTATGAGATTAACCAGGACGGGTTGTTGATCTTCAAGAAGAGGATAGTCATTCCAAACAGAGTGGAATTAAAAACTAAGCTACTGGACGAATATCACAGAAGCAATTATGCGGGGCACCCAGGATATCAAAAGATGTTGACAGCTATAAGAAAGGACTACTGTTGGCTAGGCATGAGGAAGGATATAGAAAGCTATCTAACCAAGTGTCTAGAGTGCCAGCAAGTGAAAGTAGAGCATCGGCACCCAGCTGGCTTAATGCAGCCTATACCCATTCCCGAATGGAAATGGGAGGTGATCTCATTAGATTTTATCACCGGGTTACCAAAATCAAAACGAGGTAATGTTTCCATAATGGTAGTTGTGGATAGACTAAGTAAGTCGGCACATTTCATACCTGTCCAATCCACCTATAAGACAATACAGATAGCAGATTTATTTATGCGTGAGATCTTCAGACTGCATGGCATTCCTAAGACCATTATCTCGGACAGAGATGTAAAATTCACATCAGCTTTTTGGAAGGCGTTGTTTACAGGGTTAGGAACTCAAGTAAATTTTAGTACTGCATACCACCCGCAAACAGACGGTCAGACCGAGCGAGTAAATCAAGTGCTGGAAGACATGCTGAGAATGTATGTCATGCAGCAACCAATTAAATGGGAGGAGTACCTACAATTGATAGAGTTTTCCTACAACAATGGTTCCCAAGAATCGTTAAAGATGAGTCCATTTGAGGCGCTATACGGGTGGCAGTGCAAAACTCCCATTAATTGGAGCAGCCCCGAGAATAGACTCATGCTAGGACCAGACATGCTAGCAGAAATGGAAGTGGAGGTGAAAAAAATTTGACAGGATTTGAAAGTAGCACAGGACAGGCAGAAGGTGTACGCAGACAAAAGAAGGTCATACCGTGAGTATGAGGTTGGCAATCATGTATATGTTCGAATTAAGCCAAAGAAGAGTACACTAAGATGGGCCTCTTGTGTAAAATTGGCACCTTGATTTTGTGGTCCTTTCCAGATAATGGAGAGAGTAGGACCAGTAGCATATCGCTTAGCCCTTCCTAGCCATATTCGGGTGCATAACGTCTTTCATGTCTCGTTATTAAAATGATATGTTCATGATCCAAGACACATAATCCATTGGCAGAACATTCAGGTAGAGGGTAAGCATAATGGTTCAAATAATATCATGATGATAAAGACTTATTTGATTAATCTAAGTCTATTGTGTGCAGGTAGAATTGGACGGAGAATTTCTGGTTGATTCCAATAGTATAATAGACCGGAGGGAAATCATGCTCCCGAAACGAGCCATCGCCCAGGTTAAAGTGCAATGGAAGCACTTTGGGCCAAAGGAGGCTACCTGGGAAGATGAGAGTTTCGTCCGTGAAGCTTATCCTGAACTGTTTTCTGAGTTAGAGTAAGAACACCGGGGACGGTGTTCTCTTCCAGAGGGGGAAAACTGTAACCACCCTCTTAGCCGCTGACAAATGGTTAAGTTTTATTGATTAAGTATTAATTGTGACTGCTGGTTATTTAATTAAAATATCTGAACGAAATTAATTTTGATTTTTGAATAAAAGATTTAATTTGTTAAATTTACTTTATGAGTAAAAAGGTTGATGGTAAAAGTAAATCTGGAGTCAGTTGAATAGAAAAAACAGTTTCTACAGTTACCTAAGGAAACTCTGGAATAAATAGGGAATTCCAAAGAGAGTTGGGGGTTCTGTGAGAAAAGGAAAAAAGGACTCTGTTAAAACTGGAAAAGATATTTCCAGGACAGATTGACCTCTGGGTTGGAGAATTGGACCAGATTGTCCCGAGTTCTCCCCAGAAATCCTGTTTTTTTTTACTGGAGTTGGAGAGTTGGACCGGACTGTCCTGAGAACTCTCCTCCAGATTTTCGTGTTCGACAAGACCCAGGCTTGAAGCTCGGGGGAGAACTGTGGGACGTAATTGCCTAGTTCGTGGACGGGAGGTAGCGAGTACCATCAGTTGGATTCAGATTCAGATGAGTAAATGCAATTAGATTCTCTGGTTCTTGAGAAAGAATAGTTTTGCCTGTTGCAGTTAAGATTGCCTGCATTTAATTAAGTTTATTTCTTGCTTAATGTAGTAGTGAATTACTATTGTTTTAATTCCTTTTGAACTAGACATTCTGGTGAAATATATTAGAGGTATTCCAGAAGGCCTGGTTCTGTGAAAGTAGATGAAGGCCAATAGAATGTATATGATAAGGACATAGAATTTCTTTTAACCAACCTGAACAGATGGTAATAAGACAAAAAGGGCTGTAAGTATCGACCTGTTAGGTTAACAGCTAGGTCCTAGTAATTACTTCCCTGAGATAGTGCTGCAGAAGTTAACCTATTTAACCAGAGAAGGGAAATATAAATACAGGTGGGCTGTTAATCCAAATGCCTGAATAACTCAGGCTTCTGGATAAATCGCCCCCTACCTATGATAAACTCGGACAAGATGGTGGTCCAGTCACCTGTAGCACTCTTCTTTAGAAAAAGAAAAATAAATTAAGGAAACAGGAAATTAGTTAACCCAGTTTTCTTCACAGGAAAAATTTGAAAACAAGAACTTCTGAATTTACAGCTTGAAGAAAATTTATGGAAAAACCTTGTAAGCAGATACGGTAATAGAAACTAGATGTAATTTCATTGATTTGCGCAACCATAGCATATAACGTATAATAGACATTCAACATTTCATAACAGAGCACATGCACCCAAAGATTCTTTTGCAATAAATAAAAATTACAATTTGAACTTGCATGTCGATCATGGGTACCGAAATTGGAACAACCAACAGGTAAAGAAAGTTACAATTTAACACAGAGAAATTTTCTAGCAAGACGCCAGTTAAACCATTTCTGTAACGAAACAAGACAGAGGAGCAGTTATAAACCCCAAGCGGTATAGAGTAAATTCTTGAAAATTCATCCAAAAAGGGCACGGAGGTTGAAAACCTCGGCCAGACTATCACAGAAATATACATATTTCTTAAACATTGAAACCCTGTCTAAACAAATAGAACTTCTTGCGAACAGAGGCTAGCATAATAAAGTTATCCGGCAGGTAGCCGCACCATGGTTACATTTAAAAATTTTCTTTAAAATATCTCAAACATCCTGAGACTGCTAACCAAGCTACAGGCCCTTAAAACCCTAGCCGTTCCATCAACCATTGCAAAAACAAATGTTCTAGTTTGGCGGAGAGCCATGGAACCCTGAAAACATCAACGGCTGGATACATGTGATAAGAGGCGAGAGTAAGAAGTCCTCCGTAGCCAGAACTGTGAGGAAACCTTGATGAGAAGTGGGATGGAGATAATACCTGAACGGAACCAAAGATGTGTTAGAGGAGTACGAAATTTCAAGGGGTTATTACCGCCTTCAAGGTCACAAACGAAACAATGAAAATGAAGAGGAATTTACCTGTAGGTCACCGGACAGAGTAAAATTCAGGATTATGGAAGCTCCTGTCGGCAGTTAAAACAAGTTATGCAATGAATTGAGAAAAAAAAACTGAAACCAGTTCGGCGATTCAAAAAAATTAGGCGATGAATCGAGAAAGACTGAACACGGTTCGGCAATACAAACAAGCTACGCAACGAATAGAGAAAAACTAGAGACAGCTCTGAACTCTTTACAGACTGGGAGTATAAATCTTAAAATAAAAAGGGAAAATGAGAAATCTTGAAAGAATTCAGTAAAAACCACCAGAGAGCGACTAAGCACCTGGAAATCGTAGAAGACTAGGGTTGTTGGAAGCCGTTTCGCTACCGTCCGCCATGGTTTTGCCGAAGCCTGCTCAAACCCTAACAGAGACGCTCTGGAGGCCATCCAGCGGAAGAACACAATGAATGGGGAATCAGTTATTGCCAAGGAAATTATCGATCCCTAGAATGTCTCCACCGTCGGATTACAAAACAAATCAACGTTGTGTAGTAAGCCACGTGTCTGTTGATAAAACCAAGACCGGGTGCCATGGTTGAATAGAGCCCGAGATCAAATGTGAAATGACAAGTGTGTAACTCTAATTGTTGTGTGCACAAGAGGGTACTTAGGTTACATTCGCAATAATCCCATACTATAATATAAAGTGTCAACTATAATGATATCCTGCTAGGTATGCAATTACAAAAGTTTTAAATGATTGAGATCCATAAAGAACCAGAATCGTAGACTCATACATGTCAGCTGGAGTTTTATGTGCGAGTGAACAATTAATTGTCAGCTTTTGTATGGGTAAAATAATTGTATTCACAGGACCTGCAATAATGATAATAATGTCAGAAATCTAAGGTTGAGAATAACAATCGGTTAAGTTATAAATTTTTTTTTAATAGTGAGTAAATTTGTGGTTAAGTGACTGTTACAACATCAATATAAAAGTCTTAGAAAAACTTATTACAGGAGCAAAGTGCCTAATAGCTTTCTCCAAAATTCAAATCCTAATGAGCTATTGCTCAACCATATTTAACCTAAAGGGTAGCTACATATGTACTTATTATTACTCTTATTAAAAAAAAACATTTGGCTTTCAATTACTTATTCTATTAAACCACTTAAATATTATATATATGAGTAAGTTTTGCATTAAAATGTTTTTAAGAAGTATAAAAACTATGCAGGTTTCTCATTACAAAAAAATAAAAGTATAAGTTAGTTATTTATTTACTTTTTACTTATTGTATTACTCTCTCAAATTGATATTTTATTTATAGCAAGAGTGTAATAATTTTATCACATCTCTTTTATATTGGATTGTAATATCAATAATAAACCATGTACATTAACCATCAACACTAACTAATTTATACTTTATTGTTATTATTATTATTATTTATGAAAATATTAATATACAAGTTAAATATATAAAGATTTAAAAACACATGGAACAAGATTATTAGTCATATAAATTTACCCTCTTTTTATCATAGATATTTTCAATCTATGAATAGTTTTTGTTATAATACTAGCTACTAATACCATGACTTATCAATACCACATACTCAAAAAACCATAAATCACATCATATGAGGCTTTTTCATATGACATTTCTTTTTAATTTATCAATTCACTCAAAAGGAAAAAGAAAAAAACACAACTAATTTGGTGATATATCCTAACCTTTCATTTGTGTATAATACTATGAATATTCTAGAATATTCTATTGACGTTAAATCTCTACCATGTATCTAATAATTAATAATTATTAATAATTAAATTAAAAGTCTTTAAACCCTATTCCAAAATAGAGAGTGCCTATATTAAGCAAGTATATATTTTTTGTTTTTTTGTAAATTACATTGCTTTTTATTTAACATATATATATATATATTTAAAGAGTAACTCTAAATATTAGGTTGAGCACAAAAGAAAGTACACACCTCCTTTATATTTGACTATTAAATATACCCTCATAAACCTTATTCCAAAATCAACATGTATATCCACTTAATTAAATATCTATATTCATTCTTAATTATTTTTAATTATAACATTTTTTATTTAGAAAACATTTAATTTTTGTTTAAAAAAAATATTTTCCAATTCTACCGATACAAGAAATTAAACATATCACTACATGTAGAATGCTCCTATTAGCAATAACGAGACCCATGTAATTTTTTTAAAGGATAACTACGTCAAGATCAATGTTGAAAATGATAACAATAACCATTAAAACATAATACTTTTAAAAACATCCATATTATTTTTAAATATATATCTACTCCAATGAAAATGAAAACAAGTATCAATAACGATAATTAAAAATATAGTAATAATAATAATCATTAATTTTTTTACGAAAAGTATTGTTAATTAAAAAAACATTATTAATAAAACAATTATTTATTATTTAAAAAAACAATAATGATAATTATAACGATTATTAATCTCAACCACTTCATTCGAGAGTGATAAAGGATTTTAATTAACTATTTTGTGAACCATACAACTTTTAAAATGGATCTCGTTGAAAATGAATAATAATGATAATTATAACTATTATTGTAGTTTAGTGTGACTCGGACGTGTAAGTATGTTTGAAGCTAAAATATAGAAACTAAAAAAAATTGAAAACTAAAATAAATAAATAAAATAAAATATAAACAATCACTTATATAATGATATAAATAAACAATTAAGAATGATTAAAATAAATTTAAACAATATGAATTTAAAATATGAAGATATTTACGAATACTCCAAAAGATATATGGTAAATAAATATAAATATAAATAACGAGATTTATGGTAAATAATTAAATATAAAATAAGTATAAAGATGCAAGGTAAATAAATAAAAATATATCAAATATGATTAGATATCAACATCTAATTATATATGAAGTCTATGGCCCAAATACCATGGACCAAATTATTATTAATACCATACAAAAAAAAAAAATTTTATTAACCGTAACATTAGTATTAAAATATTAATATTAATATTGTTAAATTTAATAACTTTAGATTAATATAATATGTGTGTGTGTGTGTGTGTGTGTGTGTGTGTGGGAGGGAAGAAAAAAGACATATTATACATGTCGAGAAATAAGAAGAGTGACAAGGGAGAGATGGAGAGAGAGTTTGTATGTTCACGAGATAGATAAAGATAAATAGGAGTGATGGAGAAAAATGATGAGAGAAGGAGAGAAAAGCATAAAGGAATGGATATATTAACATAGTTGGAGAGAGATATAGATTAATGGGGGAAGAGAAAGGATTGGAGAGAGACAGGGGGGTGGGGGAATATACTGAGGCGGGAGAGGAAGTGAGAGAGAGGACTTGAAAAAGGGGAATATATTGATGGGGTAAGACAAATGATTGTATGGGTAAGAGAGAGAGAGAGAGATGTGGGAAGAGAGAAAGAGGTAGAAGAGAAACAAAGAGAGAGGAAGGAGAAGAGAGGGGACTTGAAAGAGAGGAGGAGAGAATGAGGGATAGAGAGATGTAGTTGGAGGGGGACAGAGGGAGGGATAGATAGATGGAGAAGGATTGGGAGAGAAGGAGGGAAGAATAAAGACATAGAGGGTGAGTATTAGAGAGAGAGAGGGGGAGTGAAAAGGGAGAGATGGAGAGAGAGTGTATTTTTTGGGGTGAGATAAAGAGAAAAACAAGGACAGGTCGAGAGAATGGGGAAGAGAAGGAGAGAGAGAGAGACATATAGTAACAAACTTGGAAGGTGAAGATATAGAGAGAGAGGTGTGGGAGAGAAAGGAGGAGAGAGTGTGAAGAGAGGTAGGGAATTAGAGATGGATATCAAGGGGAGAGATATGGAGGTAAGAATAATTACATAAAGAGTTAAAGGTTTAGAGAGAGAGAGAGGGATTTATGAGGAATATGAAGAGAGAGCGAGAGGATGATAGTAGGAGGGAGAGGGAGAGCAGTATGGATTTATAGATATATAAATTGGAAAAAGAGAGTGTACATTTTGGGCTTGATATAGATAGACAGAGGGAGAAAGAGATATATATGGAAGGTGAAGAGAAAGAAGGGATAGATGGAGACAAGGAGAGAGGGATAAAGAGATTGATAGGAATGGAGTGAGAGAGCGTTTTTGTTTGGCAAGCTAAGATAAAGACACAAATAAGGAGAGATGGAGGGATATATAGATATAGATGGAGGGGGGAAAGAGGGAAGAATATTTCTTACACTAGATGCATTGATTTCAGTGTAGATGGTGATTTCGAATCCTATTTGATTTCTTGCATTAGATGCATTAATTTTAATGTAGATGTTGATTTATAATAATATTTTATTACTTACACTAGATGCATTTATTTCAATGTAAATGATTTCTAATCCTATTTGATTGTTTGCATTAAATTCATTTATTTTAGTGTAGAAGGTGATTTCTGATCCTATTTGATTGTTTGAACTAGATGCATTAATTTCAGTGTAGATGTTGATTTGTAATTATATTTGAGTGTTGGTACTAGATGCATTTATTTCAATGTAGATGATTTCTAATCCTATTTGATTTCTTGCACTAAATACATTTATTTTAGTGTAGATGGTGATTTCTAATCCTATTTTATTGTTTCCACTAGATGCATTGATTTCAGTGTAGATTTTGGTTTTTAATCCTATTTGCCTACTTTCACTAGATGCATTGGTTTGAGTGTAGATGTTGATTTCTAATCCTATTAAGTTACTTGCATTAGATGCATTGATTTCAGTGTAGATGTTTTTTTCAAATCTTATTTGATTTCTTGCATTAGATGCATTGATTTCAGTGTATATGTTGAGTTATGATTTGATTTTATTGGATGTATGATTGTACATTAAATTTAAAGTCATTGGATCAATAGTGTGAATTGATTTTAGTGTAAGCACAAAACATTATTGAGAATGTACACTGATTTTTGTGTTATAGTAATTAAACCTCTTAATATTAGAGAGCAAGAGAGAGAAGTTATAATGTTTACTACAACAGTTTGAGCTAAATATTTAAATTGTTTATGATTCCAAATTTCCTTTTCATATAATAGATATGAAAAGGTGACTAAATTACAAAGAGTAACAATAAGAATAGTAGAAGAAAATAGTTTGATATTGATCACAATGAAGACTATTTGTAATTGACCACATTCTTAATAGTCACATTCTCTATCATTCAATATAATTACATTGTCACTTTTCATTCAAAAATTTTATTTCATCGTTTTTCATCATTAAAGTTATTTTACAATATTTATCATATCAAAAAATTAAGGTAACTAAGAAAATTTAAAATTAAAATGAATCGATAAATCTTAGACATATTTACAATATTTAAAATGGTTATATTAACATTAGATGTATTTACATATTATTGATAAAATTAATCATATGTTCCTCATATTATTGATAGAATTTCCTTTGTCACACATAGCTAAAAACAGCCTAGATCCATCTTAACTCCAGATATATCAAGAGCCGAGAGGGATCAAATCTCTTGTGGTGAAATCCTTTCCTCAAGTTTTGCACTCAAAAAATAGGTTTTCACGCTTGATAGATCTAGAGTTAGGATGGATCTAGGTTGGTTAATTCCCAACCACTTCATTTTAGAGTGAGAAAGGACTTTAATCGACTATTTTTTGAACGATACCACTGCTGAAGTGGATCCCGGTGAGATAATGAATCATAATAAGAAAAATAATAATAACTATATCAATACACATTTTTTATTTAAATTTAATAGATTTTTTTTTTTCAATTTAAAATGAATGAAGTCGTTTCTCATCTCCTATACATTAAGGGGTAAATTTTTAAGTAATTAGTTCCATAAATATTTAAATTATTTTTTATATTTTAAATAATTTATTTTTAATCACCACTTATAATAGTTAATAACCATTTATAAATATTAATAAAAGGTGAAATTATCCCCTCACTATTCTATTCGTCGTGTTTCTCCTTCTTCGATATGCTAGCCCAATCTCCCCACATGTTTGATAAAACCTTATCGATGCTCTCTTTGATTTTCGTGGTTCCCGACTATTCTCTTTAGTTTCTATAAATTTCATAGTAAAATGTATGCTTTCTTTGGTGTTCACAGTTCCCTACTCTTCCCATTATTTTCTGTACATTTCATAGTAAAATTTGTGATTGAACACCATTGTTCCCGCATGTACATCAAACCCTATTAGCTAATGATGTTTATTAAACTACTAAATTTGTGTAACAACTGGTGAGCCCTGGTATTGCACCAAGAATTTTTCAACTCCCAAAGTCTACTCTACTTTACTTTATCAACCTGGGGTTCATACAAACTTAGAAGTGATAGTGCTATATACAGAGTAGATGCATTCTACTCATGTCATCCTTTTCTGAGCTCTACAAAAGGGTGCTACTTCTAGGGTTTCTAGGTGAAGTCTTTCACACTTCTGAAATTAGGCCTAGGGCTACAAATGATTCAAATCCATGGCACTATCAGCAAGTATAGAACTATACTACAAAAAAAAAATTACGTCTAACTATTCTGCAATGAAATAAATTTACATATTAGGCTATGATAAGAATTGAAAAGTAACCTAGGTATCTTGCATGAAGTAAATTACCGAATTGAAATGGCATAATGGAAACTAATATAATCACACTTTGTTGGGAAAATGGCTAAACACACTCTACTTACCCTGTGATTTATATATCATGCTTTTATTCATGCAACTATTCATGACCTAACTATGCTTGAAAATGTGTTGTTTTGCAACTAGGAGAAGAAAGTGTTATGGTGGCTGATGGAAGGCTTGTACACATGAGGAAAATGATGGAGGTGTATGAGTGGTTTTTTTAGGTTTAGAAGATGGTAATGGAGTTTTTTGGACTTAAGGAGGGGCCCACATGTTCTATTTCAAGTGATGTTGCAAGTTTCTTGTAGTGGTATAGGCAAGTCCTAAATTGCTATAGGAAACAAGCTGAGGGCAATCTGAGGTCAAAAATAGGTGGAAAAGGGTAGGGAAGGTGGTGTGAAGGTGGATTAGGATGAGTGGGAAGTGTCCCACCCCTTTTCAAATCTCAAAACCTCTTGAGAGGCCTGCCTTTCACCCCTATATTTTTCTCACGGTGTAGGGATGAAAAATCTGATAATAGGGCTAATGGTGATTTTGATGAAAAAAGGGCTAATGGAAGATGATATATGAAGCTGAAGGTGCTAGTGAAATTATTCTTGGATGTGCTACCTGTACTTGTAATCAAACTACCTATTCATGCAATAAAAATGGACAACTTCATGATAAATATAGTGGAAAAGACGACTTGAATTTGTAAATAAAATCTACTATAATCTATAAACATAGATCTACCACAACATACTGAACATATTCATGGAATCACAACAACTAATCTCATCCATTCAAATAAATCATAAACTAAGAAGAATTTTTGGTCTGTGGGGAAGGTATACCCTCCTCCCGCTCTATTGATAAAGCTGAGAGGGGGAGGCTTGACTCACAAATTTATGAAGTTATCACCTATTCTACCACTCATGTAAGTAGAATAAATCTACAGTAAAAGACAAACGGAAGAAAACTAAAACAATAAATGAAAATACAAAATAACTAATTAGACATTCATATGTTTAACTAGTTAAATGACATGAAAGTAAAGAATTATTACACAAGGGAGGCTGAGGCACATGGATTGTGCCCTAACCCACAAGCCTAGCTATCTGGAACTAGTTTAGTAAAGCAAAGTCTGAATACTCATTTCACTTCCAAAGATAGTCTCATTACATCATTACAAAAGTCTTGAAAAACTTAAATTACAAGAGCAAAGTGCCTAATAGATTTCTCAAAAATTCAAATCCTAATGAGCAATTGCTAAACTATATTTAACCTAAAGGGTAGCTACCAACAACTCCCTAGAAAATAGGTGATGAGTCCACTTGACTCCAAGTGAAGTATGGCTTGAGTGCACTTGGTCTTGGGTTTGCTTGGCTATCTTTGATTTTGAGTTGTTGGAGGGAATCTCGAGGATCCCTTAACTGCCTCTAGGAGTTAAGGATGGTGGATAACACCCTAGAATCTCTACTTCTTGTCTATTTTGGGTCTTTCTGACAAAAGCTCCACAAAAATTCAATATCTTCATGATTTTCCTACATTTAATCTTATGTTATGTACTTGAAGTATGTAAGCCTCCATCACCACCTACACTATCATCATAAGACCATAATATAATTAAAACGCAAGAAAAAGACACTTAATAAGTAAAAAAGGTGACCATTAACCCCTCCAAATGTACCTAATGATGGAGATCACCATCACCCCCTTACTAAATGGTTGTTCATCCTCTGAGAAACTAATCCTCCTCATGAATTTGCTTTAAGGCTTTGATGGACCCTCTGAATTCCCAAGGAAGAAGTGTGGGAGTCCCTTCAGGAGGGTAAAACCCATCATTCTTTTTTTCTTCCTCCCATTCTCTGTTTTTCTCATCCTGGTCCTTCCCATCACTCAGCCCTAGCCGCAAGGGTGGACTAAGCTTCATACCGAGCCACTGAATCATTTTTGGCCTGGATGACCCTCTTGGAAAATGGTGCTCTCTCCAAGACACCCCTCAATCTTTCTGGTGTATGGTACTCCATGTTTCTAAGGCTACGAGGGATGTTGTTCCATCTTCTCTAGCTAGCCATAATGCACTCATCTCCCAACAACCTAAAAAAATCATCAAAGTGGGCTATTACTTGAGCTTGTATGGAGGTATCTTTCAACTAGTTCAAGATCCTTTCAATCTTCATACGGTTATTGATGAATCCTCTAGGGCTGAAAATTGTTTCCCTAATGTGTAAGGGTTCTTTGTTTTCTCTTCTCATAACCCTCCTCATAAATTGTGCTCTTGTGTCCTCATTTACCATCCATGATGCCAAAGCCATTAATTTCATATCCCCCATTCTAGGATTTGGGTCTCAAATATTTAAATCTGTTAACACAAGGTTATGCATATAAAACTCTGCTATTTTCGCCTTGTCATCCATGCTACCTTGATTGCATAAATCACTATATTTTCTACAATTTTGGAAAGGTAAGGATCCATGGTAGGCTAAATTTTTAATTTGAAAGAGGAGCCACTACTCCTTAAGGTAAACTGCATATGAATATGAAGGATACTTGTGTTGAATGGCCTCCATGCACAAATATGCCATGGTGGTCACTTTTTTACCTTTTTGTACAAGATTCTCTTGTAGTGCTACATTCTCTACCTGTCCTTTTTGAATATGTTCCTTCAAAATGGACTATCTGAGCCTCACATCAGATAAATCCTTCCCCAACTCAACTATTTTTCCATCCATAACCCATATATCATACATTCCTTTAAATGTGGCAAGATTCATCCAATGATAAGTGCATGCCCTCTCTTCCTCCAACTAATAAAACAAAGGATTTGTGAATTTTTGAGGAATTAATCTACCCCCCTCAATGTATGTGTATTAAGAGCTGAGATTGGGTTGAGGGCTATGGTTTGGCACCATTGCAACATTTTTGGGATTTGATTTTGGTGATGTGGCCTCTTATTTATTATCTTTTCCTCACTCCTTTTCATCTTGTTTTACCTCTTGTTTCTTTCCCTCATCTTCCTTGACCTCTTTCCCTTATATGGATGTCTTTTCTCTTCAACCAAGGCATTTTTCCCCAAATCCATGCTTTTTAGAGTTTCATGTAGAAAAAATAAAGTTTTATGTACCAAACTCTATTTTTCTTGCTGAAGACACTCTTCTCCTTTTTTTTCAATCTTTTGACTCCTTGGAGGGTCTATGGAGGTTGCATGAGGTGTATGGGTTTCCAATATGGCAGAATGACTTTTGATATATGTTACAGGGGTTCTTATGGGTGAAGTGACTTCTTGTACCCTTCCTTCCTCTAATATGATTTCTTCCTCCTTCTTTGGTGATTATTCAATGGTGATAGGACTCTTGGTGGGATTTTTTTGTTTTCCCTATCTCACCCTCTGAGTCTTCCTAGTTCTAAAGTACATAGGTGTCTACCATTTTTTTTTTTACAGGTGTGCTCAAAGTAGTTAGAGTGGCAGGTGCCTCTTTTTTTTTGATGTCAGGTGACATGCTTGTGTCTTGAGGGGATGTTTCATGGCTTAATATAGTGTCCACATCTTCTTTTTCCTCATTCTTTTCTTCCTTCTTTCCCTCAACTTCTTCTTGCTCTATTTCTGTTACCTCTATGTTTTCTATCTCAATTTCCATATCTTCCTTTTATTATAAGTTTTTTTTCCTATTCTTCCTCCTCTTCTACTTCCTCTTCTATTTCTTCTTCTCTAGGGCTAGAAGCAGAGGTTTTCCCTATTTGGGTAGCTATAAAAGCTTCCCTATCCATACCTATAAAAGAAGACTAGGATACAGGTAGGTTTAGCCTTCTTAAAGCATCATTTACAATTAATTTTACTAAGCCATGATGGGCCAAGCTCTTATGGCTCTTATCAGTGATGGAGTTTAGGAGGAAGTGAGGGACACTTAGTCTCTATTCAAGTGGAGGCTCTCGTTGGAACCTAAGTTAATTTAAAAACCTAAAATGATATCCATAGACCACACTAAATTTTCCTTCACAAGAGATTAATTTAATGATGTGGAAGGAAACTTAATCCTAGGGGTATGGAATGATCTCTCTCCTCACACCATTTTTATCTTCAATATACTCCTCTCCTGGTAGGAAGAAAATATTTTTGGCTGCAGTGCTTGCACTGCAAGGAAAAGACCCTCTAGCGAATGTTTTTCAGGAACCCCTTAGAAAAATACCCCAAGAATTCATTTCTAGTGGAGGTCACTAGAGGAGGTTAGCGGGTGGAGGTTTTTGCAGATGTTTTTCATCTAGTGCACTTATCATCCTAAACTACACCGGTGCGTTCAACAAGAGAAAGCCTTGGTGCATACAAAAAATTGGCAAACTGGACACTGTGCGCTCTATACACACTCGCCTGGTGAATCTTATTACCGTAGTGCACCGGTGCTTTACAAAGCTTTTGCACATGTGCGTCATAAAACCCCATGCCAAAATCGAAACCACATGGTGCGGTCTTAAGAAACCGCACCAGTGCGCATCTAAAACCCTGCGCAATAGAACAGGGTTAAGTAAAAAAAAACCACATTTTTCACTTTTCTTAATTCTCCAAATCTCTCAAGCACTAGTGAAATTTATCCTTGTCTGAGCCACCCAGACATCAGTGCTCCCATTACACCCATTGCATGCACTGCTATTGTGCATTTGCCACCAATCTCCAACTTGAATTTTGCAAAACGGTGGGAAAAGTTTATTTTGGAAATTCTACACCCAATATGCCTCCTTGACGGCCAAATGTACAGGTATTTTTCTTTTTTTTTCCATAATTAAGACTTTTAGTGGATTATAATTTCAAAATACCTTAAAATTAACCATTTAAAAGAAAAAAAATTTGTCGTGCGGTGTGCTCGATCCGTTTGCCTTGCACCAATTCGTGGTGCTACCTATAAATTTACTGGTTGCATCGCAACCACTACTAATGGTATCTGCACTGGTTCTGGGGTGGCACCTACAGGTGCATAGTGTTATTTTAAATTTTTTAAAAAGTAATGTGCGGTCGATTACCCGGCTGCACCATTGACCATGTGGAATAATGGCAATGCGGTGCGTTGACTTAAATATCCACCACTGGGCGGGTATTTTTGTCAGGGCACCACATTCCTCATTTTTACAGGGTCAACAGTGCAACCTGGTAAAAGACCAAACTGTTGAATTTGTAATGATGTCAGGACGTCGATGCACTACCCGAACTATACCCCTTAGGCCATAGAGTTTAGTCAGTGCACCGTACTCCTGCCACTATCCTAGTCAGTAGTGCACTGAAAAGATTCAGGTGCGCCGTCGTCGGTGCACTGAATATTTTCTGGAGCACTGCCGTCGGTGCACTACAAAAAAATACGCACTGGTACCGGTGCATGCCTCTTTTTGGTGGCACACTGACTATTTTTATTTTCCAATATATATATATATATATATATATATATATATTAAATTGTATTTAATATGTCAATCATTCAGAGGCGTGCAAGTTGAGAAGAGGGGGAACAACATCAACAACAAGCAGACCAATATAACATGGTTTTCCTGTGGGAGGCACGAGAGAGGGAGAGAGATAAGTACCCTCACCCTATTACAGTAGCTATCCAGGGGCTCCTAAGGCAGGTAGGCCTCCTCAAGTTATATGAGGAGGATACTTCCCTAAAGGGCCATGCTGTGTTTTTGAGACATCTTATCTGCAGGTGGAATGCCCATCGACGGGCTTTTCGGGTTGGTCCTAACCAGTGGTACGTGCCATTGAGGAGGACATATATTTCATTATAGGGCTATCGAGGAGAGGGGTGGATTTTCCCTCGTTCCCAAAGGTTTCGGTTGGCTATGAAATAGGGAGTCATTTGGTGCATCGGTACCGCCTTTTGCTAGATGCGGTAGGCTTGGTAGCAGATTGAGGATGGAGTTGGGCGACCAACTCTATGCATTGCTTGTTGAGGTGGGAGTCATGCCTGCTACTATGAGAGACATACAGGTCTATTGTAGGTTGGTACATATGTGGAAAAGCATGTAGCGTGACATGTACAGCCTGATGCGGCATGTCGTAGGAGCTACAACCTTAGTTACGTGGCTAAGTAGGACCGTTGCATGTTATAGGCATGGTCGAGATGGAGCACGTGATCGATAATTGACGAGCAGCGACACATCATCTGATGATCGTTCACCTCACGCCGTGCCAGATGAGGATCTTGCACTAGCATTGAGCTGAAATCATCATGGAGAGTAGGCTGGACCATCAGCCACGTCCAATGAGCAGCCTGCACCATCCAGTAGTACTCATGATCATGAGTAGGATGAACCATCGACCATGTCTAGTCATCACGATGAGTAGCCTGTAGTTGATCCTGATCAGCATGAGACACGAGTACTAGATTAGCAGGCACGTGATGATCAACATGTATCTGAGCTTGGCGAGGCTGCACCATTGACTGAGCAAGCCTCAACTAGTACTGCTATTGATGATGCACCACTAGTTGATCCATGACATTTATATTACAAATGATATTTATTTATAAATATTTATATATATATATATATATATATATATATATATATATATATATATATATATATATATATATATATATATATATATATATATATATATATATATATATATATATATATATATATATATGGTCCATGTATTTTATGTTAATGTTGCAGTTTTACTTAATTTACATGTTGGTGATCATCATGATGTGTATATTGTTAGGTCATGTTAGATATGTTCATTTAATGTGCAACTTGCAGATAGATGTGTATGTGATAGCACTTATTTCACATGAGATTTATATTTGAAGTTTGTGTTGTGATGATGTTATATAATGCTAATTGTGTTTTGTTAGATGATCATGATCACGACGATGTTAGCGAGTTTGAATGTGTTTTTTAGTCAAATATGATGTTTGTATGATGGTTGTCATGAACGTGATGTTTATTAATTAATTTAATATTAAATGATCATGATATTGTAAAATTGTAATATTTGTAATTCTAATTGTAATTGTATTTTAAAAATTTAAAAATTTTAATTGTATTAATGTTAAATGATTTTATTAAAAATTTTAAATTTGTAAATTTGTAAAATTTTAAATAATTGTAAAATAATAAATCTAGAATAATATGAATTATCGTAACATAATAAAGTTTAGAAAATAATGCAAATAAATTCATGTACTTTAGAATTATCATTATTTTACTATGATCTTACATACAAAAAAATTAACTTTATACAGTACACCATTGTTTTTGAGATCAACATAATTGCAAATTATCAAGTGAAATATTGATTTTAGCATTAACACAATGAAAATTACCAATTAATTCAAAATAAATATTATAATGCTTCGAAAAACCCATCTTAAAAAGTATAAATATTGATGAAATAACACATGTACCATATCACTCTTGGTTCTCATGATCACCCTCATTATCTTCCAGCTCGCATGGCATGATAACACTATTGTTCTCAAAAATTTGTTTTTCTCTAGGGTCATTTCTCAATACGAACCACCAATCCCTATCCAACACATCTGGGTAAAAAAACACTTGGTTGTAGTGTTTGGGGAAAACATAGAGCTCCTTAGCTTCATCCCACATCTTTCTAGAGTTGATACATATCAACCTACTTTCGTGATCTTCCTTTACATTATTCCGATCAAAGGTGTCCCACCACATGCAACGAAAAATAACACATTGAAAGAAGATAAATCCATTTCAATGATCTCTTGTATCTTTCTGATGGAACCTAACATCCCTCGTACTAGGTTCTGATCACGGTGGCTAGATCAACTAGATTGATCGAACTTGACTTCCACTCAACAGTCTTGTGTGATGCTTCCAGCATCAGAATTTTCTATGTGAAAATGGTGTCCACATGCCCACATAGATGGTAACAAATGCACCTATTATAAAAAAATTTAAAAAATCATAATGTCATGTTTCTTATAATAACCCAACAGTTAAAATATGAAATATAGATGTCTTATAAGTTTCAAATTTAAATATAAATTAAATAGATTATTACTGAGTTGCTGCACCCAATACCTACGTTTAGCGCATCCTCTTCAGCACGTAGGTAACGACTGGTTGCACTATATTTCTCTCTGAATTGGTTAGAAACCCAACTGTTGGGGCATATTTTTGCCACATTTTCTTTTTTAATGATCAGGATAAGGCACACTTCTACCATTCAACCATATGAATTATTTCCTGTCACTATCCCATTTCATCCTCTCTTTTTTGTACAATGCGACCCACGGTTGTGTCGCTTCAGAATTGTAAAGAACGAATTTAATGATTTCTTCAATTTCTGCATTCATTGATGAAATCAAACCGACATTATATAGTACATAAATATCAAGGTATAAATTATATCGAAGTTCAACATGAATATTTACTTTGTGTAAATTTGAACAATTATAAGTTGCTTACTCTTTATCAACCGCTTATTTCCACTTGTTTGGAGAAACTCCCTTTCTCTTTTGTCTTCATTCTTTTCATCGTCCCAAATCACCACACCTGGTCTGTTATCGATCTGCTTGATGTACTCATTGGCATAATAGAAAGACTCATACGATATGTACCCCTTTGCCATAGACCCCTTGGGTTTCGCCCTTTGTAAAAAAAAACCTTTCAATTTCTTCATGTACCTCTATAAGAAGAACATCCAATGACAAAACCAACCCAAGTAATTCAACCTCATCTACTAGGTGGATTATAAGATGAACCTACAAGTCCATGAAACTCGTCAGCAGTTCCTTCTCAAACATACAAACAATCTCAACTATCTCTTGAAGCCACCATGGAATGCTAGCCACATGAATCTCCTTTGACATGATCCAATGTACAAATGCAGATAATTTAGATATGGCACATCCTATTTCTTGATGGAATTCATGTTTGACACACCCACACATGAAAAAAGTATAATGACACTACCAAGTTATAAACATGTGCAATAATATACAAAATTAGTTATGTTTTATGATCGCTGCATGGTATAAAATTTATTAATATAAAAAATAATAAAATTATGCTTTTGAAATTATACGTACTCTTAGAATATTCAAATGGTCATGCGATTTCAGCCTCGAAAAATGGTCATCCACAGTGAACCAACATCGTAGTGAAGACTCGTATGAAGTTGCCACCCTCACACCCATTATAGCTTCCTTTGCCAAAGAAATATCATCTTTTTTTAAAAATCCATGGGACATCACCTTCTTTGAAATACCATGAATTAGAGGGACCAAGGCATGCCTCTGATCCCATACTTTCTAATTGTCTTAGCCAATGTTTCTTTTTAGTTTTTGAAGTAATACAATATTTCCTAATAACCAATGTGTCACTTTGTTTCGATGATATGTGCCTCCATAAAGAAGATGAATTTTTTTTAATTATATGCATGGGATCTAATAAGTGTGTAATCTTAAGATGCTCCCAATATGGGAGGTTATAAAAGTTAGATTCCCTTTTCATCCCAATGTGCTACTTCTTAACATAGGTGTCGAAGAATTCTGGATCATCGAACATAGGCTCCCCATTTGAATCGAACATTTCTATGAACTCCTTCCCCTTCTCTCTCTCATATGATCTAATCCATTCAACTGATGTTGTTATTGGAGGCCTTTGGGTTCTATCTCGTTTACCATTGAAAGTGGACATTTCTCTTATGTAAGGGTGTTCTTCTGTGAGGAATACCCTGGAGCAGTCATACACTAGCTTTCATAGGTCCTTGGACCATATAGCTTTCAGAGAAGGTCCAAAACATTTACATCCAAAATACGCTTTTGTTACAAGACCTGCGATATTATTGTATACAATTAATATGCATGGCACGTTAAATAATATCATGAAGATCAGAACAATTACAATGAATTAAATAAGTAATATCTAAGAGAATATTGTTACGTTTAAACAAATCAATAAATTAAACATGTAATTTACCAGAGAAAACTCCCAAGCCTAGAGAATCATGTGTCGTGTAAGCATATATGCCATACAACGTAAAAATCCTCTCTGTTTTGATCGGTCTCGATACATCATATACATTTATCCCATAGAATAATTCCTTCAATTCATCTACCAGTGGTTGTAAGTAGACATCCATATTATTCACTCGTCTTCTAGCAGGGACTATGAGAGCCAACATAAGATGTTCATTATTCATGGAAAACCATGTGGGGATATTGTTATTGACCACTACTACAGGCCAAACATAATAGTTGGTGTTCTGGAGGGAATATGGGTTGACACCATCCATGGCTATGCTAATTCATAGACTTTATACTTCATCCTTGAATTTTTCAGGCCATGTATCCTCTATATGCTTCATGACTATTGATTCAGTTGGGATTTTCATAACTCCCAACTAAATTTTGTCTAAGGAATTCCATCCCTGCAACATATCTAATTATTTGCAACAAAAGAGCCTTTGAATCATTGGGATTATAGGCATGTGCCTCAATATCTTAAAAGGAGGACCAGTACGTGATTTAGCCTTCTTTTTTTATTTATCATACCTGTCATGCCCACATTTTGGACATGTCTCTTTGTCCGCATATTCTCCTCTATATAGAATACAATCATTTGGACATGCATGATATCGTATGTACTCAACACCCAACATTTTCAAGAATTTCTTTGCCTCTTCGCAACTACCGGGCAAGACATTATCACTCGGAAGAACCTTATCTTTGAATAACCTATAGTTTTTTATCATGGAAAAATATATTAATAAGTGTACATTAATTCCAATATAATTATTAACGTTCATAAAATTTACCATCTGTAATTTTCATTGTGTACTGATTATATTTCTCAAATTTATATAAGGGAGGACTTTATGGTAACTTACCTCAAATTTTTTGAGAAACATGCATTCGACAAGCCAAAATTTGCTTTCAAGCTGTACAGTAACATCATTGTCCCCAATTGGGTAGAATTTGAAACAATGCCAGGTGTAAAGAGAGGGGTGGTGGAAAAAATTTTAAGGCTTTCAAAAAAAGGTGTCAGCGATATGAGCATCATCCCCTAGATGATCATTGTTTTGGAATGCATATAAAAACATTGTCTCCATGGAAATCATATCCTTTAAGTAATCATCCATACCATTCTCTATTTGATTTCCTCCATTTCCGGCTTGTGAAGAACTACTATTGCTGTAGTCATTCGTAATTGGTGAATCTGGGCATAGTGGGAATTGAATCGGTGGTTGATTCAACCATTCTTGGTATCATTCCTCTCTGATTCTGTTAGGTCCCTATATTACTAGTATAATCCCTTATTGTTGTTAGTGTGACCCCCTTATTGTTATTATTGTACCTCTGTAACCCCTATATTGTTATTATTGTGCCCTTAAATTATTATTGTTAGGTCAGCTAGGATTACATTGTGGCCCCATTAGGATTACATTGTGGCCCCATGGACTCCTATATATAGAAAGGAGCTTTTGTAATTTCTATCATCGAATAATTTTTCATTCATGTAATGTATTGGAGGTTTCCCCCTCAAAGTGGCTTATTTCTAAGATGTTGATATCTCTTTTCTTCTATTTCTGGAGTTGGTTTCACAACATTTGGTATCAGCGCTTTGGGATTCTAGGGTTTCGCTGCTCCAAACAAGTCATCGTGGAATTTTTGCTATAACTTTTTTTATACGAAGGTTCTAAAAATAAAATTGTTAGAGTATGAAGCTAAAAGACTGAGGAACATCATCGCAAAATTTCAGAGCTTGGTTCACAATATTTTCAGAGATATGATCTGTGGTATTTAGGTCTTTTTGTAGGCTCCTAAATTTAACCTAAATAGGTCATCATGGCATTTGTGCTCTAACTTGTTTTCTCCGAAGGTTCAAAAGCTGAAATTTTTAGAGTGTGAAGCCAAAATCCTAAGGAACATCTTCACAAAATTTCAGATCTTGTTTCGAAATAGTTTTGGAGATATGCTATGTGGAAGTTAGGACTTTGTCAGGATTCTGAATTGCATCTCAAAGAGGTGGTCGTGGGAAAATTTTCATATCTCTCTCTCTGAGCATCGGATTGGAATGTTGTAAAAGGACTGTAGTTTTATGTCTATCAATTTTAGAGCGAAAGGAGGAAACAGTGACATGTGGCAAGTCATACAAGTTCACTCTATTGAACTAGTCCATAATTGGCTCATTGTGGGAGATTGGACATAACTTTGTCTTGAAGAATCCAAATCAGATCAGACCTATGGAATTTGAAAGAAACTTCATAGGGCTACTATAGGGATGAATTTCAGATATTGAGGGTCCGCAAGTATAGAGATAATTCAATTTCGATATCGAGCTCCTAAAAAGAAAGTAAAAGGTGTGTATTTTTTTTTTTTCTGAATTGCATAAGTCTTGTTTGAAAAATCAGGTTAAATTGATTCCAAGGGAATATTGTAGAATAGATATCAGTATTGGATTCTAAAATGGCTCCTAAAAAGAATTCAACACCCATTAAGCCTTTAGAAGGCCCTATTGTGACTCATGAAGATGAAGAATGGCAACATGACATATCAAAATTACGAGATCATGTGCAAAAAATTTCTCTCTCGTAAAGAGTAACAGAAAATGAAATGGAAGTTTTGAATAAAGGCATGGAAACGAAGATGGATGACTTGAAGAAAGTCGTGGAAGCTAAGATGAATGGTTTGGAATCTAATATGGATGGCATGGAAGTGGGCATGGAAGCTAAGATGGATGACATGGAAGCTAAGATTGATGAAAAATGAAAGACAACATCGAAAAAATGAAGAATGATCTAAAATTAGACATACAAGGTTTGGCAAAGTTGATACAAGAAATTTTTCCTAATGGTGAAAATATAGTAGAGGAAACTCATTGTGAGAACAAAATAAATGTTAATCGTGATTTCATAAACTCTAATGTTGGAGGGAAGAACCACCATATTCCAAAAATGGATATGAGAAAGTTTGATGGAAATGATCCTGTAACATGGATACTATAGATGGAGAAATATTTTGATCTCAATATTGTGCAAAACACACAAAAGGTACGCATTTCAACTTTACATTTAGAACAAAATACATTTGTATGGTATCGATGGCTTTGCTCCCATAAAAAAATTGTCACTTGGTCCATTTTTACGGAGGAAATTATAGCACATTATGAGGATACAAAGAGAAACACCTTCTTTAGCCAATTGATAAATCTCAAACAAAAGGGTTCAGTGGGGGAGCACATTGAGGACTTCCAAAAATTAAATATAAGGGTAACTGATATTTTAGAGGAACACAGGATTGATCTCTTCATAGGTACTTTAAAGGATAACATCCAACATGAAGTTCACATTTTGGAACCTGATTCATTGAAGAAGGCATTCTAGTTGGCTAGAAAAATTGAATATCAAATTATGGCAACAAGGAAGCCTACCGCTCACTTCTATAAAGAGGGAAGTGTTGCTACTCCTAGATTTGCACAACCTACAAGGTTGACACAACGAAAATTGGAAGAAAAAAGAGAAAAAGGTCTTTGCTACAGTTGTGATAGAAAATACACTAAAGGTCATAAGTGTGCTAAAAAGAAATTATTTTACATAGATTGTGAATAGGAAGAAGAAAATGAACAAGAATCTTCAAAAGAAGAGGGTATACACAACGAACCAACCCTAGAAGAGGAAGAAATGAGTCTGACCATATCGTGTAGTGCATTGGCAGGAATTACCACTCCTCAAACTCACAATATAGAAGGACATATCAAGAAGAAAAAGGTAATAGTGTTGATTGATTCAGGTAGTACCCATAATTTTATTCATTGTAAGGTAGCCAAGGAATTGAATTGTTTCCTATACCCAGCACCAGAATTTCAAGTGAAGGTTGCAAATGGAGGAACTATAAATTGCTCTGGAAAATTCCATATATCAAGTAAACCATGGGGGAATATGTATTGAATATTCCATTGCTTTCCATTCCTATGGGAGGTGTTGATGTTGTACTAGGAGTACAATGGTTACAATTTTTGAGGACAATAGCTTTTTTCAAAAGGAAAGGAAGTTGAATTATGGGGTACTGAAGGGAAGCCGAGAAAGATAATAAGCTCTAATGTCATGACAAAGTTTCTAAATAAACAACAATGAGGCGTAATTTCAAAATTATGCTCACTAGAAGTGCCAACATCAAAATCATTTATTTCTTCAGATATCCAAAAAGTCTTGGACAATCATTCCAAGGTGTTTGAAACTCCCAAAGGACTCCCACCTATTCGTGATCATGACCATGCTATTCATTTGATTCCAGGAAGTGTTCCTCGAAACATCAGGCCTTATAGATATCCTTATGTCCAAAAGAGTGAAATTGAGCATATGATTGCAGAAATGTTAGAGTCTGGTATAATTCAACCTAGTAAAATTTCTTTCTCTGCTACTGTAGTATTGGTACAAGAAGGATGGATCATGGTGCATGTGTCCAGATTATAGGGATCTCAATAATCTCACTATTAAAGATAAATTCCCCATTCCTGTGATTGATGAAATATTGGATGAATTACATGAAGCAATTTATTTTACCAAGTTGGATCTTCGTTCAGGATATCATCAAATTAGAATGAAGATTGAAGATATTCCGAAAATAGCATTTCAAACTCATGAGGGTCATTATGAATTTTTGGTCATGCCTTTTGGCCTTACCAATGCACCTTCTACATTTCAAGGGTTGATGAATTCCATTTTCAAACCCTTCCTTAGAAAATTTTTGCTAGTATTTTTTGATGATATACTAATCTACAGCAGGTCTAGGAAGGATCATGTTCAACATGTTTACAAGGTGCTCAAACTATTGCAGGAGAAACAATTATATGCAAAAACATCCAAATATTTCTTTGGAGTACAAGAGGTGGAATATCTGGGTCATATTGTATCTCATGAGCATGTTAAGGTAGACCCTAACAAAATTAAAGCCATTAAGGAATGGAAAGTCCCCACAACCATAAAGCAGTTGCGAGGATTTCTCGGATTAATAGGGTATTATTGCAAGTTTGTTAAGAATTATGGGAGAATAGTAGCACCTCTAACAACATTATTGAATAAAGATGCATTTTTATGGACTCCTAAAGCAACTAAGGCCTTTGAACATCTTAAGGAAGAAATGTGCCTAGCACCAGTCTTAGCTACACCAGATTTCACAAAAACCTTTATTGTGGAATATGATGCCTCGGGAAATGGAATTGGTGTTGTTTTAGTGCAAGAAGGAAGACCCATTGCTTTTGAAAGTCATCCAATCAAAGGAAAGTATCTACAGAAATATATTTACGAGAAAGAAATGTTATTAATACTGCATGCACTAAAGAAATGGTGAAATTACCTAATGGGAAGACACTTCAATGTAAAAAATGATCATGATAGTATTAAACACTTTTTGGAACAAATACTATATTTAGAAGAGCAGCAAAAATGGGTCAAAAAGATGTTGGGTTATGACTTTGAAATAATCTACAAAAAAGCGAAGCTAAATTTTTTTGCAGATGCACTCTCAAGAAAGAATGAAGAGGTGGAAGCATTGCTTTGTGCCATATCTATTATCCAGCCAGATTGGATAACCAAAGCAAGGGATGAATGGAAGAAGGACAAAGAAGTGTGGAGACTCATTCAAAAGTTGCAGAAAGATCCTAGTACATCTAATACATTTAGTTGGAAAATTGATTCCTTATGGTACAAAGATCGCTTATATCTTTGTAAGAATTCCCAACTAAAAAAAATTATTCTTTTGGAATTGCACACTTCTCCTTTAGGAGGACACTCGGGATTTTTAAAAACCTACCATGGGGTGAAGAATGAATTTTTTTGGGATCGCCTTAAATCTAATATTCAAAATTTTGTGGCGGAGTGTTTGGTTTTCCAGCAGAATAAAGTTGAGACGATTCAGACCCCAGGTCTTCTACAACTTTTATCCATTCCAAGTCAATGCTGGGAGGAGATTTCAATGGATTTTATAACTGGTTTACCTAAGTCCGAAGGAAAGAGTGTCATCATGGTGGTAGTTGATAGACTTACCAAGTATGCACACTTTTGTACATTATCTCATCCATTTACAGCAAGTACAACAGCTACTACATTTATGGAAACAATTCAAAAGCCTCATGGAAACCCAAGGTTATTGTGAGTGATAGAGATCCCATTTTTACCGGAATTTTTTGGATGGATTTATTTTCTTGTTTGGGTACTCAATTAGGTCATAGCTCACCTTATCATCCTCAATCCGATGGAAAAACTGAGATAGTAAATAAATGTTTGGAAGGATATCTTCGTTGTTTTGTATCTGATAAAAAAACACAATGGGTCAAGTGGTTACCTCTCGTTGAATGGTGGTATAATACTTCCTTCCATACTGCAGAAAAAAATGACCCCATTTATGGCACTTTATGGATATCAGCCACCATCCATCACATCATATTTAAGAGAAAATTCAAAGGTTCAAGAAGTGGAAGATCACATCGATCATCAAGAAGAAGTTCTCCAACTCTTAAAGGATAACCTGAATTTGGAAAAAAATCGAATGAAACAACAGGCAGATCAACATTACAGTGAGAGAAGTTTTGATGTAGGAGACTGGGTATTTTTACGGGTACAACCATACAAACAAATTTCTCTCAAGCAAGCTAATAAGGATAATGAATTATCGCCAAAGTACTATGGTCCTTACAAGGTGTTGCAAAAGATTGGTACTATGGCATACAAATTGGAGCTTCTTGCTTCTTCACGAGTGCATCTAGTTTTCCATGTTTCATGCTTAAAGAAGGTTATAGGTGAAAATATTACAGTTCAAACAATATTTACAGAACTTGATGAGGAAGGAAAAATCATATTGGAACCTGAAGCGGTCATGGAAACAAGAACTCGACAACTACGAAATCGATAAATTTTAGAGTATCTCATCAAGTGGAAGAACTTACCCACCTAAGATTCTTCATGGGAGGATGTGAATTTTATACAGAAGCACCCAGAGCTACTGAAGCATTAAGGACAACACTTTTTTTAAGGAGAGTGGCATGTTAGATCCCTATATTACTAGTATAATCCCTTATTGTTGTTAGTGTAACCCCTTTATTGTTATTATTCTACCCCTGTAACCCCCATATTGTTATTATTGTGCCCTTAAATTATTATTGTTAGGTCGGCTAGGATTACATTGTGGCCCCACTAGGATTACATTGTGGCCCCATGGACTCCTATATATAGAAAGGAGGCTTTGTAATTTTTATCATCGAAGAATTGTTAATGATGTAATGTATTGGAGGTTTCCCCCTCGAAGTGGCTTATTTATAAGGTGTTGATATCTCTTTTCTTCTATTTTTGGAGTTGGTTTCACAACAGATTTTTCTCTTAATTCAGTCTTCTCTCAATTTGACATTGTCGTGGGGTGCAACAAAATATGGTAGTTAGGTCTCTCATCATCATTAGAATCCTAATAATTTAAAAAAAAATATTTTAACATTATTAGTACAAAATATATGATATCAATTAGTAACCATGTTCACAATATTGCATGATTAATTGGTTTGACGTTGAAATAATTACATTAATAAATATGCCAAACAATTATAATTAATACCATCATTGTCCCAGTATTATGGCTAAAAGATGCAATATTGTTACAATTGGCAGGGTGAAGCGGCTATCCATTTTCATCTAAAAAATGCACCTTGTGGTATGTTTCTCCTGATAAGAGCTTCCGATGTTTTGGAGCTGTTTGAATATTTTGTGCATCGGAACTCGATTCTAAATCTGCATGAACCTACAAATTTGTATATATTATAAATTTAATTGAGATGTACATGATTGACATGGATAAAAAACATAAATTCAATTAGATAATGAAAATATAAATAAAATATGAAATAAATATTACGTCTCGAGACAGATAGGGAGAACTCCGCGATGGACTTTAAGAAATATTATGGAACGAGTTGGATTTTGAATAATTTTCCATTCTATATAATTATGATATTGTCTCCCTGCATTTGAGAAAAATCAACAATAAATTTTGGTGCACACACCTAAAAGGAATTTCGGTGCCTTAAAAATGGACTTCTTGTTATCGGTGGTAATGTACAGATCACTGCACCGGTGCGTTTTCATTACTGTGCACCGGTGCCATTTTATAAATGGACACACCGCTGCGGTGCTATTAAGTAACGCACCAATGACGAATAACCGTAAATAAAAAAATCAATGCTATTTTCTTTAAGTGAAAAAAAAGCGGTAAATTGAAAAATGGGTAGCAAAATATTTTTGAAAATTTAATTTCATAAAACAATTCTTTAAATACTAAACACTTTTCATTATTTCACTATTTTTGCCAAAAATTTCAGCCAGAGATTTGGAGGAGACATACCTGGAGTAACAGAGCACGAGAGCACTGTGGAGTAGCGAAATAAATTCAAACAGAAGTATTCAGACAATCAAAATTCCAAACCTCTGGTGATTCAAACTCTATAGCATATAATTTTAAACGATCTCGTGATTAAATTTTATGGTTTTTTTTACTTTTTCTGCAGCTTTTTTTACGCAGTAAGAAAAAAATTTCAATGTTTATTGTTTTTTTTACTTTTCTCTATTTTTTTTAATGTAGTAAGAAAAAAATTTCAATTTATTTTTCATTTTCAGAAAATAAATAAATAAATAAATAAATAAATAAATAAATAAAAATAAATAAATAAATAAATAAATAAAATATAAAATATAAAATAAAAAAAAATCTATTTTTAGCCTGAACCCTACATTTTTTTTTTCTTCCCTTTTTTCTCCCTATTTCTGTGATTTCAGAATTAGGGATTTTCATTTTAGATTTATAGGGTTTGTATTTCTATATATAGGCTTAAGACATCCAACCCATGGGATGACTTGCATAGTGGGATCCCAATCCATGTCATCCCTTGCATGAATTTTAAAAAACCAATTTTTTTTTTATCGGTGTGCCCAACGTAACCTAGCGCACCGGTGCATTATATTATCCTAGTGCACCGCGAAAGTACTGTGTGATAAAAAAATTAATTTTTTTTTTTAAATCACTGCGCCATATGTAAAATAGGGCACAGGTGCGCTATTTCATTATGGCGCACCGCGAACGTGTTGTTTCGCAAAAAACTATTTTATTACGTTAATCGATACACCATGTAACATATAAAACACCGCACTAGGTCTCCTAGTTGACAGAGAGAGCCATATGGTGGTCCCTTGTTTGTGCGGGGCATTTATGCTACAAAAAATAACAATGGACGATTTTTATTATTTTCTCTATGTAAATCGGTGCAGTGGTTAACATGTAACACACCAGTGCTCCTTGTTTACATAGAGCATCACACGGTCTATTGTAATATTTTTTTGGAGTGTTTATAAGACCCCCATGCACCGACATCGGTGCGTACACCATGAATGGCGCACCGGTTTCTTGACATTTTTTTTTTACCTAAAAATTTAACAATTTATTTATAAATATATTAATGAATGATATGGTACGGGTTTTAGATTGATAAAGAAATTCCTGACAAGAGATCAAATAACAAAAATACTGATAACACATCAAGAAAAGAAAAAAAATGAAAGTTCTTTGTAAATTTTTTACAAAAAAATTATTTTGAACTATATGTAAGTTTAACTAATATGTATTGTTTACTGTGTATAATGCAGAGCCAAAAAATAATGAAGCTCGATAATATTATTTCTGGTCTAGGACCAGAAAAGCGTAAAAGCTTGATGGAAAAATTGCAAAAGGATGAATCATGTGAATGAAAAAATACTATCGATCCAATATACTTAAAATTATTAGGTAACATGTGTCAAAAAATCTATTAATTCACATATGTTTAATGTTCTACAGGGACCAATAAATCATAAAAAGAATGTTGTTCTAAGAAAAGAAAAAAAATCGAACATGAAAATGAAAATGAATTACTCCTTACCTCATTTGGAGTGGTGCTTGAGGTTAACGAAAGAGGGAAATTTTTTTACAAAAGTTTGAGGGATCTAGTGGAACGAATGTATAGACATTCTTTCCAATTACAATAAAAAAATCAATCAAATAATTCCAAGAACCAAATTTTATCTAAACTATAGGAAGAGTTTCCAAAGAATTGATCAATGAGACATGTCAAACTTTTAATAGAAAAAACGTACAACAACAAAAAAGAAGGAATGAAAAATATTCCTTTATAAGTCTGTCTAGAATTATTTACAAATATCACTTTTGTTATATTTAATTTTCATATATCAATATAAAAATTAAATAATTTATTGTCATGTTGAATTTTCAGAAAGATTATGAAAATCTCAAAAGATGAACGAGCTGATTTCAGAAATATGCCAGTAGGAATGTCCAAAAAGGTGTACAAGGAGATGGTCATAGAAATGGACAAAATTTCATCATAGGAGGAGCCATCTCAACAATAACATGCTTCAAATGTAATATTTAATCATTAAATTTGTCGATCATTAGGTACAATAAATAAACAGTTTAGTATTAAATATTAATTTTCAAGTATTTTCTTGTAGAAAAGAAAATAAAATGGAACCCATTCAGCACATAAAACAGGATGACAAGGAAGAAAAGGGTTGATATCTAAGTTTGTGAGTAATTGTTACTTCCTTATAACAACTTAACTAGATTTCATTTTTGTATTTTTTAAGTTTCTTTACAAAAATCATCATTTAATGTCTTCAAACAAGTGCTAACATACAAAGAAGAACCATTAGACGAATTGATTGAAATTGGGTTAAATATGGGTTGTGAGTATATGTTGGCATATCAGAAATTAATTGTGGAATTTGTAAGCATATATCGATATTGCTTTACTTAGCTCCATCTATAATTAATAGAAAAAAAAAATATTTTATATTAAATATATGATTTGTTATGGGGTATACAACTTGCAGGAAACAAAGTATGGAACTACGCCAACAGATGAAATCTTGAAATATGGAATGGTACACGGTTTTGAAAGAATGTGTATAGTATATTAGTCAATTGTTGCTATGGTACGTCATTTATTTTCGATTTACATTGATGTATATTATTTAATATTGCAATTTTCATTATTCTCACCAATGTATATACACTCATTACAGTTTATTTTTATATTTGTAGATGGAAGGTGAAGAAGAAGAAAACAATCAACACCGTGAAACTACACACCTATTAAATAACAATGAAACTATATTGAGACTACGCATTGGTGCATTTGTATGACCTATGGGCACTGCACAAATACCAATACCAATTATAAATCTCAGTGTGTTTGTCTGATACAACGCACCGGTGTGTTTCTATAATTCTATGTACCATTGTGTTGAGACAAACTATGGGCACCGCACAAATCCGAAGACCAATTAGAATGACCTTGAGCATTGTATCACCAAAAATGTGCCCGGTGCAGTTTTCTCCCTTGACGACCCAGTTCATGCACCTTTGGCTACCCCGGGCCACCTTCTAGATGACACGCACTGGTGCGTTGAAACCTTAGTATCACACTGATGAAAAAAACATCCGTAATAACCTCCATCTACTCAGTGTTTTTTAGTTGTGTTGAATTTCCGTTAAAATCGCCGCCAAAACCTCTCTAACCATAAACAAATTTTGTATAAAATGTTTTTTTGACAATTTTGGCCAATTTTGTAACACTAAAAACCTCCTTTATAACCTCCACTAAAGGGTCCTTTCCTTGTAGTGTAGGCATTCTTTCCTTCACCCATTTGATGACTTACGGCAAGGTGGTAACCCTGCTTATGAGTTCAGGAGATAGAGTGATAGCTAGTCCTATAATCAGAGTGGTGGCTCTTTCTTCTGAATTTGATTGCAGAACCACTGCAAATTCTTTAGTTATTTCATTATCATAACCTTCCAATAGCTCAAAGAACCCTAGCCATTGGTGATTTATGAAGATTTCCATAACTTGAGGGTTCTGCCTAATTCTCTTAATGTTTGTAGGATCTATTTTGTTCAATCCACCTCCAATTTTAATGATGTGAGATGAAGGTGGTGAGAGGTTTTTAGAGGTAAGTATTGGATCATTTTGGATCATTTGGATCATTTTGGTGAATCGTACTTAGCTCGAGTTTCCTCTTAGAGATCGTTGGCCCCCAATTTAGTTAATCATTACTGACCTCATGATCACTTCCCTTCATACTCATCCACTCTTACTTGAATCGAGTTGACTTGCCCAGGTGGAATTCACTTTCACTTTTCCTCCAATTTCACTTTACGATTGTGTCCAAGTTAACTGGCCACCTTTTAGCCTTTTAAACTTCTAAATCTCTACATTTAACTATTTTGGACATTATGGATGCACAATGAGGGGTGAGAGGTTGTACCTGAGCTTACTTGGTGTTGCTGAGGTGCTACAGGAGCTAGCGCAAGGATCTAGATCTAGTGGTGGCGGAGTGAGTCTCTTATTTTCTCTGTCTTCGTTTTTTATTTTATTTTTCTGAGTGAAGATCTTTTTTTGAGTGAGTTGCTTATCTTTTTAGAGTGAGCTTCTTAAGCTTCTGACCCTTTTCTTGTTTTCTTTCTTTTCCAGGTACTGCATGGAAGGCTTTAGATGCCATGGCTAGTGTGCTTGTCCCTCTGGAGTCTACTGGTGGTCTCTTGGGGTCATCTACATCAGATTTCATTCGTATTTTGGTCTTGTTGTGCCACACACAGATTTGCTACAAGAAAATTTTTGATACCTATAGCAGTTTGTTTCTTGCCTCTTCTTGCTTCATTTTGTTCAAGAATGGAGGGATATTGCTTATGGAGGCTATGGAGGAAGTCATTGAATTAATAGAGTGGAGGAGAGGCAAGAGAAAGGGTTCCTATGCCAATTTTTCAATGATTTAGATGCCCAAGGTGCAACATAGGGTTTAGATGGGGAAACCTTGCACATGGAATGAAATAGGGTTTTAGGAATTGTAGGCATAGGAAAAAAATACATTATCATGCACTAACTAAAGTTCATAAACCCTTAGGCAACCTTTTTTCTTCACAAATGAGTTTCCTGTAGCATTTATAGGAGTTTCCTGTAGTGCTACAAGAATCTTGTGGTTGTCTGATTTTCTTGTAGAAATTACAGATTAGGGAAAAAAATGAGATTGTTGCCTATCTGATGGGTGAAATGGTTTAAGGGATGGATGATGGAGTGGTTTATGGAGTGTGGAAGCATAGAATAATAAATAATTAAGATAAATCTCTCCTCTGGGTCCTAAAAAACCATCTTCAATTCTTAACCTGCAAAACAAAAAAACATATAAATGCATAGGTATTTATTTTTTCATTTTTTCTTTCTTTTTTCTTTTTCTTTTTTTTTTCTTAAAGGAAATTGGGCTGCCTCCACAGAGGTTTTCAACCCAGAGGCTTGGCTTGGGTGCCCCAGAGAGGTTTTCACCCAAGGATCTCTTATTCTCTATTTTTCTTTTTCTTTCTCTAAGACTGCCTCATGGAGGTTTTCAACCCTGGAGTTGGCCTAGGGCAACTCAGAGAGGTCTTCACCCATGCCTCTTTATTTTAATTTTTTTTCTCTTTTATTATTTAGGAGACATTCAAAATTATGGTGTTTCTCATGACATACACCACCCTACTTATGGTATTTATAAATTCTCCCCTAGACAGGAGCTTCTTGTAAACCTTGAGTTTCTAAACATTGACAAGTAGGGGAATTCCTTCCTCAACTATGGTTCTGATGACATAGCTAACTATTTGGTTGTTGTAAAATCATCCATGTAGATTTCAACAAAGTCATGGACTAGCTCAGAGAAAATGCTCAAGATAACTCTCTAGAGGGTAGATGGGGCATTGCACAACCCAAAGGGTAGGAACATGTAATCGAAGGTACCCCAAGGGCAGGTTAATGTAGTCTTATCCTAGTCTTGAAGGTTGATTTGGATCTGCTTGTACCCACTGAACCCATCTAAGAAGGAAACTAATTTCTTTCCTGCAATGCCATCCAGGACTTGGTCTATAAAGAGAAAAGGTAAATTTTCCTTCTTGGTGGCTTTGTTAAGTTCCCAATAATCAACACAAATTCGCCATTTTCCATTCTTCCTCAGGACTAGGAGAAGAGGAGATACCCGCTCACTGTCTGATATAGGATAAATGAAACCTACATCCAACAATTTCTACAAATCTTCCTTGAATATTTCCTTTAGAGTTGGTTTCATCCTTCTTTGGGGTTTTTCGCACAGGCTTGCATCATTCTTTTATGTAAATATGTTGTCTGAATACTGAAGGATGCACCCCTTTCATGTCCTTGTAATCCAAAGAAAATGTATCTAGGTTTTCTTTTAGAAGCTAGCATAACTGCTTTTCTTCTTCATCAAAGAGGTTTGTGTTGATTTTCAGAGATCTGGATGGGCCAAAACCAAAATCCTTGGTGATTTTAGAGGTTGAATCAACTAAGCACAATTCCATCCAAGGTTGGCTTTCAAATTCTTTGACTAGGTTTTCAAGAGCACTGTTAGTGGGGGACTGGTTTTGAATGGCATGGTCGATGATTTCGTCTTCATCAAGTTGGCACCCTCTAATAAGAACATATATGGTACAAATAGGGGTAGATTTATCTACCTCATCTTCTTCATCCTCCAACCATATACGTAGATCATTATCAATGGAAGGTTGGGCTGGAGGAAATAATACCATTTGTTTAGACAAGGGCCCAATTTTAATAGTCATGTTTCTGGCCTGAAAACTGATATAAGCATCCGTAGTGGCTAACCAAGGTCTCCCTAAGATGATAGGATATCCATTGAACTTTTTTTTCGATTGCAGAACTAGGAAATCTGTAGGATACTCCCAAGAGTCAATTGAAACCATAAAATCCTCAACAATTCCTTCCGGAGTTACTATCGATCGATCTGTAAGTTGCAAAACTGTTTTGGTTTTCCTCGAAGTCCCTTGGAGGTTGATTTTCAACATGGTTTCCTTGGTCATGACATTGATGGCATCCCCTACATAAATCAGAGAATTGGGGACTATGACACCATCTATGTGCACATCTACAACTGGACTATCAAGGTCCAGGTACTTTGGAAAGACCACCATTCCCAACATTAAGTCAAAACATTTTCCTATTAAATTAATGGTGGGGGTATCCTTCTTATTTATGCCAGGTTTCTTGAACCACTTTTCCTTGATGAGCCTATTATAAATAGGGACATCCTTAATGGCCTGGAAAGTGGTATTTTTACACACAAATTTTTTGACTGTCCCATAAGTTTAGTCTCCTCTAGGGTGTGTTGACTAGGATGGATCAAGCACTCAGGAAATGGAGGTTGTTGGATATGAGTGTTACCTTCTTCCTTTTACTCCTCAACCTCTACATGTGGATATGGAGGGTGGTTGTCTCAGAGTACTCTTCCAGACCTAAGATTAATCTCATGTATCTCCACAACATAAGTTGCACAGGATGTCTCTCCACTATAAACTTGTTATACCTGTCTGTTTTTCAGGTTTGGATTTGGTTGTGCAAGCATTTGAGGCATCTTAGTTGGATTAATATGAGTAAGTTGATGTTGAGTTTGGGTTGGAGGAATTAGGGCAGGTGGTTGATTGTGTTGGGGCTTACACCCTTGGGATGGGTTGTTCCACTCAAGTTGTTCTGGAACATACTACTAAAATGGTTGGTTCAGAGGCTGAGGGTCATATGGAGGGTTGTAAGGTGAAGTAGGAGGTGTCGGATAGGCTGGAGGAGTTGGTTTTTACCAAGGTTTCATGGGTGCACTCCGATTATTATGATAATATGAGTAAGATGCACCTTGCATACCCTGTTGATATGACCTAAGGCCTTGAGGAATTTTTTGGTTGATGAAATAGAGCTGATGTGGCCCCACTTCCCCACCTCAATATACAGATTTAAGTCCATGTAAGGAGGGACACTTGTTTGTGCCATGATTCTCCTCACAGAATAAGAAAACCTCTATGATAGTTAGTGGACATTCATTTCTAGGGTGCTTTCTGGTACATCTAGGGAAAAATATAACCAAGGCTCTTTATGCTTCCTTTTGCTTCGTTTTGACCTGCATTATGTCATTTGAAAATAAAATATGTGCAGCTTGTCACTCTTGAAGTCCCCCATCATATTTCCAATCTCATGTTTAATGGATGTGGAAGAGGAAGGGGTATTGGATGTACTTTGGCAAACTCTTCCTTTCTTCCTAACTTCCATAGAATGGTTATTGAAGACATTTTTTATTGTTTCATAACTTCCATAGAATGGTTATTGAAGACATTTTTTATTCTTCCTAAAATATTTAAGGTTTCTATAACCTCCTCTATGATCTCTTGGAGAAGTACAGATTTAAGTGATCCAGGATCAAGAGTACAGTTGGATCTCTTATAGTTTAACTGAAATCTCTCTTCATAGTATTCTAGGGATTCATTAGGCCCGAGAGTCATCCTAAATATCTGATCCTTAGTTTCCTTGGACCTACAACAGTCTCTGTATTTATTGTTGAATGCCTTTTTCATCTAAGCCCAGATAGTGATGTTGTTCCCGGGTAGACCCATGAACCAGGGAAAGGTTGTATCCTTAAGGGTGTATGGGAATAGCTTCAATTTCTGATCATCTGAGGCATAGTCACAAGTCCTACAGAAAACATCAAATTCAAACATGAATGTGTTAGGGTATTTTGAGGTAAGTCCATGAAATTGTGGAAGATCTGAGGGGCTAATGTTTTTCATCTTAGTTTCCCCATCTGCCTCTCTAATGGGAAAGGCTTCTTAAGTTTCAGTGTCGACCATGGTTGAGATAGGTGAAGTAGGTCCCTCAGTTGAAACAAGATCTTCTTCTTCCAAAATAGGTTCTTCAAAATTTTTAGAAGGCTCACCTATGGCGTGTTTAACTTCACAGCCACTGAAGAAGAGTGAAGGGTAACTATGTGGTGACGTGGGAGTTTTAGGTAAAAAATTTCTTGAGTATCCCTACTCCTACAAGGCATGAAAATCATATTTTTTTGTATTTTTTTAATATCTTTGAAACAACATGAAAAAAGGAAAGAAGAAAAGAATGCTAAAACAAAATCAAAGAATCTAGTAGACACATCCTTGATAATAGCACCAAAAAGTGGTGAGCCTTGGTATTGCACCAAGAATGCTGCAACTCACAAAGGCTTACCTACTTTACTTTATCAACCTAGGGTTGGTACACACTTGGAGGTGACAATGATATATACACAATAGATGCATTCTACTCATGTCATCCTCTTCTGAGCTCTATGAAAGAGTGCTACTTCTACGGTTTCTAGGTGAAGTATGTCACACTTATGAAATTAGGCCTAGGGCTACAAATGATTCCAATCCATGGCACTATCAGTAAGTAAAAAAATATACCACATCAAACAAGTACATCTAATTATTCTGCAATGAAATAAATATACTAATAGACTATGATAAGAATTGAAAAGAAACTTCGGTATCTTGCATGAAGTAAATTTCCGAATAGAAATGGAATAAAGAAAAATCACACTTTCCTGGGCCAAATGGATAAACACACTCTACTTAATCTATGATCTATCTATCATTCCTTTATTCATGCAACTATTCATGACCTAACTATGCTTGAAAATGTGTTGTTTTGCTAGGAGAATAAAGTGCTAAGGTGGTTGATAGAAGGCTTGTACACATGGTGGCAAGGATATAGGTGTATGAGTGGTTTTTGTTTTTTAGAAGATGGTCATGGTGGTTTCTGGGCTTAATCAGGGGCCCACATCTGCTATTTCAAGTGTTGCTACAGGTTTCCTATAGTGCTACAGGCAAGTCCTCAATTTCTACAGGAAACAGGACAAGGATATCCAAGGCCAAAAATAGGTGGAAAAGGGTAGGGAAGGTGGTGTGAAGATGGATGAGGATGAGTGGGAGGTGGCCCACCCCTTGGCCAAGCTAAAAACCTCTTGGGAGGCCTATCTTGCACCCCTAGGTTTCGCTCATGATGTAGGGATGAAAAATCTAAAAATAGGGCTAATGGTGATTTTGATGAACAAAGGGCTGATGGAAGATGAGAGATGAAGTTGAAGGTGCTGGTGAAATTATCCGTGGTTTGTGATACTTGTACCTCCAATCAAGCTACCTATTGATGCAATAAAAATGGAAAAAATCATGATAAAGATAGTGGAAAAGATGACTTGAATTTGTAAGGAAAATCTACTCTAATCTTTAAACAGAGATCTACCACAACATAATGAACATATTCATGGAGTCACAACAACTAATCTCATTCATTCCAAGATATCACAAACTAAGAAGAATTTTTGGCCTTTGAGGAATGTGTACCCTCCTCAAGAAATATTGATAGAGGTGAGAGGGGGAGGCTTGACTCACAACTTTATGAAGTGATGCAGGAGCATTAGGCTAAAAGGAAAATCCATGTATTTTATTAAACTTAGGGGTTTTTGAGTTTTTAAGGGAGTTGGATTTTTATCAAAGATTTGACTGATTTTTAATTATTTTTAATTAAATATGGAGAAGAATTGTAAATGTTCTCGAATGTTTGAGAACATGAGAGAAATGAGCTAGTTGAGAGTGTATAGGAATTTTAAGATCTAGGAATTTGTTTAAAATCCTAAATTAAAATTAGTTTCATTATTTTTGGAGTGAAAGAGGATCTTTAGGGATTTAAAAGTGATTTCAGGAATTAGAGAATTTTTGGGATATTGTTGAGGAAATACTGGAACTGAAAACCTAAAATAGTTCCAAGGCTTTTTGTATAAAACATGTAAGCCTCAAAGGTATAGGATATATAGATAAGAGTGAGAGTAGAGTTTGATTAGAGTAGGAACAGGGTTTTTGAAAGCCTTCGGGAAAAGTTGGAAAAGGTCACTGATTGAATATCAGGCCTGAAGGGACTTTTTCCATGTAAATACTATTTTAATACAGAGTGTTTGTTTATGCATTATATAGTTGCAGGTGGAATACTTAATCTCTGTGTGTGAAGCCCATTCGTTCCTTGTAGCTTTATTTGATTCATACAGTTTCGATAACCTCTGTATGTAGAGGATTCTGGTATTTTCAAAAGTCAATTGTTATTGATAAAATCTATGCGAAGAGTTGTGTGGTTCGATTTATATAAATCGGTAACCATTCATGAGTTAAGACACAATATAGAGAGTCGATGGAGTTCAGCCTTTTGATGAAGGTGCAATAAATATTGGTCTTCGACCTTTGAATCTTGTTTAAATCTGTGTTGAACCCCATCAATTGAGATCAATTGAGATCGATTAAATTGGTCCATGTCTGCTGGGTTATAATAGCAGAGAATAAGGTTGTGTTATATGCACCTGTGTTAAATTGAACACCTTGATTCACCTTTGTTTATGATTTTCATGCGTTTAGATCCGTGTGAAGGTTCAATAACAAATCAATGTGTTTTAGCCTTTTGACAAGACTGCAAGCAATGTCAACATCCGTTAATTGTATAGATTTAATCCAGCATCGGAATGTTATTAATTGAACCGATATCAGGTGAAGTCGTAACAGTGAAGCGGAATGGACCCGAAATCCATGAAATATTTTTTAAAGGTGTAAAGCTGTGATGGCTAGTAAAATCACAAATAGAGCGTAGAGAAAGATGAAGTGAAAGCGAGTAAAATATGGCAAGTTATGTGACAGAACGTTTATTAACTTGCAGAAATCGGATATTTGATGGTGCAGCGATGATTTGACTGAAGAAACAGTGTTTAAAGAGCAAAGGAACCTTACAAGGGAACGTTGATGAAGGCGCAGTGGAACCTTGAACAGCTGAGGTGGATTTAAAAACCCACAAGTGGTATTCGTGTCCACTTAAAATGGTAAGTTGTTTTGTGAAAATTTACGCGATCAAGTTCTTTGCTTGACACGTAAGGTAGATTTGGTTTCCAAAAACCACAATTTTCACGTGAAGATTGTGTGCTAAAGCTCTGTGGTGAAAACAACATGATTTCCATTCAATTTTGAAGGTGAAAAATCTAAGTGCATTCGAATAGTGAAGCTGCATGTGGGTTAATGCAAAGGTAAGTGGATTATATATTGTGTGGGCCATATTAATCATTTGAAATTTGGGTTTTATTAAAGTCTGAAATGAAGTTTAGGCCGTGAACAATTCTATGGTTTATTTGCATATAAACCTTGGAATTAAAATTTATAAGCAGACTATTAAAATAATTTGGGTTAATTTATAAAGACTGAGTTATGAGTACAATGCCAAGATTTAATTAGTCCAAAGGTTCTATGGTAAAACTATTCAAAAGGTGCTTTCATTTGGAAATGAATTAAAGGAGGAGACTTGGACTAAATGGGTTCCTACATATGGTTTCATAATCATATTAATGGCATTGAGGGAAGTTAAGCTTTCGCATACAAGCTTATACATTTGAGAATTTAATTGCAATGTGAATGTTCATGAAGTGGGGAATGATAATGGTTTTATAATCATTATTTTATTTTTTAAAAGTAGAGCTTGAAGCAAGAGATATTGAGTCTCGGTGTTAAATTTAAAAATCTTCCGAAAATTTTATTGAGTTTGCTAGAAAATAAATCAAGTGGAATTTTTAAACTGGACATACAATTTTTATATGCATCACATATTGGGAGTGAATATGTGGGTTTAGCGGGGTTTTCCCACTATCAAGTGGTATCAGAGCAGGTTAGCTCTGTTGAGAAATTGAAGAATTTTTTTTTCTAAATCTGAATGTGTGATGAAGAATGAAAGGTAGATCAGATTTGAAAATTTGATATGCAGCAAAGGTACACAGAGTTGCAGTGAATAAATATTTGCACAAAGGAATGGAGGACAAGATCTTGAAAAGATCTTGCAGGTAAAATAATTTTAAATCTGATTTGAAATTTATGATTGAGATTTATGGTTCCAGATAAGATGATGATGGCAGTGAACCTGATGTTCCAACTAAAGGTTGGATAGGGAGAAAAATTACGGTGTTCTCAAGAGAAGGTGAGTTGAGGAGATAGCCTAGAGAGAGCATAAGAAAGTGCTCAAGAGGTTTCAGAAACCAGTACTTTCCAAAATACCAAGCCTAGTGAGTGGATTGGTGAGGTAAGCGGCAACAGAAGAACTTGTTATTGCAGAGGCTAGTGCAACTCATAGTGAGTGAGAAAATCATGGAGAAGATTATCATGGAGAATCAGAGAATAGGTTCAGAGGAATGCCATAGTGGTAAGATGATTGATAAGGTCAGAGAAAGAGAAATTGCAGTGCTGAAGGTACAATTGCAGGTACTACAGGAATGGCTACAAAAGCAGGAAAACCAGAAAGGAGGATGGATATTTCCACTAAAGGGAAAGAGATTGATTTGGAAACCATTGTAGATGAGGTTGAGGCAAAAGGAGATCACCTTATTGGAAGAGGAACTCAGATTTTTTGAGTCAAAGATGGAATTTGAAGATTCCACATGCAGATATATTCAAAGGGAAGTGTTTGAGGGAGCAGTCAAGACTGAAAGGTTGTGGTTTTAAAACTAATGAGTTGTGTGTGTTTGCAGGTACATCACAGGGAGATGAGAAAGATTTAGAGTTTGTTCAGAAAGAATTGAATTTGAAATCTGTTCAGATCAATGCTGAGATTGTAAGATCCCAGGAAGGCATGAAGACAGAGGAGTCTAATGAGAATATTCAGCAGAATCTTGGAGCAGAAGAAGAAAGACCATCTGATGATGGGTCAAAAGCCAGTGAAGGTATGGAAAATTGTGTGAATTTTCCAAGTTCTACTCCTAATGAAATTGTTGAATTGTATATGAAACTAGATCTTCAGAGAAGAGAATTGGAGAAATAGAGAACTTACACACATGATAATTTTATGAAGAATCAAGATAAGAAAGTTTTCATGAATGACAATCATGAAGCAGAGGATGGAAAGAAGGAGAGATTAGCTGACAGTATCATGCTGAATGAAAATCAGCATACTGATGTACTAACAAAGAATTTGGAAGAAAACTTAGAGCAGCACACTGAAGTGGTGCCCGAGAAATTTGAGGAGAAAGCCAGTAAAGATTTTCTGGGTCTTGAAGAAGACTTAGAATTGCAGAAAGAAGAGTTGGTGACTAGGTCATCAAATGAGACCAGTGGGTCTTGTAATTTTGAAACTGACAAATTGGCTGTACTTACAGGTATTGCAGAAGATGGTCCATCACTTGGAATTGTCTTGAGAAAAGAAGAACTATTGCAGTAAAGAAATGAGACAGTCCTGTCTCATATGCATAGGCTTGTTACCATGGGTGACAAGAAAGAGTTGGCTTGTCTGAAAAGCCAAGAGAAGACTGGAGGACATAATTTTGGAACTGCTACAATGATGGAGAATCAGAATTCTATTCTGATTAAGGATGAAGGTACAATGCTTGAAGAACTTGATTTGATTACCAGAATCAATCAAGAAGGTGAAGGACAATTATTGAAGATTTTCAAAGAAGAAGAAGATGTTGAATTTAAGCATACTATTGATGTGAAACAAATACAGATGAGATGGCTGAAATGTTTGTTGAAGACATTTGAACTAGAGAAAGAAGTTGCAGGCACTGAAGTGAAAATACTTGAAGTTGTGAAAAGAATAGGAGCAGATATTAGTTTTCAGAATTTAATTTTTCTTACTAGTATACAAATAGAGATAAATGAGTATGTTACTGCAGGAAGAAAATTAAATGATAATTTATTTTCTGAAGATAAATTTGCAGGTGATGAGCAAAAGAATGTTGCAGAGGGACAGGAAGTTTGGGAGGCAGCAACATGTGGGGTGGCATCTACAAGAGTAAAACCAAAGTTAGCAACAATCGGGGAGGTAAAAGATGAGGCAACATTGATAACAACAACATCAATGTTGGCAGCAAGAAGAGTAATAATAGCAGTAACAACAAAAGCAGTGATAGTAGCTAAAAAACAGAAATCAAAGGCAGCAGCAGTGGACAAAGAAATTTCCAGATAGAGGAAAGGCTGGACATAGAGATTGAAAGCATCAGAAGACTGATGATGAAGGTGTCTTAGAGGCATCAGACAACAACAAGAAAGAAGAAGAATTTCAGCAAGGGAAATACAAGAGCATAGTATGACAGCAAAGCTGGAGGCAAGTTGCAGAACAAGATATGGAAACTTGGAGAAGTGCAGTTGAAGAATAATGCAGTTGTTGGACAGCAGCAAAACAAAGTATGGGATCCAGGAGGCAGAGATTAAAGGCACATGATCAGGAGATCATGATTAATTTTTACCTTGGGAGTCTGATGTAGGAGCATTAGGCTAAAAGGAAAATCCATGTATTTTATTAAACTTAGGGTTTTTGAGTTTTTAAGGGAGTTGGATTTTTATGAAAAATTTGAGTGATTTTTAATTATTTTTAATTAAATATGGAGAAGAATTGTAAATGTTCTCGAATTTTTTAGAACATGAGAGAAATGAGCTAGTTGAGAGTGTATAGGAATTTTAAGGTCTAGGAATTTGTTTAAAATCCTAAATTAAAATTAGTTTCATTATTTTTGGAGTGAAAGAGGATCCTTAGGGATTTAAAAGTGATTTTAGGAATTAGAGAATATTTGGGATATTGTTGAGGAAATAATGGAACTGAAAACCTAAAATAGTTCCAAGGATTTTTGTATAAAACATGTAAGCCTTAAAGGTATAGGATATATAGATCAGAGTGAGAGTAGAGTTTGATTAGAGTAGGAACAAGGTTTTTGAAAGTCTCCAGGAAAAGTTGGAAAAGGCCACTGATTAAATATCGAGCCTGAAGGGATTTTTTCCATGTAAATACTATTTTAATACAAAGATTTTGTTTATGCATTATATAGTTGCAGGTGTAATACTTAATCTCTGTGTGTGAAGCCCATTCGTTCCTTGTAGCTTTATTTGATTCATACAGTTTCGATAACCTCTATATGTAGAGGATTCTAGTCTTTTCATAAGTCAATTGTTATTGATAAAATCTATGAGAAGAGCTGTGTGGTTTGATTTATATAAATCGGTAACCATTCATGTGTTAAGCCGCAATACGGAGAGTCGATGGAGCTCAGCCTTTTGATGAAGGTGCAAGAAATATTGGTCTCTGACCTTTGAAGCTTGTTTAAATCTGTGTTGAACCCCGTCAATTGAGATCAATTGAGATCGATTAAATCGGTCCATGTCTGCTGGGTTATAATAGCAGAGAATAAGGTTGTGTTATATGCACTTGTGTTAAATTGAATGCCTTGATTCACCTTTTTTATGATTTTCAAGCGTTTAGATTCGTGTGAAGGTTCAATAACAAATTGATGTGTTTTAGCCTTTTGACAAGACTGCAAGCGATGTCAACATCCGTTAATTGTATAGATTTAATTCGGCATCGGAATGGTATTAATTGAACCAATATTGGGTGAAGTCGTAACCGTGAAGTAGAATGGACCCGAACTCCATGAAATCTTGTTTAAAGGTGTAAAGTTGTGATGGCTAATAAAATCACAACTAGAGCGTAGAGAAAGATGAAGTTAAAGCGAGTAAAATATGGCAAGTTATGTGACAGAATGTTTATTAACTTGCAGAAATCAGTTATTTGATGGTACAGTGATGATTTGACTGAAGAAACAACATTTAAAGAGCAATGGAAACTTACAAGGGAACGTTGATGAAGGCGCAGTGGAACCTTGAACAGCTGAGGCGGATTTAAAAACCCACAAGTGGTATTCACGTCGACTTAAAATTGTAAGCTATTTTGTGAGAATTTATGCGATCAGGTTCTTTGCTTGACACATAAGGTAGAGTTGGTTTCCAAAAACCACAAGTTTCGCGTGAATATTGTGTGCTAAAGCTCTGTGGTGAAAACAACGCAATTTCCATTCGATTTTGAAGGTGAAAAATCTAAGGGCATTCGAATAGTGAAGCTGCATGTGGGTTAACACAAAGGTAAGTGGATTATATATTGTGTGGGCCATATTAATCATTTGAAATTTGGGTTTTATTAAATTCTGAAATGAAGTTGAGGCCGTGAACAATTCTATGGTTTATTTGCATATAAACCTTAGAATTAAAATTGATAAGCAGACTATTACAATCGTTTGTGTTAACTTATAAAGACTGATTTATGAGTACAATGCTGAGAGTTAATTAGTCCAAAGGTTCTATGGTAAAACTATTCAAAAGGTGCTTTCATTTGGAAATGAATTAAAGGAGGAGACTTGGACTAAATGGGTTCTTACATATGGTTTCATAATCATATTAATGGCACTGAGGGAGGTTAAGCTTTCGCATACAAGCTTATACTTTTGAGAATTTAATTACAATGTGAATGTTCATGAAGTGGGGAATGACAATGGTTTTATAATCATTATTTTATTTTGTAAAAGTAGAGCTTGAAGCAAGATTTATTGAGTCTCGGTGTTAAATTTAAAAAGCTTCCAAAAAATTTATTGAGTTTTCCAGAAAATAAATCAAGTGGAATTTTTAAATTGGACATACAATTTTTATATGCATCACATATTGGGAGTGAAGATGTGGGTTTAGCTGGGTTTTCCCGCTGTCATGAAGTTATCACCTATTCTATCGCTCATGTAAGGAGACTAAATATACAACAAATGACAAATGGAAGCAAACTAAAACAGTAAATGAAAATACCAGCAAACTAACTAGATATTCATAAGCAAAACTAGTTAAATTAAATGAAAGTAAAGAATGATTACACAAGAGAGGTTGATGCATATGGATTGGGACCTAACCCAAAAGCCTAGATCTTTGGAACTAGACCAGTAAGGCAAAGTATTAATACTCATTTCATTTCCAAAGATATTCTCATTACATCAATATAAAAGTCTTGAAAAACTGATTACAAGAGAAAAGAGCCTAGTGGATTTCTCCAAAATTCGAATCCTAATGAGCTCTTGCTTAGATCAATTTAACCTAAAGGGTAGCTACCAACAACTCCCTAGAAAATAAGTGATGATTCCACTTGACATCAGGTGAAGTATGGCTTGAATGCACTTGGTCTTGAGTTTTCTTGGTTGCCTTTGATTTCGAGTTGTTCGAGGGAATCTAGAGGATCCCTTGGTTGCCTTTGGGAGTTAAGGAGGGTGGAAAACCCCCTAGAATCTCTCCTTGTTGTCTACTCTGAATCTTTATGAAGAAATCTCCACAAAAATTCCATATCTTCATGATTTTCCTGCATTTAATCTTATATTAGGTACTCTAAGTATGTTAAGCATCAATCACTGCCTACACTAGCATCATAAGACCATAATATAATTAAAGTGAAAGAAAAAGAGACTTAATAAGGGAAAAAGGTGACCATTAGCCCCTCCAAATGTAGCTAATGACGGAGCTCATCAATAGCCTTGGGTTAAAATTTTATTTAATTAATTTAATAAAGGAAAAAATAAGACCAAGGTCACGGGATAGATATTCCAAGCTGAAAGTTGGGCAAGACATCCTAGTGGGTGTTCATTTCGTTTATTATAGCTAAGAGGAAATTGGGAGAGGAAATGGAAAAGTATTTGAAAAGAAAAAGAGACATTAATTGGAATTTTATTTATGAAAATAAGTGGAAATATGATAAAAGGAAAGTGAAAGGTCACATGTTGCATGTGAGGAGGAAATTGAAGGAAAATAGAGGAAATTAAAGAAAATAGAGTTCTCATTAATAAAAAGTATTTTAAGGATTAGTTCAGAGCCTTTTTTGGTTAAGCTCTTATAATAATTTTTTTGGAGTTCTCTCTCTATTCTCTCTCTCTCCTACTCTTGCACACTTAGAGTATTCTTGGAGCACTCTAGCATTGGATAAAGTAATACAAAGGAAGGACAAGGAAGCAAATGGAATCAAATATCGAGCAAGGAACAGTTGGATCAAGTGGCTACAACGAGATTACTTGCAGGTATTGAGTTGCATGTATGATTTATTTTCTAATTTTGGCATGCATGGTACACACATATGTATATTCTGGTGCTCTTATCATCATTGGCATGGGTTTTTCCATGTGTGATAGTGGTTTCAGCTTTGACTTATTATTTCCAGATAACCATGGTGTGATGGGGTTATTTTAATTGGTTGAGTTGGATTTTCAGATGGTTTTGGAACTGGGTGATGTGGTCTTAGGAAAAATTAGAAAGTCCTAGGAATCCCTCGACTAGTAATGGAAGGATACATGGTAAAGACTGAGGTTGGAGATAGGAAATTTCATCAAGGAATTGGTGAAGAAATATGGAGGCATCCAAGCTTGTTTATGCCAATAATCCATTGAGAACTTTTGGTGGTATTGTAGTAAATCCTGGTAGTGTATATTCTTTGTTTCGACCTAGGAATCCCTTGGCAGGTAAGCAATAAAGATTGGTTGTATAAATAAGGGTTTCAGGCCTATAAATGCCTTGACCGGTAAAGGCGGAATATGCGGTGAATCCCAAGGAATCTTATGATTTTTTGTTGTGAGTCTCACATTAAATATTGGAATATCGCATGGGCGTGATTAGTTGAAAGAAATATTTTTTTTATCCCAATCTATGGTCGAGTGTTACATGGAATTTCCTGACTTGGTTGGATTTTTCATATGTTAGTAAGATCTCTCTTTTACCCTTATATTTCATGAGTATTATACTTGTTATTATGTGGCTTTGATAATTGTTCTATCATTTTTATTATTATGGTTATATGATGGTTATAAACATGGTTTTATCGAAATATTTAGTTGTAGCACTCATCATGTTTGATTATTAAATGAATGATTAATGAATGCATGACCTAACATATGATAATGCACTTATTGTGGGAGGGCATCACACCTTCTTAAAGGTTCTAGGGTAAGTATGAGATCTCTATGTTCATATATGTAATTATGACCTACATATTACATATTCATGATGTGTTTGACGAAATCTCTGGCATGGTCAGGATATTTCAATTTAAGTACTTGATGAAGTTTTGGATTAAAGGCTTTTTCTTTGTGTCATTTATCATTTTTTAGTGTTTCATCAAATTCTCCGCAGAGGTTTGAATCATAGTTTCATTAATTTCAAGATAATTAGTTTAACATTGTGCATTGATTTTAGTGTAAGAAAAAAACATTATTGACGACAATGTGCATTATGAAAAATATTTTTTAGATAACCTCAAACAGAATAAAACCAAATAAAACTTGTAATTGTAACTTTTACATATCCACATATTTTAAAATTGAATATAACTTATTCCAATCATATTTCAGTTTTTAAAAATGGAATAAAACTTATTACCATCATAAGGAATTGATTGAAATACTTGGATAACTACTTGTAAATTTAGGAAAGTTAATAAAATTATATAAAATTGTAGAAATGTTGCCATATTTTTTTTTGACCTATCTATTAAATTTCAATATGATTGAGTTATATAATGTTATGACTAAGATCTGATAAATAATCTCAAAATTAATAATTTTCAATAAAACTTATTTGTTGTTTACATGACATCTTTTAAAATTGAATAAAACTTATTTCAATCCTAAATTATGAAGAAATATTTCGGTAATAATCACATTACAATGAAAAAAGTCGACGCGTTTCGAACCAACTAGTGTGATTCATCATTAGGACTAGTTGAGATATCAGATCAGTTGTTGAGTTTAAATAGATGAAGAAAAGGCAAAGAAAACCATTAGAAACAACTAATTTGACTTTGAAATTCATAACGGTTAGTTCCATTAATTTAATTATTTATTTAAAACAACCTAACGGCTAGTTTGAATATTGAAATTAATAACGGTTAGGTCAATTTAATAGTTTAAATTATATATAATAAATTATTTATATTTTTATTAATATCGTTAATTAATTATTAATAATAAAAATATTATTTTATTATAATTATATATTATTTTAATTTAATTCTATCTTAAGAATATAAATAATTAAATTAATTAAATTAAAAATAAAATAAATAATATAAATAAATAATAATACAAATAATAATAATAATAATAATAATAATAAAATAATAAATAATAAATAATAAATAATTAAAATAAAATAAAATATAAAATATAAAATAAAATAAAAAAGGAAAATTAAGAATATAAGGCAGGGATCCAACACCTGCTTATATTCCAACTGTCATCTCTATTGATATTTACGGGCCTTTTTTCAATTTAAAGGGCCTCTCTTAACTTACGATGATGAAAGTGATCAATCCTGGCTAAGACCTTAGCCTCTTCGATGCATATATGATGGTTAGTCTTTTCCATATGTTCAGCCAGGGAAGAGGTGCGGGACCTTCCATGCCTAATGTTAGCTGCATGTTCACATATCCTTTGGCTAATAGACCTACCTGTTTCACCAATGTAAGGCGTCCCACATGAACAAGGAATAATGTAGACACCTATTTGTGTTTTTTAATTGAACCTTGAGATAATAAATTGATTGAAATACTTAAAAAGTTTTCCATGCAATGGTATATGGGTGGGTCACAAAAATTTATATATATGTATGTATGTATGTATGTATGTATGTATGTATATATCTATCTATATATATATATATATATATATATATATATATATATATATATATATATATATATATATATATATTTTAGTTCATTTTAAGTATCAAAGTGAATTTCATCATAACTTAAGATCGTACTTATTTTCTTAGACTATGAAACTCGAAATTTAAATTGAACATATATTTTACTAATAAAAGTTATAGTATATAGATTTTTTTTTAAATTAACGAAATAATTTTAACCACTCCATAAACTTCAAAAAATAATGAGCATCCATAAACAAGATTAATAAAAATCCATAAACTAAAATAATAAGTATTCATAAATTAAAATAATGTCCATAATGTACATCCATAAATTGTCCATGTATGAAAATATACAAAGTATGTATCACATGTAAATGTTCCCTATGAAATGAGCCTGAAAATATTCAGACTATGACACTCTAATTACCACCAGAATTCTTGTGTGAGTTTTTTCGTGCAAAGGAAGTGTCAATAAAGTGGTACTGGAATGTAACACATCGAAATTCAAACTAATTAGATCATTATTTGTACAAAATAAACATCATAGAAATAAATTATTTTGAACCAAATTTTTAATTACATATACATGACTCTATTAACATCACTCGAGTCCAAATGGAAGTCAAATACACTAGAAATTTTGGCCTAGACGGCCAATTCGTCACTATTCTGACACGTAGGCGTCGCAAGAGTGATAGATTGAGGTCAGGCAAAACATGGTTAGCCATTATGTCGCAATTCTGACACTTCAATAAAGTGTTGCAAGAGCGACACTTTTGCAACGTTTCCAAACAATTATCGCTCTTTCGACGTTTTCCAAACCGTCGCTCTTCTGACGTTTTACAAACCCTTGCTCTTCCGACATCTCCCAAACCGTCACTCTTTCGATGTTTTACAATTGTCGCAATTCTGACGAAATATCATCCGACTTTGAGAACATCGTGCTTTACCGACAAAAAAGTTAAAAATATTAAAAAAAACAACATTTCTCTTCCGATGTGCAATGCATCGGTCTTCCGACGAAAAAGTAAAAATATTAAAAAAAATAGCGTCGCTCTTCTGACATGTAAGGCATCGGTCTTCCGACAAAAAACTAAAAATATTAATAAAAGTAATGTCTAAGGCATCGGTCTTCCGACGCTTGGTTAAAAATATTTAAAAAAAAATTCCGCCAAATGTGCTAGTTTTAAGTAATATTTTCCACATACAAATAAGTAATATTAACATCGCTCTTTGTCTTAACTTGTATAAGCCTCCAGTTGTCACCACCTCAAGTTTTACTGTTGATTTTTCATACCTCCAATATCAACGAGCCCTCCATAGTTGAATATTTAATCCTCCACAAATCTGTCTTACCTGAGCTTCAAATAAACACTGGTATACACTTCTACAGATGTGTTCTAACTGAACTCCAAGGAAGCACTAATTTACCCTTCAAATATAATCCACATATGTGTTATCACCATTGTACTTACACAAAGGTAAGTCTAAGGTGTTCTTGGGCTCAATTCCACAGGACCGAGCTTTACAAGCTAGATTGGTATACGAAACATAAGTCACCGAGTCTTATCACAGTCTTGTAACTTAACAATGAGCTCATAAATAAAAATAGGTGACTTAGCTAAATATGTGAAAATCCTGTAGCTATATCCCTGGCTTGAGACTGCAATGAAGAGGTCCAAAGTATGGCGGCTTCAATAGAACCAATCCTCAATATAGGGTTGCAATAGGTCCGAGGTTTTAACTGATTCAAGTCTTAATAAAAGGCTACAAAATAGAACCGAGCTTTTATGATATATCGCTGTCCTCCAATAATGACAAACATTAAATTCTCTTGAGCATGGTAATAGAACTAAATTTGTTTACAAAAATCCATAAGATATCCATTCAAATATACTCCACATATGTGTTATCACCACTCTACTTCCACAAAGGTAAGTCTGAGGTGTTCTTGGGCTCAATTCCATAGGACTAAGATTTACAAGCTAGATTGGTATACGAAATATAAGTCACTGAGTCTTATCATAGTCTTGTAACTTAACACTGATCTCATAAATAAAAAAAGGTGACTTAGCTAATTTGAAAGTTTTGTCCAAGAATTAGTAAATAGGAGATAATCTTAGACATTAATATATGTTCACCACATAAAATATGTCAAAATATTGTAGCTATATCCCTGGCCTGAAACTGTAATGAAGAGGTCCAAAGTATGGCGGCTTCAATAGAACCAAGCCTCAATATAGGGTTCTAATAGGTCTGAGGGTTTAACTGATTCAAGCCTTAATAAAAGGCTACAACACAGAACCAAGCTCTTATGGTATACCTTTGTCCTCCAATAATATCAAACATTAAATTATCTTGAGCATGGTAATAGAACTAAATTTGTTTACGACAGTCCATAAGATATCCATTCATTTCTAGAAATTCTGAAAGAAGAAAATGAAAGTCATGTGTAACAAAGTAATATGAAAAGACTTCAAATTACTGTCATATTGGAGCAACTAGCCTCTGAAAAAAAATATAAAAAGAAAAATCAAGACACTGAGTGTGCCCAAAGGATTGTCCTTGGAGTGGAAATTTCTATCTGAATCCCTACTTTTGCAAAAATATTTCTTATATATACAAAATTATTTACTCACTAGCAAAAAGAAAAATGAAAATGGAAGGGCATACACAATGAAATTTATATCCTTTTCCTTAAGGAAAATAAAATCAGAATAAGATGCATGGTCTAACAATTTGGCATCCTCAATCAGCAATGATCATTTTTCCAAAATTTCCATATGTACCTCGTCAACAAAAAGCAACCAAAGAACTGACCTCATTTTTTAACACATTTTCAGTGGAGTCCCTAGAGAACACATGATGCAGAAACTCACAAACAATGAAAAATACCAATCAGCAAATCCAAAATCACACATCATGAATCTCCCAACAAGAATGCACTCCAATGCAAATGCCCCTGAAGAATGTTTGCCAACTGAGATTGCAACATATGTGAGCCACTGCAAGCTATATGGCATGCTAGTGCAAGGTTCTTTGTAAAATCCATTGATGATGCATCTAGTAGAATGCCAACTTCTTTTCTTAACAATAAATGAAAAGTTTAGATATATTAAAAATATCTCCATCTTTGGCCGAGAATTAGACAACAAAATCTCCTAGGAAGCTTAGTGTGAAAATCACAACGAATATTTTTTCTAAAATTTTTACTAAGTGATAAAGGAAAAGATGAAGCAAGATGAGCAAACTGAAGATATAGATTGTAAAATGTAAAGGTGAAAAACTTGTTCAAAAAACACAAGTTGATATTTTCATTAACTTTAAGTTTCTATGCACACTCGAAACATAAATTTGCACTTGCTCGAAATAATAGAAAGACCTTAAACGTGAAGACCTCTCTTAGAATAATGACACTAAAATATGATGTCAAGTATCTCTAAGAAAGTTACAAATCTAATGTGCCATATAGATATAGGAATTACAAACACACTAGATGTCAATGTCTACCAGAGCATCTCACTAGGGACAAACCACTAAAAGAGAAACTACTAAATTATACACTTGAGATATACAATAAAATTCATGAAGTAAATTTAAGGTCCTTAGCATATAATCCTTGCTTAACATGAATTTTTCCTTGATTTCTGTAATAAATAAGGAAGCCAATGCTTAAATTTGTATTGTAAGATTCAGTCAACCTGGAAATACACGCTCACTTTTCTACAGATTAGATGTATTGAAGTCTACCTATTTTTGGTGGTCCTTGTTTTGATATAATACATCTTCTCGAAGAGGAGGTTGGAAATGTGGAATTTTACTCTGTCCCAAGATGGTCATTGCTAGCTCCAAAATAAGACCCCCATTTGATCAACCAATGGAATGAGAGATAAATGCATTTACATATTGAGAAAAAATAAAATAAAAAACTGATGCCTAATGTAACCCTTACGGGAATGAGGCAAAAATTTTGTTCAATTACCAAACTAATAGCATTCAATGCAAATCAAATGCAATATAGCATGCCTTGCTGTAGGTGTAATAAGAGCACGCCGTGGTGAAGTCAACTTGAAATAACACAAATGTGCCATATACTAAACAATTAGAGGGGCTTGATACCAAAAAAAACGCTTAAGAAATTTAAGCTAAACCTTGCAAAAAGAGCTCTATGAATGTAGTGTCTTTTCCCTACTCTATCTGCTCATGTGATGTGCAAGAGGCAAAGAGGGACACTGAAAGCTGATGTGACACAAGGGGTTGAAACTTTTAAAACAAACTAGTAGTTGAATGATCAATGCAAACATGTGGTGTTCTAACATAACTTTGACATGGAGGTATTTTTCCCAATGTTTGCTGGATTGATGATTTAATGATAAGTTGTGCACAATTGTGTTATTAATAATCTAAGTATGGTCGTCAGTCTAAGACTAAAAAACATAGGGAGAGAAGCAACCTGAAGTGTATCCAAATTTGTTGGAAGATTATTATTGCAACTTTTGGTGCATCATTTTTATTGTTGTAGGGAATCGACAAACCATGTTGGAAAAAACAACACACTATTATGAATATGTAATCATGATTATGTTGATTCGTAGAATTTCCAGCAATAAAATTCATTTAATTAGATTCCGATGATTAAGAAGGCACTGGTAGATGCTAACATATTCCAAGCTTTTTATTGGGAGGCATAGACAAGGTACAATGAGAGCAATGATATTTATAATCATTAATATTATTTAGCATGATTCAGCAATATATCACAGAAGGAATTGAAGAGCCTCATCGATTGAAAGGTGCCTTCCAAGGAGAAGGAATGAGATTCTTTGAGTAGTTTATTTAGCACCAACTAACACACATGAATAATTCAATTTGTACAATAACTTATTGAAGAGTATAATTCAGGAAAGGTGAATTCTGCAAAATGAGTATAAAATATGGATAAGTAGGATAAACCAATTTTTAGTCATCATAATTACTACATATGATGTCTAATGATTAATCTGCTAACAAGTATCCCTATGAGGATGGCTGAGAAGGTATAGACTCTATTATCTCGTCTCTGGATTCATTCTGTTATTAGATAATGATGTAATTCTTGTATACATTATGCCTATTCTGTATGGATATGTGTTTGAATTGACGAATTGTAGAATTTCAATGGTTGATGGTTTGTACGTAGAATATTTTCCTTTTCCGAGGAAGAAGTTCCACCAATGTTTAATTGTTTAATCTATGAAAAAAAATTCCTTATCATAGGCAGCATAACCTACCTTGGCATGCAACAGGTCTTCAAAGTGATAAACCATTGGATGTTCTTCCTACTTAAGAACGATATCTATGGAAAATTATGAGGAATTTGTCTAAAATGAGACCAAGATATTTCAAACTTGGACCTTCAAGTATAAAAATAAAATGTCCTACTAAGTAGAATTAAACAAAATCTTGAAAATATGACCACATAAATGAATATTTTTCATTCGATAGAACAAGAAATCAAAATGAAAAAATAAATATCCTAAGTGAACCCAAACAAACTGACAATTTTTTAAATTGGTAATCATATTTACAGGCATGTAAATAGATTTAAAACACCTCCCTGGTAACTTCAATGTCATTAAAAATTAATAAATTCCATAAAAAAACCAAACTTTCTAAGATCCCAAACCAAGAGTACTTACAGCTAGGTGTGGTGAGCTTAATAATCCTAAAGCAAATATCATAGAGAGCATCATTGTCAAGCACCATACATTCATCTGCATTTTCTACCAGCTGATGAACAGAGAGTGTGGCATTGTAAGGCTCCACCACGGTGTATGAAACCTTAGGAGACGAGAAAACAGAGAATGTGAGCATAATTATATCAGGGTATTCCTCCCTAATCTTGGAGATCAAGAGGGTTCCCATTCCAGATCCAATACCTCCTCCCAAAGAGTGACACACTTGAAACCCTGTACACAACAAAAACCCACATCATTTTAGCAAATGAAATCCTACATTTCGAAAACACAAGGTCAAGGATTCAAATCTGAAAAAGAGACATACCTTGCTAAAAAATCATAGTTCTCAGCCTCCTTCCTAACAACATCAGGCACAGAATCAATGAGTTCGGCTCCTTCCATGTAATGCCCCTTGGCCCAATTGTTTCCGACCTCGAATTGGCCAAAAACAAAGTTATCAGGTTTGAAGACCTGTCCATAAGGCCCAGTCCTCACACTGTCCATGGTGCCAGGCTCCAGATCCATAAGCATAGCTCAAGGCACAAATATCCCACATCTCACCTCAGTGTAGTAACCATTAACCCTTTCAAGCTGTAGATCTGAATTGCCCTAATATCTCCCAGTAGGATCGATCCCGTGTTCTTCATAGACCACTTCCCAAAACTTGAAGCTGATCTGGTTTCCACATTGGCTCCCCTGAATGTGAAGGATCTCTCTCATTTTTGCTATCGACCCAACTCAGATTTGGATCAGATCTAAACTATCCCTTTGTCACCACTCAATACATCAATATTTGTTGCAGAAGATCGCTCAGTGATTAAGGTAAGAAAAACATCAATAGGTTTCTTCCTATTTCAATAAATCTACGTGTAACTCCTCTAGGATGCAATCAACGAATCTGAAGATCAATTATTGTGCTTTTGATGCAGGACATATGGCTTCAGGTCAACGTTCTAGTCTTTTTATTACATACATATTTCCTCACAAAGATAATGCTAGTCTCCAATATTATGGATGTGATGTGACTATTATAATTGAAGTGCCAAAGATATAGGTGTGATGCCTGTAGATGTGATGATGTTGTGTGAGATGCCTCAGACTTTAGAACCTGCAAGAAAACTCAACGAAACCCACATAAACCAAACCAAAAGAACAACGAAACCCCAATATCAACGGAACCTCAACGAAACCATGAATTGCCCCTCAAAACAGGATTTGCCGCATCCTCCCTCCTTCCCTGGAAAAACCATGCAACCGGAGCGAAATGTAGGAGGGAAATTAAAACTTTTGATATTGGAAAATTTTTGACATTTTGAAATGAAATACGGTGTGTTTTTTTAAGGCCACTCAAATTCCATTAAATAAAATGTGTGAGAATTTTCCTGGGGTTAATAAGGGGTTTGGGTAAATAAGTGGTATTGTTCATTACAAATAATTATTAATGAGATTAGATCTACGACATTTATTTAAATTATAATTATATAAAATTGTTGAATTTTTATTTCATAAACTAGGGATTTTGGTTGAGTTTTTTAATCTAATTATATGATATTAAAGATGAATTATGGTACCCTAAAAATAAGTTTTATGTGGTTAAAAGGGAAGTAGCAATGTTATGGTATGAATGATTATTTTCGATGAAATTTTTGGTTTAGTAAGGATAATCAGGTGAACGATGCCATAGGGGAGCAAACGGAAAATGGGCCACCCGAATGTGCACAAGGAACCCGGGCGGTCACAACTTAGCAAAACTGATACGGGCGCCCTCGAACGAAACAGCTCGACCCGAACACACCCAGTCGGGCAACCTCACACGACACGACACGACGCACCCAACCGAATGATGCCACAAGGGAGAAAACAACAAATAGGCTGCCTGAATGTGCACAAGGCACCTGGTGGTCACAACTTAGAAAAACTGATACATGCACCCTCAAACGAAATGGCCCGACTTGAACATGCCTGGTCGGGTGATCTCACACGGTGCGCCCAATTGAATGATGCCACAAGGGAGAAAAAGACAAATGGGCCGCCCGAACGTGCACAAGGAACCTGGGTGATTAAAACTTAGAAAAAATGATACGGGTGCCCTCGAACAAAAAATCCTGGCCTGAGCGCGCCCAGTCGAGCGACCTCACACGGCGAAAATTGGAGAAAATTGTAAATGGGCCGCCCGAACGTGCACAATGCACCCGAGCAATCACAACTTAGAAAAACTGATATGGGCGCCCTCAAACGAAACGTCCCAACCCGAACGCACCCAGTCGGGCGACCTCACATGGTGCGTCATGGCACGCCCGACCAAACGATGCCACAAGGGAGAAAATGGAAAATAGGGCACCTGAAAGTGCATAAGGCACCCAGGCGGTCACACCTTAGCAAAATTGATACACACGCTCTCGAACGAAACGACCTGACCCGAACGCGCCCGGTCGGGGGACCTCACACGGCACGACATGGCGCGCCTAACCGAAGGATGCCACAAGGGAGAAAATGGAAAACAGGTTGCCCGAACGTGCACAAGGCACCCAGGTGGTCACAACTTAGAAAAACTGAAATGGACACCCTCGAACGAAACGGCCTAACCCGAACGTGCCCAGTTGGGCAACCTCACATAGCGCGACACGATGGGCCCGAACGAATGGTGCCACATGGGAGGAAACGGAAAACGGGCTGCCCAAATGTGCACAAGGCCCCCGGGTAGTCACAAGTTAGAAAAATTGATACAGGCACCCTCGAATGAAACGACCCGACCTGAACGCGCCCGATCGGGCGACCTCACACAGCGCGACACGGCGTGCCCGACCGAATGATACCACAAGGGAGAAAACAAAAAACATGCCACCTAAACGTGCACAAGGCACCTCGAGAGTCACAACTTGGAAAAACTGATACGGGCGCCCTTGAACAAAATGGCCTGAACCGAATGCGCCTGGTCGGGCGACCTCAATACACTGTGTGACACGGAGAACAATGCCACAGGGGAGAAAACACCAAATGGGCCGCTCGAACATGCATAAGGCACCTGAGCGATCACAACTTAGAAAAACTGATATGGGCGCCATCGAACGAAACGGCCCGACTCGGACACACCTAGTCAAGCGACCTTGCACGGTGCAACACACCGCGCCTGACCAAATGATGCCATTTGTGAGAAAATGGAAAATGGGCCACCCAAATGTGCACAAGGCACTCGGGTGGTCACGACTTAGCAAAACTTATAAGGGCACCCTCGAACGAAACGGCCCAACCCGAACGCACCTGGTCAGGTGACGTCGCACGGCGTGACACTGCGTGGCCGACCGAACGATGCCACAAGGGAGAAAATGGAAAACGGGCTGCCCAAAGGGCTTTTGAAGGGGTTTCCCCACCATATGACTGGAAGAAGAGAATGGTCATTCCAAATGCTCTGAAAGTGTTGAGGCTTCAGCCAGGTCACAAGTATTGTCTGCTAGCAGCTAGGAAGGCTTTCCAAAGAAGTTGGTTGGCATCACTATGACACTATTATAGAATTAGAAGGGAAGAGAAAGGAAAAGGCTCAGGTATCATATGAGAGAAGGAAGAAATTGGAAAAATTGAGATCAAAAGCAGTGGAGTTAGCAGAAAATCGGCTTTCCTGAGAGATGGATAAGATAAAACATGACAACATATTGGTCAATTTCCTTGAACCTTTATTGGTTATTCAGAAGGAATATGAATACACCACCGTTAATATCAAAGTAACCAGCCCCTAGCAGATCAAGGGCTACAATTTTTAGTTTTCGTCTGAACATCAACATACCACAACCATGCTTACAACCAGGATATGTTTTTTGAGGAGCAGAAATCTCGTCGAGATCAACATCGAGAAACCATTGCAAAAAAAAGGTACAACTTGTGGTGATTCCAGATGAACATAGATGAATAGCTACAATAGATATCAAATGTGGAAATTATGGAGGAAAAAGATGAAATTCATCTTCCTTTTGCATTCGAGTGAGAGGTAAATCAATCATCAATGAAAATTCAAAATTTTCAAGCTGATCAGCAAGATCAACCAAATTGGGGGCAGAGTTTGGGGAACCTTCATAAGTGAATGGGGCCTATGTGATATGGCTACAATTTATCTACCCCGACACAATCCGATATGTAAACAATAAAAATTGTAGGCATAGGGTTAATTAACCCCACACATAGTGGAGTTAGCTCCCGAAAAGCAGCTTGCCCCAAAGATGGAGCTCTTAGCTTCAATAAAGTATTAGCTAAGCTGCATGTTGTGCTCAATGAAGAAGTCAATTTTGAAAATGACAAGAAATTATTTCTGAAGATGAGGTTTTTGACTAGAAATATATAACTACACAGAAATAATTACACTGTTGATACAATAATAATATAATCTGCAAATAGCCTTCTCACATTCATGATCTAAGTATATAGTGAATTAGACAGAAGTGAGAAAACAATTACTTCTTCAAAGCTAATTCGAATTTGGAGGGCTTAGGGGATTGGGGGTTAGGGGTTAGGGGATTAGGGGTTAGGGGATTAGGGGTTAGCGGTTAGGGGCTAGGGTTAAGGGGGTTAAATGGGTTAGGGTTTTAGGGGTTTAGGGGGTTAAATGGGTTAGGGTTTTAGGGGTTTAGAGGGTTAAATGGGTTGGGGGGTCGGGAATTAGTGTTTAAGGGGTAAGGGGTTAAGGGTTAGAGGTTTAGGGTTTAGGGGGTTAAATGGGCTAGGAATTTAGAGGTTTGGGGGCTGAGGGGATTTAGCAGTTAAGGATTTTAGCTAGGGATTAGGGTTTAAGGGGTTAAGGGGTTAAGCGGTTAGGGGTTTAGAGGTTTATGGTTTAGGGGGTTAGGGGTTAAGGGTTTATAGGTTTATGGTTTAGGGGTTAAATGGGTTAGGGGTTTAGAGGTTTAGGGGGTTAAATGGGTTAGGGATTAAGGGGTTATAGGTTTAGGGTTTAGGGGGTTAAATGGGTTATGGGTTTAGGGGGTTAGTTGGGTTAGGGGTTGGGAATTAGGGTTTAAGGGGTTAGGTTAAGGGTTTAAGGGGTTAGGGGTTAAGGTTTTATAGTTTTAGGGTTTAGGGGGTTAAATGGGTTAGGTGTTTAGGGGGCTAAATGGGTTAGGGGTTAAGGTCTTAGGGTTAGGGGTTAAGGGTTTAGAGGTTTATGGTTTAGGGATTAAATGGGTTAGGGGTTTATAGGTTTAGGGGGTTAAATGGGTTAGGGGTTGGGAATTAGTGTTTAAGGGGTCAGGGGTTAAGATGATAGTTTCATTGGTCTATGTTTGTGCACATTAGTTGCTTATTCTTTGTGTCTCAATGTAACAATTTTGTAAGTATTTTTGCTTCTTGCCATGTCTTATTTATTTATTATAAATAGATAGGACTTAAGAGAGAGGAACTAGTATCATAGAAGAAAGAATATGTTACCAAATTACTCTATATGGAGATGGGGCACCCTACCTACCTACTAAATGTCTAAACCAGATGTGGTGTAAACGTCTATAATGGTGGTCGATTATACAAGGAGAGGATTTTATGAGGAGGCACTAGATTTTATGAGGCACCTGACCCGACCCGAATGCATTAGCAAAATTGATACGGGCGCCCTCAAACGAAATGGCTTGAAGTGAACGCGCTCGGTCAGGCAACCTCAGTACACGGCGTGATACGACGAACGATGCCACAGGGGAGCAAACACCAAATGGGACGCCCGAACGTGCACAAGGGACCCAAGCGGTCACAACTTAGAAAAACTGATATGGGCGCCGTCGAATGAAACGACCCGACTCGAATGAGCCCAGTCAGGTGACCTCGCACAACGCTACACGACGCGCCCGACCGAACGATGCCATTTGTGAGAAAATGGAAAATGGGCCACCCAAATGTGCACAAGGCACCCGGTTGGTCATAACTTAGCAAAAGTGATAAGGGCATCCTCGAACGAAACGGCCCGACCCGAATGCACCTGGTCAGGTGACCTTGCATGGCACGACACTGCGCGACTGACCGAACTATGCCACAAGGGAGAAAATGGAAAATGGGCCGCCCAAAGGGCTTTTAAAGGGGTTCCCCCACCATATGACCAGAAGAAGAGAATGGTCATTCCAAATGATCTGAAAGTGTTGAGGCTTTAGCCAGGTCACAAGTATTGTCTGCTAGCAGCTAGGAAGGCTTTCCAAAGAAGTTGGTTGGCATCACTATGACACTAATACAGAATTAGAAGGGAAGAGAAAGGAAAAGGCTCATGTATCATATGAGAGAAGGAATAAATTGGCAAAATTGAGATCAAAAGCAGTGGAGTTAGCGGAAAATCAGCTTTCCCGAGAGATAGATAAGATAAAACATGACAACATATTGGTCATTTTTTTTTACCCTTTATTGGTTATTCAGAAGGAATATGAATACACCACCGTTAATATCAAAGTAACTAGCCCCTAGCAGATCAAGGGCTACAAGTTGTAGTTTTCGTCTGAACATCAACATACCACAACCATGCTTACAACCAGGATATGTTTTTTGAGGAGGAGAAATCTCATCGAGATCAACATCAAGAATCCATTGCAAAAAAAAAATTACAACTTGTGGTGATTCCAGATGAGCATAGATGAATAGCTACAATAGATATCGAATGTGGAAATTATGGAGGAAAAAGATGAAATTCATCTTCCTTTTGCATTCGAGCGAGAGGTAAATCAATCATCAATGAAAATTCAAAATTTTCAAGCTGATCAACAAGATCAACCAAATTGGGGGCAGAGTTTGGGTAACCTTCGTAAGTGAATGGGGCCTATGCGATATGGCTATGATTTATCTACCCCGACACAATCCGATATGTAAAAAATAAAAATGGTAGGCATAGGGTTAATTAACCCCACACATAGTGGAGTCAGCGCCCGAAAAGCAGCTTGCCCCAAAGATGGAGCTCTTAGCTTCAATAAGGTATTAGATAAGTTGCATGTTGTGCTCAATGAAGAAGTCAATTTTGAAAATGACAAGAAATTATTTATGAAGATGAGGTTTTTGACTAGAAAGATATAACTACATAGAAATAATTACAGTGTTGATACAATAATAATATAATCTGCAAATAGCCTTCTCACATTCATGATCTGATTATATAGTGAATTAGACAGAAGTGAGAAAACAATTACTTCTTCAAAGCTAATTCGAATTTGGAGGGCTTAGGGGATTGGGGGTTAGGGGTTAGGGGATTAGGGGTTAGTGGTTAGGGGCTAGGGTTTAGGGGGTTAAATGGGTTAGTTTTTTAGGGGTTTAGGGGGTTAAATGGGTTAGTTTTTTAGGGGTTTAGGGGGTTAAATGGGTTGGGGTTGGGAATTAGTGTTTAAGGGTTTAGGGGTTAAGGGTTAGAGGTTCAGGGTTTAGAGGGTTAAATGGGTTAGGCATTTAGAGGTTTAGGGGCTTAGGGGATTTAGCAGTTAAGGATTTTAGCTAGGGGTTAGGGGTTAAGGGGTTAGGGGTTTAGAGGTTTATGTTTTAGGGGGTTAGCGGTTAAGGGTTTAGAGGTTTATGGTTTAGGGGTTAAATGGGTTAGTGGTTTAGAGGTTTAGGGGGTTAAATGGGCTAGGGATTAAGGGGTTGTAGGTTTAGGGTTTAGGGGGTTAAATGGGTTAGGGGGTTAGGGGGTTAGTTGGGTTAGGGGTTGGGAATTAGGGTTTAAGGGGTTAGGTTAAGGGTTTAATGGTTTAGGGTTTAAGGGGTTAGGGGTTAAGGGTTTATAGGTTTAGGGTTTAGGGGGTTAAATGGGTTAGGGGTTTACTAGGGGTTTGGGGGGTTAAATGGGTTAGGGGTTAAGGGTTTAGGGGTTAGGGGTTAAGGGTTTAGAGGTTTATGGTTTAGGGGTTAAATGGGTTAATGGTTTAGAGGTTTAGGGTTTTAAATGGGTTAGGGGTTGGGAATTAGTGTTTAAGGGGTTAAGGGTTAAGATGATAGTTTCATTGGTCTCTGTTTGTGCACATTAGTTGCTTATTCTTTGCGTCTCAATGTAAAAATTTTGTAAGTATTGTTGCTTGTTTCCATGTCTTTTTTATTTATTATAAATAGATAGGACTTAAGAGAGAGGAACTAGTATCATAGAAGAAAGAATATGTGACAAAATTACTCTATATGGAGATGGGAGATAAGGGCACCCTACCTACCTACTAAATGTCTAAACCAAATGTGGTGTAAACTTCTATAATGGTGGTCGATTATACAAGGAGAGGATTTTACGAGGATGCACTGAATTTTATGAGGAGGCAACTGACCCGACCCTAATGCGTTTCCCTGGGCAACATCATTACATGACTCGACCCGACCCACCCGAATGCGTAATTTACTTGGGTGCCCTCATGACATGGCCCGACACAACCCGACCCAGTCGGACATGTTCCTTGGGCGCCCTCACATGACCCAACCTGACCCGACCCTCTCGAACATGTTTCCTTGGGTGCCCTCATGGTATAACAGGACCTGACCCGACCTAACCCAAACGCATTTCCTTCGGCGACATCACATGACCTAACCCGACCGGACCCACCTGAACATCGAAGGCATGAGGGATAAAATGACAAATGGGTTGCATGAACATGCACAAGGTACATGGCCAATCACAAATTAGAATTTTTTATACAACCTCCCTCAAACAATTTGACCTGAACTAGTTTCCTTTGGTGCACCCCTCACACGGCATCACCTGACCCACCTGAACAAAGGGCGCACGTGGAAGGAAATGGAAAAAGGATCATACAAAAATGCACAAGCAACATGGGTGGCCACAAATTAGAATTTTTGGTATGAACACCCTCATACGACCCAACCCAACCTGACTTGACCTGCCCCAACACGTTTCCTTGGGTGGCCTCACATGACACGACCGGACCAGATCCAACTCGAACCACCCGAACGCGTTTCCTTGGGCGGCCTCACATGGCATGACCTAAACCGTCCTAACCTGACCTAACCAAAACACGTTTCCAGCTAATTGGGTGCCATCACATGACACGACCCGACCCATACAAATGTGTTTCCTTGTGTGGCCTCACACGAAAAGACCCGATCACCAGACCCAACCCGACCCGCCCGAATGTGTTTCCTTGAGTGCCATCATTAGTACATGACTCGACTCGGCCCGTACGAACGTGTTTCCTTGGGTGGCCTCACATGACACGACTCAACCTGACCGGTACGAACATGTTTCCCTGGGTGGCCTCACACGACACGACTCGACTAGACTCGACGATACGGGTGCCCTCGAATGAAACGGCCCGACCCGAATGCACCCTTTCAGGTAACCTTGCACGGTGTGACATGACGCGCCTAACCAAATGATGCCACAAGGGAGAAAACAGAAAATGGGCCACTCGAATGTGCACAAGGCACCCAGGTGGTCAGAACTTAGCAAAAATGATACGGGTGCCCTCGAACGAAATGGCCCGACCTGACCCGAACGCACTCGGTCAGGCAACCTCACATGGTGCGACACGACGCGCCCGACCAAATGATGCCACAAGGGAGAAAACAAAAAACGGGCTACCCGAACGTGCACAAGCGACCTGGGCAGTCATAACTCAGCAAAACTAATATGGGCACCCTCAAACGAAACGACCTGACTGGAACGCGTACGGTCGAGCGTCAACCTCACATGGTGCGACACAACGCACCCGAATGAAATTCAATGCCACAAGTGAGAAAACAGCAAACGAGCTGCCCGAACGTGCATAAAACACATGGGCAGTCACAGCTTAGCAAAATTGATACGGGCGCCCTCGAACGAAATGGCCCAACCCGACCTGAATGCACCCGGTCTCGCGACCTCACACAACGCGCCTTACCGAACGATACCACAAGAAAGAAAATGACAAACGGGCAGCTCAAATATGCAGAAGGGACCCGGGCAGTCACAACTTACCAAAACTGATACGGGCGCCCTCGAACGAAACGGCCCAATCCGAACGTGCCCGGTCGGGCGACCTCACACGGCGCGACATGGCGCACTTGAGCGAACGATGCCACAAGGGATAAAATGGAAAATGGGCCACTCGAACGTGCACAAGGCTCCCGGGCGGTCACAACTTAGAAAAACTGATACAGGTGCCCTCGAACGAATCGGCCTGACTCGAACATGCCCGGTTGGGCGACCTCACATGGCGTGACATGGCGTGCCCGACCAAACGATGCCACAAGGGATAAAATGGAAAATGGGCCTCTGGAATGTGCACAAGGCACCCAGGCAGTCACAACTTAGAAAAACTGATACGGGCACCCTCGAACGAAATGGCCCGACCCGAACGCGCTCGGTCGGGCGACCTCACACGGCGCAACACAACGCACCCGACCGAATGATGCCATAAGGGAGCTAATGGAAAATAGGCCACCTGAATGTGCACAAGGCACCTGGGCAGTCATAACCTAGCAAAATTTATACGGGCGCCCTCGAACAAAACGGCCTAACCCGAACGCGTCCGGTCAGGCGACCTCGCACGGCGCGAGACGACGCGCCTGACCGAATGATGCCACAAGGGAGAAAATAGAAAATGGGCTACCTGAATGTGCACAAGGCACCTAGGTAGTCACAACTTAGCAAAACTGATACGAGCGCCCTCGAATGAAACGGCCTGACCCGACCCGAACGCGCTCGGTCGGGCGACCTCATAGTACAACGCAACATAGTGCACCCGACGGAATGATGCCACAAGGGAGAAAATGGAAAATGGGCCACCTAAACGTGTACAAGGCACCCTGGCAGTCACAACTTAGCAAAACTGGTATGGGCGCCGTCGAACGAAACAACCCAACATGAATGCGCCCGGTCGGACGACCTCACACAGCACGACACGACGCGCCCTACCAAACGATGCCACAAGGGAGAAAACAAAAAACATGCCGATCGAACATGCACAAGGCACCAAGGTGGTCACAAGGTATCAAAACTGATACGGGTGCCCTCAAATGAAACGGCCTGACCTGAACATGCCCGGTCGGGCGACCTCACATAGCACGACATGGCATGCCCGACCGAACGATTCCACAAGGGATAAAATGGAAAACGGGCCGCCCGAACGTGCACAAGGGACCCGGGCGGTCACAACTTAGCAAAACTGATACGGTCGCCCTTGAACGAAATGGCCTGACTCGAACGCGCTCGGTCGGGCGACCTCACACGGCGCGACTCATCGCTCGCGCCCAAACGAACGATGCCACAAGGGATAAAATGGCAAACAGGCCACCCAAACATGCACAAGGCACCTGGGCGATCACAACTTAGCAAAACTGATACGGGCGCCCTCAAACGAAACAGCCCGACCCGACCCGAATGCACCCAGTCGGGCGACCTCACACGGCGCGACACGGCGCACCCCACCGAACGATGCCACAAGGGAATAAATGGAAAACATACCACCCGAATTTTCACAGGGAACTCGGGCGGTCACAACTTAGCAAAATTGATACGGGCGCCGTCGAACGAAATGACCCGACCTAAACGTGCCCGGTTGGGCGACCTCACACGGCGTGACACGGTGCGCCCGACCGAACAATGCCACAAGGGATAAAATGGAAAATGGGCCACCGGAATGTGCACAAGGCACCCAGGCAGTCACAACTTAGAAAAATTGATATGGGCACCCTCGAACGAAACGGCCTGACCCGACCCGAATGCGCCCAGTCGGGCGACCTCACACAGCACGACACAGCGTGCCCAACCGAATGATGCCACAAGGGAGAAAATGGAAAACGGGCCACCCAAACGTGCACAAGGCACCCTGGTGGTCACAACTTAGCAAAACTGATATGGGCGCCATCGAATGAAACGGACCGACCCGACCCAAACACGCCCAGTCGGCTGACCTCACAGTACGGCGCGACACGACGCGCCTGACCGAATGATGTCATAAGGGATCAAACGGAAACGGGCCACCCAAATGTGCAAGGCACTCGGGCCATCACAACTTAGAAAAATTGATACGGGTGCCCTCGAATGAAATGGCCTGACCTGAACGCGCCCAGTTAGGTGACCTCACACTGCGCGACACGGTGCACCCAACCGTGGTTGGGGGCACACATTAAAAATGAACCAAGGAGTGAGCGCATAATGTCTTTAATATTTTATGAAACTCTTTAGAAGTCCCATCATAACCACCTTCCATCTTCATCACAATGTGATATGTCAACTAAAGATATCTTATTATGTTTCTCCAACCATTCAAAAAGAGGACCCAAGTTAGATTATTATTTATTGAAGGAGGGGCCAAAGAAATTAATTTAAAAACCATTGCAAGAGCGATGCTTTTTCCCAAACTATCGCAATAGCGACGCTTTTTCCCAAATTGTCGCAATAGCGATGTTTTCGTCCAAACGTTGCAATAGCGACACATAGCTCTAATCCGTCGCAATTCCGACGCTTTTTCCCAAACTGTCGCAATTCCGACGCTTTGCTACAAAAATCGCAAGACCGACACTAACTTCTATGTGTCTCAATACCGACACTTGTCTCCAAATGTCAGTATAGTGACAGTTGTGGGAGGGATTTGAAAAATTGATAAATTTTGGGGAAATTTCCGACATTTGGTCAAAAGTGTCAAAACCAAAGTGTTGGAATTTCTGCTAAATGTACTAGTGATAGGATGGGGTTCTGATGAATTTAGGTTTGATTCTCCCCTCCCTATAGCTCAATGATTGGGCCATTGTCGATGGACCCACATCATCAATGCCTCTAAACCTAGAATTTGAATCATGTCTCCACATAACAATTGCATCAATGACACTTTGCATATCGTCCTATGTACATAATGGAAAGGAAAAATTATAACTAGTCTACAAATTAATTAGCATGTATGTGTAACTTAAAAAATAAAATGTTGAAATCTTAGGAATAAAAAGTTTTACCTCAATTGTTGGTCCATGTGGTTGTACAAAGTGACTCTCCTCCACATTAGTGAACATATGAGATGGAGGTGGAGGTGGAGGTGAATCCATGGAAACATTCTTTGGTCAAGGATGCCCTGACTAATCAATTTCCCCCTTGGATAACCTCATAAGCACATCCATGTAGTTGGGTTGTGTTTACATGTTATCATGAATTTATTAATATAAATGCAATCTAATACAATCTAGAGATTAATATAAATAATTATTCTTAATTTGACAATAAGAGTTAAAAGTTTCGTATATATATGTTATCGTATATAAAATTTGTTATATTATAACATATACTAGCACAATCAATTTAATAAATGTGGTTGATATACATTGTAGGTGTCAACAAAAGAGTTGTTAACACAAAAAGAGTCATACAAGCTGACTCACTATGTTATTTTTATTTAACCTAATATTTTTATCAATCTAACATAATAAAGTATATAATATTTTCAAAATTCTAAATTAATCATAACCTAAATCTTACTTTAAATAAATAAAACCTAAACAGTTTCAATTGGAAGGCATGAAGCACTCTGTGTAGCTTTGACGAAGTTAGATGGAACATTAATATTTTGAAAAAAAATAGATAATATTTCCATGGAAAATTATTATTTTCCCTCCAGTTGAATGTACAACACACATTTGAAATCATGCATTTTAAATATGTATTATATATTAAAAAAAATGCATGACATCAAAATAAAATAAAAAAACATATTTAAACATAATATTTTAATTTTAAAAGTATTTCAAAAAACTTGAATATATAAGATAGAGAGTGGGAGATAACGGTAAGAGAGAGAGAGAGGGGGGGACACAAATATGGAGAGAAGGAGAGAACGAGCGAGTCTCCAAGAAATAGAGGGAGCTCGAGAGATGGTGATGGAGGAAAAGATAGGGAAGGAAGAAATTCAAAACATATAGAGAGAGAAAGTTGGAGAGAGAGAGGAAGTGACAAGGGAGATATTTATAGAGAGTGTGTATTTTTGGGGGTGAGATAGAAATACAAATAAGAAGATATGGAGAGAAGGGGGAGAGGGAATGAGAGAGGGAGCGATATATTCAACAAATTCACAGGACAAAGAGTAGGAGAGAGAGAGAGAGAGAGAGAGAGAGAGAGAGAGAGAGAGTGACTGAAGAGGCGGAGAAATATAGGGAGGTGGGAAAGAGGGAAAGAGAGAGAGGACTTGAGAGGGAGGGAGAGAGAGAGAGAGAGGGAGAGAGAGATGTAGTTGGAGGGGGAGAGTGATATTAAATCTGCAGAATTGATTACTTGCACAATTTTACCAACATTAGTTAAGGTTGAATATGTGTGAATAGATGAAGGAAAATGAGTTATTTTTATGCCTTAAACATAAACTTAGAGAACTAAAATGAAGAATGAAACAATGCCAAAGAAATAAGAAAACACGACAAACATTGATTAAGGAGTTCGTCCCTCCTGGACTATGTCTCTGGGTCCGCTTCCAAGTGGGCACCCATTTTATTAGGAAATGATCCAAAGGTTTTCTTTACAAGAGATTTCACCAAATGATCTATGCACATAGGAACTGCCAGTTACTATAGAAATAAATCCCCCTGTCTCATCTTTCCAACGCCTATCTTCATTCCCAATTTGGCTCAACGATGCCCAAAATAACATATGTTGTCTAAACAAAACCCTATCCTGCAATTCACAATTCAAATCCCTCCAGCACTGGTGCAATGGGAAACTTTTATAATGGCCCTGGGCAGATTCGAGGGTCAAACCACCCATGCTATATTTGGAAAAACATTTGTTGGTTTTAACAAATTACATTTCGGGGCAATCATATAACTCGTTGCATAAATATTTTTTTTTTCAAACTATATGATATACATTTTATTGGACTGTGTTGTGGAATTTTGTTGGGGAGTTAAATACATATTAATCAAAACCATATCTCAGCGGATATTAATACACCAGAACTACAACATATATATTATTCAAAACCCTGATATAACCAACTTCACTCGAATTATGATATATCTTTAAATTTTGGGTTAAATATAAGGTTTGGACTTTGTAACACATGTCGAACTCCGCCATTTAACCCAATCCAACTCTGCCATTATTTCCATGGCACATGGAACAATAACTCCACCATTTTTACCATGGAATATATTCATTTTCGCTATAGTTTTAATGATCATACATTTTTATTCGATATAATTTTCATATGCGCCATACTATAGGCTTAATACTCTACTATATGGTTTGATACCATATGGTTTGTTCATTATATGTTCCACTCCATTTAAAACCATAATGTTTTAACATTGATATACCATATTCATTATGATATATATGCCTTAGTTTAATAACTTAAGATTTTAATCATAAACCTTTTTCTTGGTTTTTTAATATAAGGTTTTAGCTTAGGTGTATTTTCATAAATAATGCACCCACCATGTAAAGTCTTCTCACCATAGGTATTTTTTTTTTAATAACATTCCTAAACCATTGCACTTATGATATGAACCAAATCCCATAATTCTAACCATCATATGAATAATTATACATGTTAATGAGTTATGAACCTTTTTGACGGTATTGACTGGACACTTGTCATGTGTCGAGCAGTGGAAATGCCACATGGCTAGCACCAGTTCATCTCAAAATTCAATGAATGATTTCTCCTTCATTCAAAGACCAAATGAGAAATCATAAATACCACCTTATTTAGAACAACGAAATATACAAATTGGAATTATTTCCTGGAACAATTAAAACCTTTGAACTTGGAGCAATCAGAGAATCCTCCTGGATCATTCCTCTCCACTGGAAGCTTTTGGACAGCCAAAAGTTTGGTTTTAAGTAGACATGATGTGAGGTTACAAATCCCTCACCCTTTCGATATCCATCCACCCAGAAGTGTGGACCTTCCCCTTACCTTCACCTTTAATCCCTACTTTGCTGATGTAAAGCGATACTTGATCACCAACCTTAAAGTGATGACCCTTCTTATGCTTATCATGACACATTTTTAACTGTGAATTCTTTCATTCAACTCCAGCAAATAGAAAAACCTTTGTAGTTGTGCCTATGTCTTTCCAACACGAACATGTGTGCTTTCTCCCTCCGATATGCATCTCTTGCTAAGATGGTACATTAACCTATCATAAACATGATAATTATCTTCTTCCATCGGAGAATTATAAGTTAGTGATTCATAAACTTCTTTGAAAAGATTATCTGCATCATATTGTTCATTGTAACTTTTATTCACTAAAGAATTATTTTGAAAATTAACTGAAATATTCAAAGAAGAGATTCACAACATATCAGCTACTTTGTTTTTTGTAACTTTCTTATACTGAATTACTAATTTGACCTACTGCAAAATACCCATCCATCTATAATGTTGAGATTGTTGCAACTTAGTTTGAGTTTGAAGGTATTGAAATGATTGATGATTTGTATGAAACACTATTCCTTTTGACAAGATTTTTTAATTAATCAATCTAATTAAGAAAATAAAACTAGCATTACTAATTTACACATAAAACTCAACCTTTGATTATTTTGTGTACATTATTAAAGAATATTCTAAAAAATATCAACATGAAAGTTATGGGAAAGATAGATGGCATTGATCCCGCGATAACAATGAAGAAATAATATGGCTCCATGATACCTCGTTAGAAATAAAGCTCAGTATAAGAGATGTGAAGGAAAGAGCGAGCCATGTAGCTATATAGAAGAAATAATAGATACTCTTATGGATACAAGCTATAAGTCTTGTGGTGTTGACTTTCCAAATTGAAAGGAACTATGGAATTTCCTCTGGGTTTGAGAGGGATTAAAGGAGTCTCCTTGGATATGAGCAAGGATCTATTCCCCAGTCAAAAGGGGAACATGGATATCCTCTCTAGTTTAGAGAGAGTGATGATTTACACAACATGTGAATTATCTTCTTCATGTATAATGAATTTGATCAATGCTAATAGTCATAATTCTAAGTGAAGGTAATGAAGAGAGAATGGTGGAGATTTGATAAGAGTATGTGGTTTCCTCAGGGATGGATAATACACGAAATGAAAAGTACCGTTGCTCTTAGATTATGAGACATGTATCTAAGATAAGAGTGTTTGAAGAGGATCAATATTCTTGGGGGATTGTGATTACAATATAAGAATAGTCCTAAAATGACATACCTTGTTAACATCAAGATGGGATATGTACCTTGTATAAGTAGTGTAGTATCATACATAAAGTCTCCTAGCATAATGCCCTTGAATGAATTAGAGTTTGTCTAGTTAGGCCTCATAAGGCAGTGTTGGTCATAATTTTTATGCTTAGAGTTGCATTACCATTCTGACTCTTCTTATGAGAACCCTTCAGTTTGAGAATGGTGTTATATTGATTGTAAAATTATGAATATCTTCCTAGAGTTAACAGGGATTGTTGGAAAATTAACTAGTTTTGGTCTTCATAATTATTGTTGTACTCATTTCAATATGTATCTTATGTAACAATATATGTATATATATATATATATATATATATATATATATATATATATATATATATATATATATATATATATATATACCTATATATATATATATATATATATATATATATATATATATATATATGTGTATATATATATATATATATGTATATATATATATATATATATATATATATATATATATATATATATATATATATATATATATATATATATGAATTTAAGCATGGGCTTCATGCACATTATGGATCATATTCTATGTAAAATCATGTTCTTCATGCATTTATGGTTTGTTAGGTCATATGATTTATTGTCATGAGTCAATAGAGTAAATATCATGTATATAAAACCCTTCCAAAGAAAATATATCTTGTAAAATAATTTATTTTGATTCTAAAAGGTCTTTGAAACCTCTAAAGTACAAGTCAACCTAAAGGAAGGAATTCAACCATTTGCAAAGGTTATATAAAGGAGAAGATTCGACCTCATTTGGAACTCACTCACTCACAAGTTCAATCTCAACAAAGGAAGTTTGATCTAAGGCTAGAAGAGGCAAGAAAGGAGGAAGAAATGTCTATAAGTAAAAAGGAATCCAATAAGCCAAGGAAAAACCTATTTTTGGGCTATGTTTCTCTCACACATGTGAGATTCTAGGGTTTCTAAAACTACAAAGGAGGTCAAAATCGCAGGTCCAAGTTACAGTAGGAAAAATTGCAGTATTAAGTTGTTGGGAGAAGGAATATTTTTTCTTCACCTCGGTGAACTTGGAAGGATCTATATTTCTAAACGAAGGATCTCTTGAAGAAGCTAGATCAGGTTATCTACAACAACTACAGGGTGGAAGTTGAAGGGTCGAAGTTGTGGACGAAGTTTCAGCTAGAAGTTGGTTAATGGAGGATTAAGTTGTGGTGTTCTGATTCTATAGAAGAGTTTACTTCGTACTTGAAGGAGGACTTGTTCTAGGGTTTGGGTCTTCATTGTCTCATTTGAAATAGATTCTATAAGAAGATAAGAGTTTTCTAGGTTTTCCCCTTTGAGGGGATTTTCCTTGGCTTGGAGCCTAATATCTTTGTCTCTTGTATTTACAATTGTTGATCTTGATATTTTTTTTGATGATAAGGATATAATAAAAGAATGAAAGAAGAATAATAAAGTATCATGAGAAAGTATTAAGGTTAAGGAAAATTGGAATTAATAGCTGCCATACTACATTTTCCAATAGACAAGATATTATAAAAACTATTATGTACTTGGATTGAGAGCACCTCTTGGCACAAAAATGAACCGATGAGTATATTAACCACTAACGTAAGTGCATATTAACTCTATATCTAGCAATCAACAACTTTTCGTCTTAAGATATTTCCATCTCAAGAGATTTAATCATCGTTAATGCTTGGTAGATCTAGAGTTAAGATGTATCTATGTTAGTTTAATTCCCCCTCACAATATGTTATATTCGACATTAATACCATGGGTTATAATAAAACTGGGGCTAAAAATCCATGGGTAAGGCTAAGTAAAGCTTACCTTAAACCTTGCTTTCGAACCCCCTATAATGTCCCTTCTCCTTCTCATCCAGTGTTGGGTAAGGGTTTTCATTCTGTAATGATAGGAAGAGCATTGGGTAGGTCTTCCATTCAAAGGGTTTCTGCCTCTCAAGCGTATGAGCTTGCAAGTATGGCCAAGCAGGAGCGTGCTGGCAACAGTGTCGGCGGTGGGTATATCCTACACTCTCAGGTTCATTTATCTGTTTACCATCTAGTCTTTCTGCAGGCATGCAGGGTTTACATGGCCGAACCTTATTGTCGCACTATCCGGGGGGGTAATGAACATACATTTGTGGTTATTTTTCTGGCATTATATTATGCAATTGAGTCTGCTTACGCTTCAATTGAGTCTTTTCAATTTTCTCGAATTATGTCGTATTAGGAATACCATGTGTGCCACCCTCCAAAGGAACAACAATGTTGTGGACCCTACCTACAGTTACATCAAAATTTTTATTGACTTTATTTTTCCTTACACAGGCTTTGCAAAAGTAAAAACAATTCCTTTCAAATATATGTCCATGAATCTATGGAAAATTCGAGTCTTTCTTGTACGTGGAAATACAACAATTGAAAAAGGGCAGTCTGCGAAATAGCAGGGTGGGGAAAGAGGAAAACAGAAGTAGGTCAAACCCATTGTAGGCTCCAGCAAGCGAGGCAGGAAATCCAAAAAATACGTTATAGAGAACCTTTTATAATTCTACACTACAGGTAATCCCCCTCAAGTCCACAATCTCATTCAGGGATGGGAGAGAGAATGTGGCCACAAATCAGAAGAGATAAAAATACAGGAAAATGAAATGGAATTCATTATTGATCCAGGGAATACTATAGGACCATTGTCCCTTTTCCACTAGTCTATTCAGACTTATTGGACATTTAAATGTGTTCTATAAAAGGCTGTCATGAGCCTTAAAGAAGTGGGAGGAGACGCACAGGTTGTTTCAGTTCTGCAGGATATTAAAAATGAACTTCAAGACATACGAAATTCTCAACATCATGCAACAGCTCGGATGGGAAGAATTGAGAGGCAACTTCAAACAATGCACCAAGTGGACATGTCAGGCTCCAGTTTCAAAGACCTTGCACCGGTCGAGTCCTCAGATGACTGAATTACTGTTTCTCACTTTTGATGTTTTATACTTTTAGCGGATTGCATTTATATTGAATGTTTGTTGTCAGAATTTGGTAGATACAATAGAATGGAGTTAATAGTTTATAGGAGGATAAAACAATATCAATACTGGAAGGCATTTAACTCGTTAAGATGGCCAACAGACCTAGTTTCCTTCAGGCAGGTTGAGGCTATCGTGTTTTGATATGTTATAACCTGATTATTTTGTGATAAATAGAAAAATGGAAAGGCACTGCTAAATTTACAAAAAAAAAAAAGTTTACCTTAAATTCTCAACAAAAAATAATTAAAAAATAACAATAACTTAGAATTTTCATTTTCATTTTTATTTCAAGTTTACTTTAACTAGGAAAAAAGAAATTGATTAACAAAAATAACATAGAATTTTTATTTTATTTTAACATAGGGTTTATTTTAAGACATTTGATCCCTCTCTACAATATTCCACATAAATACTATGGGTTCTTTTTTTATATTTTAACATAGGGTTTATTTTAAGAAATTTGATCCCTCTCTACAATATTCCACATAAATACTATGGGTTCTCAATACCATGGGTCATTTTTATTTTTATTTTTATAGGGTTATTTTTATATTCTTATTTTTATTGTTATTTTTTTATTTTATTTTGATGCTGTTAAAATATTTATAGTACACACACACACACACACACATATATACAAGTCAACAAGTTTATAGTAGTGGAAAGGAAATTACAACATCTCTTGCATAATAGATTTTGCCTCTTGGCTCAATAAAAAGACTAACTAGATTATATTTTTTTATTATTAAAAAATTAATATATAATTTAAATATATATACATTTAAAATCACATGGAACAAGACTCTTAATCATGTAAATTTATCTTGACTTTACCATGGAGGCTCTTAAAACATAGATTGTCTTTTTTACAATAGCATAGGCCAATATCACATGCCCAAAAAACCATGAATCACTTAAGACGATACTTCTGATATGAAATTTATTTTTAATTAATCGATTTAATTAAAAGGAAAAAATGACATAACTACTTTGAGAGAAATCTTAGCAATATAGTATTACTAATATACTAGAATATTTCATGGAGGTTCAATCTTCCATCTACATAATATTTATTTATAATTAAATTAAAACTTTGGAAACCTATTCCAAAATAAGTCTATCTCCATAATTAATCATATATATTGAAAACATGTATATTAAGCTTACAAGAATTTACATATCTCTTACCTCTTAACAAAATTTAACTTGTAAGAACTAAAGCCATGGCTATCAAAGGAATTGCCAATAAAACTATTTCACATAAATTATAACGAAAAAAATTAATAATAATAATAATAATTAACAACAAAAATAAAAATCATTCTGAAGTAAAACAATTATCTTTTTAATAATATTATTATTTTTAATCATATTAATTTTAATAAAAAGAATTAAAAATGAAAAAAAATATTTTTAAGGAAAATGGATAGTAATGATAACTATAATAATAGCTTTTAACATTGGGGGAGCTCTTCCTGCACGTTTCCTTGACCTAGCAGCCTACTGCTGGTATTTTCCCTCTTGCGCGAGGCCTCTGGCCTTCCATGGCCTCTCCGAATGATGCTACGGAGGGCTGTGTTGATCAGTCTGCAGCAGGTGCGTTTTCTGCATTGGTCAAATCCCTACAGCCTCAGAGAAATCGCCCTGCGTTGTCCAAGTTTGTTAAGAAGTTGGATGGGTTGCAAGAGGTCGATCTCCCTCCTACACTTCCTCGAATGGCTGCACTCTCTTCAGCTGAATGGAGGCTCATCAGTCAGTTCACTGGCCTATGGCCTTCTCCGAAAACAGTTCAACGATGGATCGAAAGAAACTGGGCAGACAAAGTTAATGGTAAAATCTCCATTCGTTTATGTTGAAAAGGTTATTACACTTTCCATTTCGAATATAGAGCAGACACAGACTTAATCTTCAGAAATGGGCCATATTTCATGGACTCTCGTGGCTTGTATCTGAACAAATGGACTCCGGACTTCGATCCTGAGCTGGATGTCCCTAATGTTGTTCCGGTCTAGGTTCGTCTTCCGCATATCTCGCTCCACTGCTGGGGAGATGACTCGGTTTGAGCCATCGACAATGCTGTTGGAAAATACATTGATCGGAGTGAGCCCAAGGATAATATGCAGGCGTGTGCACGTATATGTGTTGAAGTTGATCTCAGCAAGGGTCTTCTAGAAGCAATCAAACTAAAGGTGGATGAATGGATGCATATTCAGCAACTAGACTACAAAAAAATTCCCTTGAAATGCAAGGTATGTCACGAATACGGCCATTTTTCCAATTGCTGTTCTAAATTAGTTAATGATGAAACTGCTCAATCCGAGGAGCAATGGGAAACTATAAAAAAGAAGAATATTGCCTCTGGCTTGAAAGAAAACTATGAAGAGGCTCCTCTCAAATCTGCCCCTCCCAATCCTAATCCCCCTTCAGCTCCCCCCAAAGCTTCCTCCTTAGCTATCCCTCCTCCCTCCTCTTCTCTCGGCCCACCCATCTTCCCCACCTCAGGGCCAACCTCTGGTTCTCCCCTAATCTCTTCAAATCCCTTTGTCACCCTCTCTCTCCCTGAAAATGACCCCCTGATCCTCCTTGAAAATGACCCCCCCATCCTTTTCTCCCTTTCTCAATCCTCTCCCTCCCATTCTCCCGACCCCCCCCCACCCCGAACTACTAGAAGCTCCTCGAAAGAGCATGGAGTCAATCAAGAGTCCCAAAAAAAAGGACCTGGCAGGAAATCAAGCAAACAGAAAAGGGATGAAAATGCTCAAAAAGACATTGGCATGGGAACACAAAATCCCATAGAAACTTATATACTGGGTCAAAATAGAAAAGAAACAACACATAAGGAGCAAGGGGGACGAGCATCTCTCCGAAACCTAAATACTCGATGATGAAATTTATATCATGGAATTGTAGGGGACTGGGGCACCCCTCAAAAATTGCTGCCCTGAAATATCTTACAGACCATGAGAAGACAGGAATTGTAATGATTCAGGAAACAAGGAAAGACTGCAAGAGATGACAAGAATTATAGCACAGCTCAGGCATTATGAGGGACATATATGTGAAGCAAGAGGAGCTTCTGGTGGTATCACCACTATGTGGAACAAAAATATTTGGATATGCACATCCAATACTATCAATCAATATTGGGTCAAAGTCATATTAGAAAATCAAGCAGAGCACAAGCAAATAGTCATTTATAACATTTATACACCGAACCATTTCAGAGACAAAGATCAGTGCTAGGCCACACTACAAGAAGACATCCAAGTTGAAGAAAACAGAAATATCATCCTTGGGGGAGACCTTAATATTATATTACACTCCAATGAAAAAAGAGGAGGCATTTTTACACATGATCCTTATAGAGAAAAGCTGGAAAAAATCATGCAAGAGTGTGATTTAGTAGATATTATCCCAAAAAATCGGAGGTACACTTGGAACAACCGCAGGCTAAGCAGAGATAACATAATAGATTGCCTTGACAGAATTCTGGTAAACACTTCTTTCCTCTCTGAGTTCTCCACTGCTCATGCTTCAATCCTGCCTTATTTAGCTTCCGATCACTACCCTATTAGCATTGTCCTTGAAGCACATTGTCCTTTGGGGCCATTTCCTTTCAAATATAACTCTCTTTGGCGCATCAATCCCATTGTGGATCAAATTGTCAAAACAACTTGGCAGCATCACATAGAAGGATCACCGGGATTCATTTGGGAACGCAAACTGAAAAATACAAAACATGCCTTGAAAGAATGGGTGAAGAAGCATTACAAAGAACCAGAAAATGCCAAAGCTGAGCTAAAAAATAAATTGAACGAAAACCACAGTAAAATAGAGGAGAACATGCTGTCCCACGAGGATAAATCATTAGAAAGTCATATATATTATCAGCTGTACTGGGTTAATAGAGAAGAAGAACAAAAGTGGATAATTAAGTCAAGACAGCTTTGGCTTCAAGGAGGAGATAAAAATACAACCTTTTTCCATAAGCAAGAAACTATCAGGAAAGTCAGAAATAATGTCACCATGATCAATGATGAGGAAGGCTGCCCTAAAAAAACCCAAGAAGCTATCAAGAAAACTACCTTAGCCTATTACAACACTCTTTTAACTGAGACAAAGGAAACAAAGGATTATTCAGACCTCCTACAGCACATGCCCAAAGGAATCAATGAGGATATTAATGCAGATTTGACTAAGGAAATCAATGAAGAAGAAATATATGATGCCATCCGGGCTCTTCAGCCAGATAAAGCCCCAAGCCCTGATGGCTTTCCAATCTATTTCTATAGAACATACTGGGGAATAATTAAAAAATACCTTATCAAGATGCTAAGATGGACCCAACGCAAATGAAAAATAGGAGGATTCACTAATGCAACCCACCTTGCTCTTATCCCTAAAGAAAATCGACATTTGACCTTCTCTCGTTTTCGCCCCATATCGTTGTGTAACTCATCATATAAAATCTTGATGAAAATCTTGGCTACTCGCCTAAAACCTATCCTCCCCTCTCTCATTTTTGAAAATCAAGGGGGTTTTTTGGCCAATAGGAAAATCTCGAACTCCATCCTTCTTGTCCAAGAGGCTATCCACTCCAGTCAAACCAGAAATGAGAAAGGTTTCATCTTAAAGTTAGACTCAGCCAATTCTTTTGATCGTGTCAGGCATTTCTTCCTAATTGTTGTGCTTGAAAAAATGGGATTTGCCACATCCTTTATCAGCCTTATCAAAGCCTGCATCACAGGACCTTGGATCTCCCCTCTTATTAATGGCAGACCTGGACCACCCTTCCAATCTTCTTGAGGTCTTAGACAAGGCTGCCCCATCTCACCTTATCTCTTTATTTTGATGGCTGAATCTTTTAGTAGAGCTCTGGATTACAATCGTCGCATGGGCCTCATCACCGGGATCAAATTTGATAATGGAGTCAAGAACATCAATCTCTCTCACTTTGCTGACGATACTCTTCTAATGGGGGGAGCTTCAAACATCATAGCCCGCTGTTTCAAAGCTCTCCTAGATAAATACATGAGTTATTCTGGAGGACTAATAAATTATCTTAAGAGCTGTATATATGGGTGGAACACTTCGGCACAATTTCTCCATAGGATTGCTATTATTTTTGGGGTTCCATGTAAGCTGGATTGGGAGCATTTTACTTATCTGGGCATGCCTGTGAGTGCCGGCAACTTGAAAGTTGTAGCCTGGGAAGTTATCATCGATAAGATGAAAAGGAAGATACAGCATTGGGCACCTCTTGGCTTAATCCAACAGGGCACATAATTCTTCTTAAAGCAGGCCTCTCCTCCTTGCCCTTGTATTGTTTTACTCTCATACAAGCCCCTTCCAACTTTCATATTAAAATTGATGCTCTCCTTCGTCACTTTCTTTGGCAAGGAGGGAGAACAGAGAAAAAAAATATAACCTGGTAAGCTGGAAGCAGGTCACTCGGCCATGTGAGAATGGAGGGCTGGGAATCAGATCCTCTAAATTCCTAAACCTTTCCTTTGCTGGCAAGCTGGTTTGGAGACTCATTTCTAGCAGGAATGCTTAGTGGAAGACAGTTCTAGAAAAAAAATATCTCAACTATCCAAGGCATCAGTTTTTGGATCATGAGCTTCCTAACAGAGCGTGCTCAAAAATCTGGAGGATGTGTAAGAAAGCTATACCATTTCTTGAACAAAACACTTCCAAAGTGCCCAAAGGCGGCAGCTACATAAGAATTGGGGAAGACAAAATTATGGGGCAACATCCCATAAGTCGAAGGCCTGGTACTCAGCAGATTCTAGCTCTTTTCAACAGTGTTGGGATACAAACTTTGGATCAGATCTCTCAATGGGAAGCCCACTCTCATACCTGGAAAGGTTGGACCTTCCCTCACATACCAGCAGACACAGGAACCAGTCTCAACAACCTGAAAGTTTATCTCCATGGTATAGCACCTTCCAAATGCTACCTTGCTGATGACTTTCGATGGGACCCTTCAGGCACAATCTACACTATTAAGGCTACTTATCATCAGATCTGCATCAACGATTATCCCCTGGCTATCTGGGCACATTGGAAACTTGTTTGGAAGGCAGAAACTCTCCCAAAAATCAAATTCTTCTTATGGATCCTCTTAAGAGGGAAAGCCCTCACCGCAGAGAACCTTAGAAAGCGAGGAATAAATGGGCCATCTCGCTGTCCAAATTGCCAAACTGAAGAAGAGACAAGCCAGCATCTATTTATAGACTATCCATTTGCCTCAGCTTGCTGGAAGGAAGCTTTTCAGAATCACAATCCCCCTTGGGCACCTAGCACTAGCATATCTGAAGTGCTACACATATGGAAAAAAAGCTACCCGTGGGGGAAAAAAGCAAGCAACATAGCTCGAAGGGTCTGGAATGCCTTGCCCTGTACCCTTCTTTAGAACATCTGGTTGGCAAGAAATAGTATGATCTTCAAAGGTAAAGAAACTAATGTAAGAAAACTCTATAACAAAGCTTGGAATCTCAACTTGGAAGCTCTGTCCACAAAATGTCATGGGAATCTGAAGGTGCTGGATTTAAATGTAGAAGAAAGGAATTAAATAGGGCATATTCTAGACAGAAGCAACATATAACAAAACTGAAGTAATCCCAATAGCAGAGACAACTCCAGATATAGCTGGAAAATTAGGATGAAAGAAGAAGAATTTGCTCGATGGCTCAGGAACTGCAATACCCATTATCTCTTTTTCGATGGAGCCTCCAAGTCCAACCCAGGAATGGCTGGGGCTGGAGGATTTATTTGCAATGGTAATGGAGATGTATTAACTGAATATGAATGGGGTCTAAGCTCTGCTTCAAACAACAGGGCTGAAGCTTTCGCCCTCCTCCAAGGTTTTCTCCAGCTTCAGAAACTTGGTATAGCCAAGGCTATAATAATTAGAGACTCTGCCGTTGTCATTGGTCTAATGGTAAGTAACAGAAAAGCCCAAAATCTGATTCTACAACAAACTATTGAGCGATGCCAATCTCTTGACCAACATATGAAAGGCAATCGATTTTACCATGTCCTTTGATCTCTCAACAAAACTGCTGATGAATTGGCAAACAAAGCTTGCTCTCACACTGTCGGTCACCTCCGATGTAATGGCCCTGACCAATACTTTTTCTTGCCATGATCAGGTTTTATTCCCTAAGCAGATCCGCCCCACAGCAGATCACTGCTCGTGTCCCCGAAGCCCTTTGCCCAGCTTCTCAGCGAAGATTCAAACTTCTGCCTTCTGCCCAATGGCGTTGATCCACACAGATGTAACCTCTTCAGCATCAAAATCTAACTCTCTCTGGATCGCCTTTCAAAACTCATTAAGCTCTGCGCCCTCTGTGTTTTCAACCTCTCATGCTCAAACGAATGTTTACATACTCCAGTTTATCTCTTCCCAACTTCACTCTATCGATTTCAGTCACAACTCGGACACTGCTCCTTGAATTCTGCATCTCTGTTCGCCCAGACAGAGTTTCTCTGCCCCAGAATTTGTCCTCTTGTGACCTTGTTTTCATCCCTGTCAGCTTCACAGGCTGTCCTGAAGACAAGTAAAAGGCCATCAAACAAAATACTTTTTGAATTAGTCAAGAAGCACTATTACTACCTCAATGGGTGGCAAACGTGACACACCTGCAAAATTCAAATATGAAATGTAAAATCTGTTTTATTTTACTGCAGTTTGTTAGAGTTTATACTGTCTCCTTCTTTTTCATAGCGAAGGAAGCAATTTGTAAAGCTGAAATTGATACCAACTGCATCTACTGTTGGTCCTCCCATTATCAAAGCCATTCTGTAAAACTGGAGATCTGTATCCCTCTCTTTTTCTTTTGAATATCAATCAGCAACCGATCTTGTGAAAAAAAAGAAAAAAAAAGATAACTACAATAATTGTTAATCCCCACCCACTTTTTAGAATGATAAAAAAAATTAATTGACTATTTTGTTAATCATACCGCTAGTGAAATAGATCTTTATGAATTCCCATAAGATAATAAATAATAATAAAAAACAAACAAAAAAAATCAATAATAAGAAAATATAACAATATTTATATGGAGCATATTTGCTTTGACTCTGATACATCATAAATATGGAGTTACGGAGTTTTTAAGTAATCACTTGGTTACATCTTTAAATTTATGTTTATGTTTTACATTTATCTAATAGGATTATAAATCTATCTTGTAATTGATTGATAACCATGTATAAAGATTACTATAGCCATTTTAAAAGGGTGGTAAATGTTTGTAAGTATCAATTTATAAAAAACATCAAACATATTTTATAATATATTTCATATTATTAAAATTTAATAAATCATAAAAATAGTTAAATTATTACATTGTTATAGTACTATCGACTAATATCATAGTTTATCAATGGACCAATATTATAATTTATCAATATCACATGTTAAAAAAATCATAACTCACACACTGGTTTATATAACAAGTTTTTTTAATTAATCAATTTAATTTAAAAAACAAAAACTAGCATTACTACTTTACACATAAAACTCAACTTTTGATTATTTTGTATATTATTAAAGAATATTCTAAAAGATATCAAAAGTTCACAAGACACTTGTTCACATGACAAGTTTTTTGAATTAATCAATCTAATTAAAAAACAAAAGTAACATAATTACTTTACAATAAAACTCAACCTTTCATAATTTTGTGTATATTATTAAAAAATATTCTAAAATATTTAGTTAAATCCTTATTATTTATTTAAATGTTTTTTATTTTTTTCCTCGTTCACTCCTTAAACCTAATCCCAACCACTTAAACTAAAAACTATTAATTTAATAATTATTAATAATTAAATTAATTTCTTAAAAACCCTATCCCAAAGTTGAAATACCTATCCTTATAAAATATAAAAGGAATGAAAAATAAAAACAAACGAGAAATAAAATCCTCGCTTATCCGATACGCAAGATCATTCTCCCCACATGTCCGATCAAAGCCTATCAACGTTCTCTTTGATGTTCGTAGTTACCTTCCATTCTACTTGTCCGCATGTGCATCAAACCCAATAAGGAATGAAAAATAAAATCATCGCTTCTCCATTATGCGAGATCATTCTCGCCACATGTCCGATCAAAGCCTATCAACGTTCTCTTTGATGTTCGTAGTTACCTTCCGTTCTACTTGTCCGCATGCGCATCAAACCCTCCCTATTAAATTATGCCTTTGACATTTGTCAATTAGAGCTTATTGAATTTTTTTATAGATTAAAATTATATTTTCTCATTAATATTAAACCAGAAATTGCATTAAATGTTGCAAACGAAACGTCTTAAGACATAAATTAAATTTGAAAAGAATTGTGACATATTCAAAATCATTAAAGATACAAAGTAGTACATTTAAAATCATTGAAAATAAAAGTAGTATATTTGATGTTAAGATTGTTTCCTTCCACACAAGTTTTGTGATATATTCAAAATCATTGAAAACAAAAAGTAGTACATCTAATGCTAATATTGTTTCCTTCCACACAAGTTTGGTGCATATTTCTTTCTCTCCCAATCGTTTTTTTACCATTTTTCAATATTGAACTATCTCACTTAAAAAAAATCATTGAAGATAAAAAGTAGTACATTTCATGCTAGATTGTTTCCTTCCACACAAGTTTGCTGCATATTTCTTTCTCTCCTAGTCTTTTTTTACCATTTTTCAATATTGAACTATCTCACTTGCAAAAAAAAAAAAAAAAGAACCATTTTTCAATATTAAACTATCTCACTTAAAAAGAAAGCTTGCAATCTGTTAGAGTTGTAGATTTCAATGGCAATTTTTTTGTTTATTTTATTATATAATTATTTTACATTTTCAAGTTTTTTGCTGGAATCTATTGAAGATAAAAAGTAGTACATTTGATGTTAAGGTTGTTTCCTTCCACACGATTTTGGTGCATATTTCTTTCTCTCCTAGTCATTTTACATTTTCGAGTTTTTGACTGGAATCTTTCAATCGCAATTTTTTGGTCTATTTTATTATACAATTATTTTACATTTTTTTGTCTATTTTATTATATAATTATTTTACAGTTTTTTGTTTTTGGTTGGAATCTAGCGAAACAAGTTTTAGTCACATGGTGATTTTTTGTTTTTTAAAATGCATTTTTGAATACATAAATAAATTCAGCACCCTAAAAAAATTCTGAATTTTTTGAATTGTGGAAAGTTCACAATATCATTCCAACAAATCCCTATAAAAATTATCAGTCAATTTAACGAAATATATATAGATATAACTTTAAAATCGAAAATATTTTAGCAGTGAAGTTACATGAATTGCAACTACTCCGGGGCTTATTCCTAATTGGATTCCCTGAGGTCGAGGGGCCTTTACCTCACTATAGAAGTCGAGGGTCAGAGTGTCACAAAACATTGAGATTTGCAATTTATAAATCAAATGAAACCTAAATCAACTTGGATCTATCAAAGGTTAGTTTAAAAAATGAGATATAAAATCTAAAAATTGATTTGATAATGTTAAGATTTGAAACTTGTTACATATAGAGTTTTCCTGTTCGTCGTTGGCCTGACTTCACTTTCAACAGCGCCTAAAGGAAATATGAATATGTCCAAATTAACTATAGGTTCAGCGAGTAGCTAAAAGAGGGCTCTGGAAACCTGTAAATATGAATTGCAACGACACAGTCACTTGATCACATGATTAAATATAAATTTTAAATTGAAATTTATGAAAATTAATTAGAACCTACATAACCATAAATCAATTTCCATTTGATTTCTTAAATTTCATATAAACCCTGTCAAAAACATAGGAGTGTATAAGATAAGCAAGCTCAACCCATCACAACTATTAGACCATTGTGCAACAACTTCCAAGACAGTGAAATGGTCACGAGAATCTGGACATGGATCTGGGTATCCTTCTGATCTGGCTATCCATCTTGTTTGACTGGGTCAGAAACCACTATGTCATAAACTACTAGATATGGATCAGGAACTCGAAAGGGATGCTATGCCTTGACCCTGCTCCTGAGATGAAACTCTAGTTCAGGTTGGAATGATAGAGACATGTTAGAGATCCTGGAATGACAGACTTAGGTGGAAGAGACATTAATAGGGTTTGGTGAGTTAGTTAGGTAGTTAGCATGGATCTAATGGCGTAAAAAATTTCAATCATCTAACATTTGATCCAATGGTGCACAGAAAGATAGAGTGGCAGCTAGGAGAGTTGTTTTCAAAGAGAGACACCTTAAGGCGAAATTAACGTTAAAATTAAATTAATGTTAAGGTAGAATAATTCCCTTAGCTTATAATATAATAATTATTTTTTATATTAAGTTATAGTGTAAATAATAGTGTTAATAACATTAACATTATTAATATAAACACTATTGATATTGATAAATAATATTAATAACATTCATATTATAATTTTTATAATAATAATAATAATATTATTAATAAAATCACTAATAATATTAACAATATTATATTGATACATTCAAATAAGAACATTAATGTAAAAATGTTATTATCAATAAGTATAATGACATTGATTCGTGCATATCATCAAATTTACTAATGTGGTTGTGATGATGAGTATAAATTATGGTGGACTAAGCATGTTTATGTTGACTATGTTTGGGTATGGTTTGACCATGGTGTCCATAGTTAATTATGGGTGACCATGAATGAGCATGGTCACCATGTTTTACCATGGTTGGCCTTGTTTGACCATGGCTAAACCTGTTTGAAATTGATCAACTATAGGTGATTATGTGAGAACATGATTGGAAATGGTTATCAACACTTAACTATAAATGACCATGGTTGACTATGTCAGTTATGTTAGATCATGGTCAAACGTGCCAAGTGATTTGATATGGCTTACTTTAGGTATATAGGAACTATAGTTGCTAATCAACTATATGGATTATTCTCTCCTTTCCCATTAGATATTATTTCTAGTTCTGCATAGGTTGAACTAGGGAATAGAACTCCTTGTCATAGGTAGGATGGTTGAAAAAAGTCCCCATAAAATACTTCAAAATGGTAACATACAAGTCTTCCTCCGGACAATAAGACTGTAGCTATAGTATAACCACTCATATCTACCTCCACTTTGAAAGGTTATTTCAAGTTCGTAATTTCAAAACTAATGCTTGAATGTTCATCTTCTTTAACTCTCCAAAGGACCTCTGTTGACGCTTTTTTTATCCAAATTTATGTAGGAATGAAACATAATACAAATATAAACATAAACAGAGAGGTGCAGTAAAAATAAATCTTCATTTCATTAATATCAAAGAATTGAAAGATACATACAAGAATAATGGAAATAAACTAGCTCGGGTGATGGTAGCTTATATATGAGAAGAGATGTGATGGCTGCATGCCTCTAAATTGTGTTACAATGTGGCTTAAGGAAATTTTTATTCTTAAACAACAAAGGAAAACCATAAAAAACCAAAACCCTAACCCCGAGATATGAAACACCAAGAACTTGTGGGCCTCGTTGTTGTTAATTGGACGACCAACTTCCCGGGGTTGTAACTTGGTCATATGATATTTGTTTGGCGCATACAATACCTCATCGAAAAATATATATTTGACTACTATATTATTTTCCATAGGCCCTTGCCTGGGGCCTCCTACGAACCTCAAAAATATTTCATTTAGGGGGGTCAAAACAGCTCCATAAGTTTAGGACCCGAAAAACAACTAAAATAGTAAATATTGTTATAATTGAGGAAATGGATGAAATTGGCTAGATGTATAGTTGGAATAGAAGGGTTGATATCAATATCTGCATGGATCATTTGTCACCTCTTAGGAATAAATGGTACACATTTCATGTTGAACCTCCATGAGGTGAAGAAATTTCTCTTCAATGTGGTCCTTGGTGAACCAATTTCCCTGGTGAAGGAGTTGACCTACTTTGACAACTCAATATAGCTGGATCCTCTATTGGCGAGTGTTATTGATATTTGCGTACACGATATTATTAGTTGTGGCCTATTCAATGTAGCTTGGGTTGAGCTTTGTTGGTGTCACCTGCTCAACAATGCCGAATGTGTCCAATAATGGGGGAAAATATGCTCACAATCGGTCCACATTAAATACTAGGTGCAAGCCAAGGAAAGGTAGAATGTTGAGCTTGAAGGAATTGTCCACTACAAACTTGATGAGGGTGTACGACTGATATCGTATGAATTGAAGGTTACCATGGGGCCCCAAGAGGATTTCCTTCTGCAAATGTTGACACACTTTGTCGCCGACCTAGAACTTATGTGGCACCCAATGTTGATCATGATGATGCTTGTACTTCATATTTGCTCTTTCTAATATGTCACGGGCCTACTAGAGGATATGCTGAATGTGATAAATGAATTTTTAAGTCCTGTCAGATTCAGACTAGATATGGGTTGAATTTTTTTGAGTAGCTACAAATGGTATGGCCACATCAATGGGACATAGTCGTTGGAAGCCCAACCCCACCTAAATGGAATTGTGGCTAGTTGAGTTATGGGGAGCTCTATTGTAGTTGTGTTGGACATAGGGGAGGTTTTAATCCCATTTTTTTGGATGCTTAGAGTTGTACATGCACATAATGTGCACGATCATCTTGTTGACGACATTTTTTTAGCCATTAGTCTAGGGGTGGAAGACCATGGACTTGTGAGATTAGTATCCAGCATCGACCAAAGGCTTGACGAAAATGTACTCAGGAACTTGTTATCTTGATCTGAGACAATGGAACATGGAATCCCAAATTGTACCCACACTCATTCAAAGAAGAGCTTATCAATGGACTTTGTTGTGATACTCTTCTTGCAAGCTGCTAGAATGGCCATCTTAGAGAATTTGTTGATAACTACGAGAACACAGTATTTTACATGCTTGGTAGAAGGGAGGCCCAACATGTAATCCATGGAGATGGATTCCTAAGGCATATTAGTATATATGCCTTGCTTATTTATCGTCAGTTTCGCAATGACGCAAGTAGTGCAGGATCTAATGTACTTCCCAACAGCCTGTCGAAGGTTCGGACAATAAAAATGCTTTTGCAACACCGACATTGTTTTCTCTACTCTGAAATGTCCAACAACCTGACTATAGTGTGCCTCCAAAATCATATTGCCAAACTCACTTGAAGGAACACAAAGGTGTCTCAAGTGTCACAATAATGTGCACTGGAGCTGAAAATATTGAACCTTCTTGCCTTCCAAGAGAATTTGATATGTATTGTCGAGCTCTGGATCACTCTTGTAAATATGCGGCCACCCCGAAGTCTATAGTCCACAAGAGTCGATCACAGTGGTTAGCGCCATGATCGGTGGTTGGCTAAGACAACATGCGACATTATTGGTACTTCCCTTCTTATACTTGATGTTCAGGTGGAATTGTTGCAGATATGTGGACCATTTATGATGGTGATTGTTTTTTAACTTTCCTTGTGTCTATATGAATTGTAGGGGTCGGTGGTCTGTGTGGATGATTGTTTCGCTCCCAGAATGTAATGCTTAAATATTTAGTGGAATTGTAAAGTGGAATACATATCTTTATCATAGGTGGCATACTTTTAGACTGTGTTTGAAAGTGTCTCATTGTGATGTGCCACTAGATACACTTGTTGGGTAAGAAATTATGCGATAGCATAGCCATAGGTATCTATCTCAATCTCAACTAGTTATGGCAGGTATGGTATTATGAGAACCAGTGTAGAGCATAGGCGATGCTTCAACATGACAAATTCCTTCTACTGGAATTTAGACCAAAATAAATTTTCTTTCGTTCCCCCGTTTGTTATTAGACTCAAGGGCCAAGTGATATGAGAGAAACTCACCACGAACCTGTGGTACAAATTGGCAAGTCCCAGAAATATGCGTAGATTTGTTATAGTTGTTGGGGCTGAATCTCGAATAACTTGTATCTTGTCTAGGTCCACATAAATGCCTCTCTCATCAATGATGTACCCCAAATATTGAACCTTGATCATACAAAAATTTCATTTCTCCAAATTGGCACACAAGTTGTGATGTCATATAGTTTTGAGGATCTATCATGTATGATGTAGGTGCTCTTCCCAACATTGGCTGAAGATCAAGATGTCATCCAAATACACTACCAAAACTTAGTTGGTGAAGGGTCGCAAGATGTTCTCAATAAACATCATGAAGGTTGTGGGGGAATCCGTCAACTCGAAAGGCATGACCACCCATTCGAAAACACCCTCCTTGGAATTCTTCCACACATCAGAGGGTTCTATTGGCACCTGCTGATAACCAAAATTCAAATCAATCTTGATGAAATATTTGTCCCCCTTGAGATGGTCCAGAAGGTCACCACTCCATGGGATTGGATACCTATTATGGATAATGATCTTATTCAGTGCTTGATAGTCAATAAAAAGTCTCCAAGTGTCATCTTTCTTTTGTACCAACATAATCGAGATCCCACAAGGTCATGAACTTGGCCTAATGTGTCTTTTATGCAATAGCTCCTGAATATACCTCTTAATTTAATATTTCTCTAGAACATAGCATAGGAAAATCAGTCTGTTGGGTAGCGGTGCACCTGGACTCAGATCAATGGAGTGCTTGACTTGATAGTGCGGGGGTGCCCTTGTGGGTGAGGTGAAGATTCCCTTGTACTCCTCCACGGAATTTTCCATCTGGTGCTGCCATGTGGAGAAGCCCTATCTATAGGTTTTGGATATGGCGACAATCTTATTCTTTCCTTAAGGGCCGATCATAAGGAAAAAAAATTCCCGGTATGGGAACTGATCTTACTACATTGTTTCACATAGATCAATGAGATGGTTGTAGGTGATGCTACCTCTAGTATCCTGTATAACTGATTTCCTAAAGAAATAATAACAGTGTGAGGCCTATCCTCATACACAAAATGACGCTTCCATAAGCATGGTTGGCCTAATAATACATCACAAACTTCAACATGAGAAACATCACACAATACCTCATTTGTGAAATGCTTGATGTTGTATGGAAGGGAAAAACTGTTGGTTGACGCGGAGATCCCGTCCTTCGTGAAACCACCAATGGTGTACACATGCCAGTGTGGTGTGGTCGATAGGGCCAACTGCTTCGCGACCTCTATTAATATGAGCTTCTTTTGGTTCTCACTATCAACAATGAACTACAGCAGAAAACCATTCACCCACATTTGTGAGTGGAAGAGATACTCCCCCTCCTACCATGAAAATGAAAACAAGTATGAATAATAATAATAATAATAATAATTAACAAAAAATGAAAATTATTATTAATTAAAAAATCATTATTAATAATAATACTTTTAAATGTATGAACAATTATTTATTATTCAAAAAAAAATTTAAAAAAATCATAATAGCAATAATAACGATAACTATTATTAATCCCCAACCACTTCATTTTAGAGTGATAAAGGATTTTAATTGACTATTTTTTTAACCATACCACTCCTAAAATGGATTTTTTATCTCCCTATTTTGTGAGATAATAATTAATAATAACTAAAAATAATTAATAATAATAATAATAATTATTATTATTATATCAATACACGTCTTTTTATTGAAATTTGGTAGATATATATATATATATTGGATACATCAATGGATAAATTTTTAAGCAATTAGTTCCATACATCTTTAAGTAATTAATAACCATTTATAAAGATAAATAAAAGGTGAAATTATCCTCACACTATTCTATTCATTGTAATTATCGTCTTCAATATGCTAGCCCATTCTCCCCACATGTTTTATCAATGCTTATCGATGTTCTCTTTGATGTTTATCGTTCCCTACTATTCTTCTTGTTTTCTATCCATTACATATTAAAATTTACGGTATTTATTTATTTATTTATTTGATGTTCATGTTTCCATACTATTCTCATTGTTTGCTATACATATCGTAGTAAAATTTATGATTGACCATCATTGTGCTCGCATATGTGTCTAACCCTCTTAGCTAATGATGCCTATAAGCTTACTGAATCGGCATAACAACCTCGGCTTAAAAGTTCATGTCATAAATTTAATAACATGTAAATAATACCAAGGTCATGAGACATGTATTCCAAGTTCAAATTTAGGAAAAACATCGTAGTATATTTTCATTTGGTTTATTATGGCTAAGAGGAAATTGACAAAGGCAATGACAAATTCTTTGAAAATGAAAAGATACCTTAATTGACATTTTATTTATGAAAAGAATGGAAAATAGGAAGAAATGAAGGTGAAAGGTCACATGTTGCATGTGAGGAGGAAATTAAAGGAAAATAGAGGAAAATGAAGAAAATAGAGGCCTCCTTAATAAAAATGTTTTTAAGGATCATTTCACATATTTTGATGGTTAAACTTTTTTTAGATTTGTTTCGGAGTTCTCTCTCTATTCTCTCTTTCTCGTACTCTTGCACACTTAGAGAATTATTAGAGTACTCTAGCATTGGAGAAAGTAAGACAAAGGAAGGGCAAGGAAGAAAAGGGAAACAAATACCAATCAAGGAAGAGTTGGGCTACGATGAGATTACTTGCAAATATTGAGTTACATGTATGATTTACTTGTTAGTTTTGTCATGCATGGTACATGCATGTGTGTATTATGGTTCTCTTTCAGTCATTGGCATGGATTTTTCCAAGTGTGATAGTGGTTTCAATTTTTCCTTGCCATTTTTGGATAACCATGGTGTGATGGGGTTCTTTTAATTCGTTGAGTTGTATTTTGAATGGTTTTGGAACTTAGTGAGGTGGTCTCAAGAAAATTTCCATTGTCCTAGGGATCCATTGAACAGTAATGGCGGGACACATGGTAAATACCGAGGGTGTAGATAAGAAAATTTGTCAAGGTATTGGTAAGAAATCTAGAGGAATCCAAGCTTGTTTCGACCTATTAATCCCTTAACTAGTTTTGGTGGTATTGTGGTAAATTCTGGAAGTGTATGTTATTCGTTTGGAACTAGGAATCCCTTGGTCCGTAATGGTGGGATAAACGGTAAATACTGGTTCTATAAATGAGGGTTTCACGCCTATCAATCCCTTGACCAATAATGGAGGGATCTACCATAAAGCTTGAGGAAGCTCGGGTTGTTTTGTTATCAGTTCCACATTCATGATTGAAATATGGTGTGGGGGTGATTAGCTGAAAGAAATGTTTGGTTTAGCCCAATATATGGTTGGGTGGTACATGGAAGACCTGACTTGGTTTCATTTTTCATTTGTTAATAAGAGCTCTCTTTTCCCCTTGTATTTCATGAGTATTTACAGTTGTTTTTATTTGTTTTTGATGGTTGTTTAATCATTTTTATTATTATCATTATATTTTGGTTATAAACATGGTTTTATGGGGTACTTTATTTGTGTCTCTCATCATTTTTTGATTAGTAAATGGTGTTGACTAATGTAAATCATTTAGGACTTCATAACTTGTATGTGAGCTAATACTTATTGTACTTATTAAAAGAGTAAAGAAAATAATTCTATATTATTATTGAATGACTTATTAAAGTCTGAGTTTCATGCTTGGGTCATATTTATTTTAGGTCAGAGTCCCTATTATGGACTTCTAGGTTTTATTCTGAGCCTATAGGTTCATTTTCAGCTTTAAATTAATCCATGTTGGGCTTTTGAATCATTAAAATAGGTCAATTATTGAGTAAAATATGATTTATGAAGCCTCCACATCAAGTCAGCATTAAGATGATCAAGTCGGCCTCAAATCCAGTAAGTCAAACCCATCATAAGGCTATATTTATAGTAATATCGAATTCACTTGGATAAAATTCACTGCAACATAGAAATTCGATCTTGTAGTTGTAACAAGGAGAAATCAGAAGAATAAGCAAAAGGAATTTCTCAATTCAATTTTGGGCACACTTATAGAGTTGAAGAAAATAAAAAAATTGGCACCACTCTCTGTGCATTTGGAGCTATACTTTTTGGAGATCAAATTTTTCAGAGTATTGTTGCAACAATTTCTTCCATGGTTATATTGCAAGGGAGGAGGAAGTTGAAGTTTTTTTTGTTGAATTATGTTGCTTGGAGAAGTTTTATTGAGCCTAAATCAAAGTATTTGAATCAATATCAAAGTATCTACCTCAATATATAAGTCCCAAGAAGCAACATCAAAGTTCCAGGTTGTCATAGTGCTGCTATTGTTGTTGCTGCTACTAGATTTAGGAAGGAGCACAAGAAAGGATGACTTGGTGTGGAGGGAGTCCAGGTTAAGGTCGAGAGTCTCAAGGATCACTATTTAAGGAATAATGGTTGGCTCAGTTTTCCCCTCAAGGATTTTTTTACCTGCCTGCTCACCTACATCTAGTGTCTTTGATCTATGTGTATTTTGTTTGATATTTTATTGATGAACTGATAAGAATAAAGCTAAGAAGAACATAATAATAAATAAATAAGATCATAATTAAATAATAAAGAACAATAGGATCTTTATACCTTTCTGATTCTCTAGCATGGTATCAAATCTTTGTTTAATATAGGAGGAAAAGGAAATCTCAATAATTTGATCAAGGAAATCATAAGAAGTTCACTAAAGGGGAAAAGTAAAGATAGTGGACACTTTCTTATATAAAGGGGCCTCTGATTGCTTATATAAATATAACCTTAAGGATTTTATCTAGAAAAATCTAAGCTAAGGGTATGTTGATGATGTGTGAAACCCTAAACCTATTTAAGGATATTTATGAAGAAATTGTTATTCTGATTAATATGTTTATAATGTCGTGTTTGGGATTTTGATATGATCATGGAACCTATAGACTTTCTTGAGTTAAAATTATGCTATTAGAAATACCAAACCTCTGAATTCTGACAATGAACCGAAACCCTAGGTTTTGGTTAGGTCTACAGGTAAAAACCTTGTTATCGAAAGTCCTCGGAGTGAAACCCTAGGTATATTTTCTCTTCATTGAATCCCTAGCCTAGTCTAGGACAATATATGTCTAACGTATTAATGTTGAATAACATATAGTGTGCTTATAATGGTAATCTCCTAGATATGAGCGTCGACCTATTTTCCAATGGTCCTAAGAACCTAGGGTTTGGAAACAAACCTTAGTCAAAGTTTGAAAAATCTATGATGAGGATTGAAAATTATAGTTCATATAAATAAATCTTAGTAATGATTAAAATCTCTAGTATGGATGTTGATTTGAATCTATATAATGTGTGCTGAGAATTTATAGATGGAAAATCTAGGGCTTACATCGAATCCTAGTGGAAGTTACTAATGATGTGTTTATTGAATTATAGGATTTATATTAAACCCTAGTATAATATATTCATGATATATAATTGATTTTAAATATAGGGTATGCATATAACTCTAGTGAAAGTTGATCGTGTCTGAGATATGGTTAATCTTGATTGATTCCTTTATATGAATTATAGGATTTGTATCAATCCCTAGTGGAAAGTCTAACATGTAAATTCTAAAGGTTGTTAGATATATTGTAGATCTATATTGGTTCTAGGGTTTAATAAATGTTGTAGAAAGGTGTATTATACCTTTGAAGGAAACATTGAAACCCTAGATAGAAGTAAAGACATTGTGAAATAGTCTATGTTTTACAATAAAAGTCCATAGAAAAATGTTGAAAAGAATATGTCTCTTGTTTTGGTATATGATATGTATAAAGTTGAAAATGCTTATGTTACTCTGATATGGCTAAATTTATGCTTCTATAGTTTTTGTTTTACTTGCTATCTAAAGTTTTGCAGCCACATCATGAAGATGAGAAGCTAATAAGTATAATGGAAAAGGATAGAAGCCATGAAAGATTATCCAACACATAAAGAAGTTAAATCTCCCTACATTAAGAAGGAGCCCAAATAAAATTTGATCTCCCTAGATTAAGAGGGGTCCTGGATAAGAGAATAAATAGTTATGGTTCTCTACTTCATGTGCCATGCACTAGACCAAAAATAACATCAGTAAGTCTTAGTGAAGACCATGAGTAAGAATTATAGTTTTTTTTGGAGAATATATTATGAAAATATATGTTTCCAGATGTAAATTAGAAACATGAATATTCTCTTGAAAGATTCTATTGATAGTCCTACTAAAATTATTTGAAGTGAAACATCGAAACCCCGAAGTTTGTTTGGGTTATATATTCAAAATTATTAATGATTGGGGTTTTCGTTTTCATAGGTGAATCTATAGAAGGATTTGATAGCATGCTAGTTACCAATTAACTTGATTAGGAAATATTGGTTGTCCTTATCTGATGGATCAAGGCGTTATGACTCTTTATGAGTGAATTATTTCCTGGAAAGACATCGAACATGAAATTTGCGTTGATTTCTGGTTGGGAGGGTAGCATGGGGTGGATGTGGACCTAGTTCCCTGGGTTAATGGATAGTAATTAAACCTAATGGTACCTATAGAGGTTGAAAGATTTAGTACATATTAGTCCCACTTGGATAGATTTCCCTAGTGAGGAACCTAGTCCATGGCATTGGAATGCCTAAACTATTGAGTGACCAATGGATAGAGTTCCCTGGTCAGGAATCTAGTTTGTAACGTTTAAGTGTCTAAATATTTGTCATAGGTCATATAGTTGATATCTACCTTGTACTATTGAGCGATTAATACCTCCCTAGTTAAGAGGGAGTGTTGAACAATGTAACTAGGTTCGGTATTCATAAATTGTACTTGAGTCAATACTTATTGTACTTGTCAAGATAATAAAGAAAATAATTGTATATTATTATTAAATGATGTATTAGAGCATGGGTTTCATGCTTGGGTCATATTTATTTTAGGTCAAATTCCCTATTGTGGTATTCTAGGTTTTATTCTGAGTCTATAGGATTATTTCATATATAAATTGATCCATATTGGGCTTTTGAATCATGCAAATAGGTCAAGTATTGAGTAAAATATGACTTATGAAGCCTCCACATCAAATTGTCATTAAGGTGATCAAGTCCGCCTCAAATCTAGTAATTCAAACCAATCAGAAGGCTCTATATACAGTTATATATAATTCACTTGGTGACAATTCACTCCAACATAGAAATTCGATTTTGTAGCTACAACAAGGAGAAATTGTGAAATTAAGGAGAAGGCCTTTCTCGATTCTGTTTTGGGCACACTTATAGAGTTGAAGAAAATAAATTTTTTGGCACCACTCTCTCTGCATTTGGAGCTATAGTTTGGGAGATCGAAGTTCTCAAATTTTCTCTGCAACAATTATTGCATCAGTTTCTACGAAGGTGCTGCTGCCAAGGGAGGAGGAAGTCGAAGTTTTTTTTGCTTAAAGATGTTACTTGGAGAAGTTGTATTGAGCCTAAATCAAATTATTTGAAGCTATATTGAAGTCTCTACCTCAAGATCGAAATATCAAGAAGCAAGGTCGAAGTTCCAAGTCATCATAGTGCTGCTACTATTTTTGTTGATTCCAGATTCAGGAAGGATCACAAGGAAGGATGACTTAATGTGGAGGAAGTACAAGACAAGGTCTATAGTTTCAAGAATCACTATTGAAGGAATAATTACTGACTTGGTTTTCCCCTCGAGGGGGGTTTTTCCCTAGCTGTTGGCCTACATTTGGTGTCCTTGATCTATTTGTATTTATTTTTATATTTTCTTGATGAACTAATAAGAATAAATATAAGAATAACATAATAATAACTGAAGAAGATAACAAGTAAATAATCAAGAACAAGAGGATATTTTTTTCCTTTCTCATTCTCTAACAAATGAATGTTTAATTAATGCATGACCTAATATATGATAATTCATTTATTATGAGAGGACATCAAACCTTATTGATGGTTTTGAGATAAGTATAAGAACCCTATGTTCAGATATGTAATTATGACCTGTAGATTACATATTCGTGATGTGTTTGACGAAATATATGTCATGGTTAGGATAGGCCAGGTTAAGTACTTGATCAAGTTTTGGATTAAAGGATTTTTCTTTGTGTCATTTATCATTTCTCAGAGCTTCATCAAGTTAGCCACAGAGGTCTCAATCCTAGCTCTGAAAAATGGCTCAAATGTTGGGATTGCTGGAAACAAGTGAGCAATTTAGTCTACCGTCTTTGGGAAGAAAGCTCATCGGAGTGATTGGAGGGTTATAGCTGTTGTATTTACTTGTCATGGGAGTGACTGAAATTATAGATCATTAAAAACTCATGTTAACTCAAGGTTTCATCACCTGGAGTGGTTGGTTAGCTCTTGGGGGTTTTGTAGCCCTCGAGGTCGTCAATAAAATTTTGGTTGGACAATTCCATTTCCTTAATTGTACCTAGAAGTTTGAGTCATATCATATTTATGCTTCGTCACATATTTACCCCAGTGGACTGGTTAACTTAGGTAAGTGTGGGAGGAGGTTGTTACAGAGTTCTATAAAATCCAAGTTTCACTTTCTTTAGGTGTTATTTGATACCACATAGTGGTATTAGAGTAGTTTTTGCTCTCTTTGGGTGTTATTTGATAAAACATAGTGGTATAAGAGAATGGTTCAATGCTTGGAATGGATGGGAAAAATGTGGTTATCATGCATGCATGTAGGTTGTATATGTGCTTGTAATGTAACCATGATGGTAATCATTGTTACAATTGGGTTGTCATGTAAAATTTGATGATGTTGTTGTTGGGATGTGTTTGTCATGAATGCATGTACGTTGTATATGAATTTTTTATACTTTTGACTGCCTATACGTTTTTATGCATGTATTGTTATGGACATGGTTTTGATGCATGATTTCATGGTATGAAGTTGTTATTGTAATGCACGATGTCAATATATTGTTATGATTATGATTATGCATGTATCATACTAATATGGTTGATTTTACAGAGGAGGTATCCTCCCAAGAACTATATTGATTTATGTTGGTAATTTTTATGTTTGGTTATGTGACATGGTATGCTTGCAAGAAGAAGAGGATCAAAGAATACTAGAAAAATGGTGGATCATAATTCACGAGACTCTCCCTATAGACCAGATGAGAAGCATGGTGATGATTACTGCCCTTAGATTGTAGACACTTTCAGAACTTTGAAGGAAAAAATAAGAAGTTTCAATGAAGATAATGGTTGAATCATTGATTCACAACATATACTTTCCAAGGCATAAGAGAAATAATTAGAGGTCAGTGTAGTAATCCTTCATAATTTTTTAGACTTGTAGAGACAGGGACTATTTAGGATCAGTCATGGAACAAAGGACATGACTAATGGATCCTATGGTAGTAGATCTCATGATGGGAACAAGTCGGAAAAGGATGATATCGTAAGGGATGGAATATTCTTGGATACACCTGATAGAAGAGGCAATGTAAATGGACTTTATTCTATTTATAGTTTGGACATGCACCATGGTCATCATAGTTATCATCCTTATAGAAGTAATTACAGAGGATATTTTCCAGATGAGTTCAGGAAATTCAAGCCACATACATTTAATGGAGAGTTAAAGAAACTGGAAGATGCAGAGGCATGGGTTCCTGGAATGAAGAATTTCTTTGAGTTACATGATTACACTGAGAACATGAATGTCAGAATAGTTATTTTCAACCTCAAAGGGAAAGAATACATCTTGTGGGAAGATGTGAAGCAGGTAAGATACACCATGTCAAAGGAATTGAGTTGGCATGAATTCAAAAGAATTTTTAGGAAGAACTAATTTTCAGAGAGGTACTATAATAGTAAATCTAAGGATTTCTATGAGCTAAATATGGGATCGATGAAAAATGAGGAGTACACAACTATGTTCCTAGTGTTCTTGAGGTATGTATCGCATCTTAAGAATGAGAAAGAAAAATTTCATAGTTTTTACAAAGGATTAGAATTAAAATTTAAATATCAAATCGAGTATGATCAACCTCAATCACTTGAAGAAGTCAATTAAAAGTTGAAGCAATGTTATGAGAAATCGAAGTATAAGACAGAGTCTTGGGAAGGTTTTAAAGGGAAATACAAGACTAAATGTAAATGGCCACTGAAGTGAACAAGACCTCAAGATGTAGGTGGGAAAGAGAATGTTGTTCCTTACAAGAATTTTAATGTCGTTGGAAAGGGACATGGGTCACAACCTGGAGGGGAGCAGAATAAAGGTGATGATAAGGGATAGTTGTAGTGTTGGATATGTAGCAAGGGGCATCTCAAGAGGGATTTCTCATTGTATCAAGGTGGTAGGCCTTAGATCTAAAGTTCACAGGAAGCGTAGAAAATTGGATATGTTGGACAAATCATTCCTCATATCTATGAAACATTAGATAATAGGATGACGAATCATCAAACATCTAGTATCAATATGGGAAGTAGGATTTTTTATCAAGTGCTTTCTATTTTGATTGACCCTGGATATAATTATAGGTATGTTAACCCTGATCTCATGCATAAGTGCGGATTGAGAAAAGAAGGGCATGAAAAGTATTGGTTAGTGAAGTTGGATATAGGTACTAATAAAATAGTTCATCATTGGGTAAGATTTTGTGTATTTGAGTTGAATGGTATGACTACATTAGTGCATTTTAATGTGGTTCCATTGCGATCATACAATATGTGTTTGTGTATGGATTGGTTTTACCTTCACATGACCAAAGTAGATTCTATGACAAGGCCATTGAGTTCTTGGATGGAAATGAATAACATAGAATATTGCAAGGTAGGAATAAGACTACATCAGTTAGAATGGTTACAACTATGCAAGAAAAGCGTAGTCACGGGAAATTGTGTGTGTTATTTGCAATGCATATTTCAAGTGATACAGACAAGGATGTTGAGGATGCAAAAGTCTTCAAGAGGTATCAGATTTTACAATAGTTTCAAGATATATTCCCAAAAAATATTTCAAATTTTACGCCTCACAGGGAACTTGAATTTTCTATGGATCTAATACCGGGATCAACACCAACATCAAAGGCACCATAAAGGATGAGAATTTGAGAGCTAGTGGAATTGAAGTTGTAGTTGAAGGAAATTCTTGATAAGGGATACATTATACCAAGTGTATCATCATGCAATGCACTGGTATTTTTTTTGAAGAGGAAGGGTGGTAGTCTTAGATTATGCATTGATTGCAGGTGGTTGGACAAGGTAAACATCAAGAACATGTATCTATTGTCAAGGATTGATGAATTGTTTGACCTATTGAAGGGAGTAGCAGTGTTCTTGATGATTGATTTTAGATCTAGATATCATACGGTACACATTAAATAAGAGGACATATACAAGAGTGCATTCTCAGCTAGGTATGAGAATTATTAGTTTGTGGTAGTTATTTTTGGTTTGAATAATTCTCTATCTACTTTCATGTTCTTGATGAATAATGTGTTGCATCCTTATCTAGATAAGTTTATTATTGTATTCATTGACGATATATTGATATATTATAAGAATGAGGAAGAACATTTCGAACACTTGGAAATGGTATTTATATTTCTAAGAGAGCATCAATTGTATGCTAATCTTAGTAAATGCAATTTATTTTAGAAATAAGTATATTAATTAGGACATGTTGTTTCCAATGAATTCATGGAAGTGGATCTAGAAAAGATAATAGCTATCATGTAATGGGTAGTTCCTAGGAATGAAAATGAGGTAAAATAATTCATGGGGTTGGTAGGTTACTACAGGAGGTTCATGACGAGATTATCATGGATTTCATATCATATTACATCATTACAGATGAAAGGAAATGAATTTGAGTGGAAAGAAGAATGTGCAACTAGTTTGGAACAGTTGAAGAAGTTGTTGACAAATGCTCTAGTTCTAAACATTGCAGATTATGATAAAGAGTTTGTGGTGTGTAAATATTCTTGCAAGAGAGTATTTTGTGGATTCCTAATTTAGGAGGGATAGGTGGTATGATACAATTCAAGGAAACTCAATGAGCACGAGGAGAACTATGTGACGCATGATATTGAGTTGGCATAAATCATCCATGTATGAAGATGTGGAGGCACTATCTTCTTGGCAGGATGTTTGTATTGATGAGGGATCGTAGTGGGTTGAGATTTTATTCGACCAAACGAACCTAAATTATAGGAAATCTAGATGTTTGGCCATGATCAGTGAGTTTGAATTCAAGATTATGTATATTAAAGGAAAAGAGAATAGTGTTATAGATGCTCTTAGGAGAGGAGTACTAGTAAATCACATAATAACTATTAGTTCCTATGTGATGGATTTACAGGATCAAATATTACAAGGAGGATAGTAGTATGATAGATATAGGGAGCTTAGGTACAGGTTACAACAGTATGATAAAGGTGATTAGTATTTGGACTATCATCTCACAACCAATGGTTTGGTCAAATTTAGGGATAGGATCAACGTACCAATCAACGGTGAACTCAAGAATCCTATATTGAGGGAATTTCATGTTAAGCCATATTCATATCATCCGATATATCAAAAAACATTGAAAACATTGAAGAAGTTATAATATTGCCTGAATTTGAAGAAGGAAGTGGTGGAGTTTGTGGCTAGATGCTTGGATTGTCAACAAGCAAAGGTAGAGTGTAATAATCCAAGTGGTTTAATGCAACTAATTCTGATTCCAGAATGGAAATGGGAGGTCATTTCCATGGACTTCATTATATGTTTTCTGATGACATATAGAAAACATGATTCTATTATGGTTGTGGTTGAAAGGTTGAGAAAGGTAGAAAAATTCATTTTAGTGAAGTCTACCTATTCAGCTAGTGATGTATCATAGGTATTCATCAGGGATATAATGAGGTTGCATGGTGTTTTGAAGAATATTTTGATAGAGAGAGATTCTAATTTAACTTCGAGGTTTTAGGAGTTATTTGCAGGTTTGGGTACATATTTGGCCTTAATTACAACTTATCATCCACAGATAGATGGAAAACCAAAGAGGGTGAATTTGATTTTGGAGGAAATGTTGAGAATGTATGTTATGCATCAACAACGAAAGTGGTAAGAGTACCTTCCACTAGTAGAGTTTTCTTTCAACAATGGTTATGAGGAGTCATTGAGGATGAGTATGTTTGAGGAAATTTATGGATGACTTTGTAATACTCCTATCAGTTGGAGTGATCCAATGAACATTGTGTTGATACGACCAGATATTTTGTCATTGATGGAATAGGAAATGCAGGTTATCAGGTAGAATCTAAAGGAAACACAAGACACAAAAAATAGTTATGTAGACCAACACAAGAAATTTAAGGAGGTTCAGGTTAAGGAACATGTGTACTTGTGCATCAAACATACGAAGAGCTCCTTGAGGAATGGGCCATGTGCAAAGTTGGCACTTTGGTATTGTGGGCCTTTCTAGATCCTTCAAAGGATTGGGCCAGTGGCCTACAAACTTAAACTACCTACGAAAATTAAATTACATGATTTTTTCCATGTTTCTTTGATTAAGAGATATGTAAAAGATCTTGATAATGTTATTGATTGGTATATATTGTAACTGCAGCTAGAAGAATAATTTTAGTCCTAACCTTAGCTCATTTTTCACTAAAAACAACTCATGCTCCGTAATGGAGAAATCGAGCAAGTTAAAGTGCATTGGAAGCACTTTGGGTCCAATTAAGCTATGCGGGAGATGTTTGATTAGATGTGAGCCATGTATCCTTCATTGTTTTTCAGTGAAGGAAAATAATTTTTCCTATATGCAGATATTTATGTATGGTTGTTATTCTAAATATTGCAATGATATGTGTTATAAAGGTCTATTAAGTGGTATGGGTGTCATTTTGTTGTGTTTTTCATGTTGTTTTTCTTTTCAGAAAGTTGATAATTGGAAATACTGCATTGAGCTTAGTTGTTAATCTCCATGGAAAATATGTTTTGGTTTTCATCGGTCTTATAGGTCATAAGTGTCATAGAGCACTGAGGACGAGTTTCCCCTAAGGGGGAGGGGTTTGTAACAACATGAGGTTAAAATTTCATGTAATAAATTTAATAATGGAAAAATAATACCAAGGTCATGGGACATGTAGTCGAAGCTGAATGTTGGGCAAGACATCCTAGTGGGTGTTCATTGAGTTTTTTATGGCTAAGCCAAAATTGGAAAAGACAATGGAAAATGATTTCAAATGGAAAAAAAATAATTAATTGACATTTGATTGATGGAAATAATGGAAAATAGGAGAAAATGAAGGTGAAAGGTCATAGGTTGAATGTGAGGAGAAAATTGAAGCAAAAGAGAGTAAAATGACGAAAATAGAGGCCTTATTAAAAAAAGAATTTTGAGGATAAGTTCACAAATTTTGATGGTTAATATTTTGTCAGTTATGTTTTGGAGCTCTCTTTATTCTCTCTCTCTCTCTCTCATACTCTTACACACTTAGAGCATTCTTGGAGCACTCTAGCATTGGATAAATGAAGACAAAGGAAGGACAAGGAAGTAAATGGAAGCAAATATCAATCATGGAATATTTAGATCAAGCAGCTATAACGGGATTACTTGAAGGTATCGAGTTACATGTACGATTTCCTTACTATTTTTGGCATGTATGGTATATGCATGTGTGCATTTTCATTCTCTTGTTTTCATTGCCATGCATTTTTCCAGATGTGACAATGGTTTCAACCTTCCCTTGCAATTTCTGGATAGCCATGGTGTGACAGGGCTCTTTTATTTTGTTGAGCTATATTTCCAGATGGTTTTAGAACCAGGTGAGGTGGTCTCAAGAAAATTTCCGAAGGCCTAGGAATCCATTGACTAGTAATGGAGGGATACATGATAATTCTTGAGGGTGGAGACAAGAAAATTCATCAAGGTATTGGTGAATAAATATAGAGGCATCCAAGTTTTCTTAGGCCTAGTAATCCCTTGACTAGTTTTGGTAGGATTACTGTAAATCTTGGTACTGTATGTTCTTTGTTTAGGCCTAGGAATCCCTTCACTGGTAATGGAAATATACACGGTAAAGGCTGATTGTATAGATGAGGGTTTCAAGCCTAGAAATTCCTTGGCCGGTAATGGAGGGATATTCAGTAAAGCCCGAGGAAGATCTAGTTGTTTTGTTGTGAGTCCCACATTCATGATTGGAGTATGGAACATGGGTGATTGGTTGAAATAAAGATTTAGTTAAACCCAATCAATGGTCGGGTCATAGGTGGAAGTCCCTGACTTGGTTGTATTTTGCATATGTTAGTAAGATCTCTCTTTTCCCCTTGTATTTCATGATTAGTTATACTTGTTATTATGTGGCTTTGATGTTTTTTATATCATTGTTGTTATTTTGGTTATATGTTGGTTATAAGAATTTTTTTATCGTAGACTTTAGTTATGGCTCTCATAATGTTTTGATTATTAAATGAATGCTTAATTAATGCATGACATAATAGATGATAATGAAGCTATTATGAGAGGCAATCAGACCTTCTTGATGATTCTCAGATAAGTATGATACCCCTATGTTCAAGTATGTAATTATGAACTGTAGATTACATGTTCATGATGTGTTTAAAGAAATGTTTGGTATGGTTAGGATAGGTCAGGTTAATTCCTTGATCAAGTTTTGGATTAAAGGATTTTTCTTTGTGCCATATATTATTTTTGAGAGTTTCATGAAGTTATGGGCAAAGGTTTGGGTCTTATCCCTAAAAAAGTGGCTCAGATCTCGGGGTCGCTAGCACAAAATTGAGCAATTTATTCTACATTCACTGGGAATTAGGCTCATGCGAGAGACTAGAGGGTTAAAAATGTTGGATTTCCTTGTCATGGGAGTGACTGAGAGTGCATATGATTAAAAAGTAAAGTTAACTCATGGGTTGGGCACTTGGAGTGGTTGGTTATCTCTTGGGCGTTCTGTAGTCCCTTAGGGTGGTCAGTAAATTTTTGGTTGGAATATTACACTTCCTTAACTGTACTTTGGAGGTTGAGTCATATCATAGTAATGCCTCATCAAATTTTTACCCCAGTGGATCAGTTAACTTGTGTAAGTGTCGGAAGAGGCTGTTACAATCAAATTTTATTGAATCATTATTTTTTTAGTTAAAATTAGGTTTTCACACTATTATTAGTGTTAATATCAAATTAATGTTAAGATTGAATTGTGGCTTTACTATTATTATTAGCTCATAATTTAAATAACTATTACTCATAAATAATTTTAATATTAAATTATAACCTTCATAATAGCATTAACAATTTTAACATTATTAAGAAAAATAATATTTACAGTAATATTGATAAATAATACAATTAATATTCATATTATAAATAATAATGATAAGAATAAAAATAACAATATTATTAATAACATCACTAATAACATTAAAAATATTACATCAATACATTATTAATAGTATTACATTTAATTTTAATATAATAATAACATTATTATTAAGTACAATGGTCTTGATTGGTGTATATGGACGAATTTACTAATGTGGTTGTGATGAAGAGTATACATTATGGTGTACTAAGCATGACCATGTTGACCATGGATAGGTATGATTTGACCATATTGTACATAGTTGACTACGGTTGACCATGAATGAGCATGGTCACCATGGTTGACCATGGTTGATCTTGTTTAACAATGGTCAACAATGAATGATTATGGGTTAACATGGTTTACCATGGTTTTCAACGCTTAACTATAGATGGCCATGGTTGACCATGTGGTCTATAGTAGACCATGGTCAACCATGGCTAAGTTGTAAATCATGTTAGTCACATTGCAACATGGTAATCATGTTAAGACCATGGACAAGTGGTCAATCATGTTATTCATATTGCAACATGGTAATTATGATAGGACCATGGATGACCATGATGATCATTGTTGACTATCATCAATGATGTTCAAGTTGTCAAACATGGATAATATATCAACTAAATTTGACCATGGTTGACCTTGTTTAACCATGTTTGGCCATGGTTGACAATCGTTGACCGTGGTGAACAATAGTTGATCATTATTAATCATCGTTGACTATGTGGAAAATATGAGAAAATGAAGGTGAAAGGTCACATGTTGCATGCGAGGAGGAAATTGAAGGAAAATAGAGGAAAATGAAGAAAATAGAGTCTTCCTTAATAAAAAAGTTTTTAAGGATCAGTTCACATATTTTGGTGGTTAAATTTTTTTTAGATCTCTTTTGGAGTTCTCTCTCTATTCTCACTCTCTCATACTCTTGCATACTTAGAGAATTATTGGAGTACTCTAGGATTGGAGAAAGGAAGAAAAAGGAAGGATAAGGAAGAAAAGGGAAACAAATACCAAGCAAGGAAGAATTGGATCAAACAGAGCTATGACGCGATTATTTGCAAGTATCGAGTTGCATGTACGATTTCCTTGTTAGTTTTGGCATGCATGGTATATGCATGTATGTATTATGGTTCTCTTGCCATCATTGCCATGGGTTTTTCCAAGTGTGATAGTGGTTTCAATTTTTCCTTGCCATTTTTATATAACCATGGTGTGATGGGGTTCCTTTAATTGGTTGAGTTGGATTGTTGGATGGTTTTGGAACTGGGTGAGGTGGTCTCAGGAAAATTTCCAAAGTCCTAGGGATCCCTTGATTGATAATGGTGGGATACACGGTAAATAATGAGGGTGGAGACAGGAAAATTCGTCAAGGTATTGGTAAGAAATCTGGAGGCATCCAAGCTTGTTCAGGCCTATTAATCCCTTAACCAGTTTTGGCAGTATTGTGGTAAATTGTGGTAGTGTATGTTATTTTTTTGGACCTAGGAATACCTTGTTCAGTAATGAAGGGATAAAGAGTAAATATTGGTTGTATAAATTAGGGTTTCAGGCCCAGAAATCCCTTGATCAGTAATGGAGGAATCTATGGTAAATCTTGAGGAAGCTTGGGTTGTTTTGCTGTGAGTTCCAAATTCTTGATTGGAATATGGCATGAGGGTGATTAGTTGAAAGAAATATTTGGCTTAGCCCAATCTATGGTTGGTTGGTACATGGAAGTCCTGACTTGGTTGGATTTTTCATATGTTAATAAGAGCTCTCTTTTCCCCTTGTATTTCATGAGTATTTATACTTGTTTTTATGCGGTTTTGATGGTTGTTCTATCATTTGTATTATTCTCATTATATGTTGGTTAAAAACATGGTTTTATGTAATAATTTAGTTGTGTCTCTTATCATTTTTTTATTAGTAAATGAAGTTGAAGAATGTAAATAGGTTAGGTCTTCATAAATTGTACTTGAGTTAATAATTATTCTACTTGTTAAGAGAATAAATTAAATAATTCTATATTATTATTGAATGACTTATTAAAGCATGAGTTTTATGCTTGGGTCATATTTATTTTAGGTCAAAGTCCCTATTATGGACTTCTAGGTTTTATTTTGAGTCTACAGAATTATTGCAGATTTAAATTGATCCATGTTGGGCTTTTGAATAATGCAAATAGGTCAAGTATTGAGTCAAATATGATTTATGAAGCCTTCACATCAATTTGGCCTTAAGATGATCAAGTTGGCCTCAAATCTAGTAATTCAAACCCATCATAAGGCTATATTTATATAATGATCGAATTCACTTGGAGAAAATTTACTGCAACACATAAATTCGATCTTATAGTTGCAACAAGGAGAAATAATGACATTAAGGAAAAGGAATTTCTGGATTTGGTTTTGGGCACACTTATAGATTTGAAGAAAATAAAAAAATTGGCACCACTATCTGTGCATTTGGATCTATATTTTTTGGAGATCGAAGTTCTCAAAGTTTTGTTGCAACAATTGCTACCAAGATGCTATTGCAAGGGAGGAGGAAGTCGAAGTTTGTTTTTTTGAATTTTGTTGCTTGGAGAAGTTTTATTGAGCCTAAATCTAAGTATTTTAAGCAAGATCAAAGTCTCTACCTCAATATCTAAGTCCCAAGAAGCAAGGTCAAAGTTCTAGGTCGTCATAGTGCTGCTACTACTATTGCTGCTGCTAGATTTATGAAGGAGAAGAAGGAAGGTTCACTTGGTGTGGAGGGGGTCTAGGTCAAGGCTGAGAGTCTCAAGGGTCATTATTTAAGGAATAATTACTGACTCGGTTTTCCCCTCAAGGAGCTTTTTCCCTGGCTGCTCACCTACATCTAATGTCCTTGATCTATGTGTATTTTCTTTAATATTTGCTTCATGAACTAATAATAATAATGATAAGAAGAGCATAATAATAACTAAAGAAGATCAAAATTAAATAATCAAGAAAAAGAGCATAGTTTTTCCTTTCTGATTCTCTAACATGGTATCAAAGCTTTGGTGAAGAAAGGAGGAAAAGGCACTCTCAATAACTTGATCAAGGAAATCATAAGTAGTTCACTAAAGGGGAAAAGTAAAGATAGCGGAGACTTTCTTATATAAAGGGACATATTATTGGTTATATAAATAGAACCTTAAGGAAGTTCTCTAGAAAACCCTAACCTAAGGGTATGCTAATGATGTGTGAAACCCTAAACCTATTTAGGGATAATTATGAAGAAATTGATATTCTAATTAATGTGTTTATAATTTTGTGTTTGGGATTTTGATATGATCAGGGAACATCTAGACTTTCTTGAGTTAAAATGATGATATTTGAAATATCGAACCTCTGAAGTCTGATATAATAAGGGTTTACTTTGACAATGAACTGAAACCCTATGTTTTGGTTAGGTCTACAAGTAAAATCCTTGTTATTGAAAGTCCTAGTAGTGAAACTCTAGGTATATGTTCTCTTCATTGAATCCCTAGCCTCGTTTAGGAAAATATATGTCTAATGTATTAATATTGACTAACATATAATGTGCTTATAATGGCAATCTCCTAGATATGAGTGTTGACCTATTTTCCAATTGTCCTAAGAACCTAGGGCTTGGAAACAAACCTTAGTCAAAGTTTTAGAAATCTATGATGATGATTGAAAAGTCTAGGGTATATAAATAAATCCTAGTAATGATTAAAATCTCTAGTATGTATGCTGATTTGAATCTATATAATGTATGTTGAGAATTTATAGCTGGAAAATCTAGGGCTTACATCGAATCCTAGTGGAAGTTACTTATGATGTGTTTATTGAATTATAGGATTTATATTAAACCCTAGTATAAGATTTGCATGATATAAAATTTATTTGAAATCTACAGTATGCATATAACTCTCGTGAAAGATGATAATGTCTGAGATATGGTTAATCTTGATTGATTATTTTATATAAAATATAGGATTTGTATGCATCCCTAGTGGAAAGTCTAACATGTAAATTCTAAATGTTTTTAGATATCTTGTAGATCTATATTGGCTCTAGGCTTTACTAAATGTTGTAGCAAGGTGTATTATACCTTTGAAAGAAACATTGAAAACCTAGATAGAATGAAAGACATTGTGAAATAGTCTATGTTTTATGATAAAAGTTCCTAGAAAAATGTTGAAAAGAATATGTCTCTTGTTTGGGTATATGATATGTATAAAGTTGAAAATGCATCTATTACTTTGATATGGCTAACTTTATGCTTCTATAGTTTTGGTTGTAACTTCTATCTAAAGTTGTGCAGGTACATCATGAAGATGAGAAGCTAATAAGTATGATGAAAAATGTTGGAGGCCATGAAAGATTATCCAACAGCTAAAGAAGTTAAATCTCCCTACATTAAGAGGGAGTCGAGATAAAATTTGATCTCCCTAGATTAATAGGGATCCTGGATAAGAGAATAAATAGTTATGGTTCTCTACTTCATGTGTCATGCACTACACCAAGAATAACAACAATAAGTCTTAGTGAAGACCATGAGTAAGAATTATAGTCATGTTTGGAGAGTAGATTATGGAAAGATATGTTGCCACATGTAAATTATAAAGAGGAATATTCTCTTGAAATATTCTATTGATAGTGCTACTAGAATTAGTTGAAGGGAAACATCGAAACCCCGAAGTTTGTTTTGGTTATATTTTCAAAATTATTAATGAAAGGATATTTTGTTTGCATAAGTGAATTTATCGAAGGATTTGATAGCATTCTGGTTACCAATCAATTTGATTAGGAGAGATTGGTTGTCCTTATCTGATGGATCAAGGTGTGATGAAGCTTTTTAACTGAATCATTTACTGGAAAGACATCAAACTAGAAATTTGCATCGATGTCTGGTTAGGAGGGTGGCATGGGGTGGATGTGCACCTAGTTCCCTGGTTCGATGGTTAGTAAGAAAATCTGATGGTACCTATAGAGGTTGAAATCTTTAGTCCATATTAGTCCTACTTGGATGTATTTCCTTGGTAAGGAACCTAGTCCATGGAATAGTGATGCCTAAACTATTGAGTGGCCAATAGATAGAGTTCCCTGGTAAGTAATTTAGTTCATGATATTTAAGTGTCTAAATATTATTCATAGGTTATATAGTTCATATATACCTTGCTCTATTGAGTGATTAATACCTCCCTAGTTGAGAGGGAGCGTTGAAGAATGTAACTAGGTTTAGTCTTCATAAATTTCACTTGAGTCAATACTTATTGTACTTTTCAAAAGAATAAAGAAAATGATTTTATAATATTATTAAATGACGTATTAAACAATGGGTTTCATGCTTTGGTCATATTTATTTTAGGTCAAAGTCCCTATTGTGGACTTCTAGGGTTTATTATGAGTCTATAGGATTATTGTAGATATAAATTTATGCATATTCAAATTTTGAATCATGCAAATAGGTCAAGTATTGAGTAAAATATGATTTATTAAACCTCCACATCAAGTTGGTGTTAAGGTGAGCAAGTCAGCCTCAAATCCGGTAATTCAAACCCATCAGAAGGCTATATATACAGTTAGATCTAATTCACTTGGAGACAATTCACTCCAATACAGAAATTCGATTGTGTAGCTGCAACAAGGAGAAATTTTGAAATTAAGGAGAAAGAGTTTCTGGATTCTATTTGGGGCACACTTATAGAGTTGAAGAAAATAAAAAAATTTGGCATCACTCTCTTTGCATTTGGATCTATAGTTTTGGATATCAAATTTCTCAAAGTTTTGCTGCAAGAGTTGTTGCATCACTTGATTCCAAGGTGCTACTGCCAAGGAAGGAGGAGCTCGAAGTTTATTTTTTTGAATGATGTTGCTTGGAGAAGTTGTATTGAGCCTAAATCGAATTCTTTGAAGCTATATTGAAGTATCTACCTCAATATCGAAGTATCAAGAAGCAAGGTCGAAGTTCCAAGCCATCATAGTGCCGCTACTGTCGCTGTTGTTGCCAGATTTAGGGAGGATAACAAGGAAGGTTGACTTAGTGTGGAGGAAGTATAGGACAAGATCTAGAGTTTCAAGAATCACTATTGAAGGGGGAATTATTGACTGGGTTTTCCCCTCAAGGGGGGTTTTTGCCTAGTTGTTGGCCTACATCTGGTATCCTTGATTTATTTGTATTTTTTTATATTTTCTTGATGAACTAATAAGAATAAATATAGGAAGAACATAATAATAATTAAAGAAGATCACAAGTAAATAACCAAGAACAACAGGATATTTTTTCCTTTCTCATTCTCTAAAAAATGAATGGTTAATTAATGTATTACCTAATATATGATAATGAATTTATTGTGAGAGGACCAAAAACCTTATTGACATTTCTGAGATAAGTATAATACCCCTATGTTCAGATATGTAATTATGACCTGTAGATTACATATTCATGATGTGTTTGACGAAATGTTTGTCATGGTTAGGATAGGTCAAGTTAAGTACATGATCAAGTTTTTGATTAAAGGATTTTTTTTGTGTCATTTATAATTTCTCATAGCTCCATCAAGTTACCTACAGAGGTCTCAATCCTAGCCCTGAAAAAGCGGCTCAAATGTTGGGATTTTTGGAAACAACTGAGCAATTTAGTCTATAGTCATTGTGAAGAAAGCTCATGGGTGCGACTGGAGGGTAAGAGTTATTGTATTTACTTGTCATGGGAGTGACTAAAATTATAGATCATTAAAAATTCATGCTAACTCAAGGGTTTGGCACTTGGAGTGGTTGTTTAGCTCCTGGGGGTTTTGTAGCCCCTGAGGTTGTCAATAAAGTTTTGGTTGGACGATTACATTTCCTTAATTTTTCCTAGGTGGTTGAGTCATATCATAATTATGTTTCATCACATATTTACCCAAATGGACTGGTTAAGTTAGGTAAGTGTGGTAGGATTTTGTTACAGAGTTGTATAAAAGCCAAGTTGCACTCTCTTTGGGTGCTATTTGATACCACATAGTGGTATTAGAGTAGTTTGTGCTCTCTTTGGGTATTATTTGATAGAACATAGTGGTATAAGAGAATTGTTCAAGACTTGGAATGGAAGGGCAGAATGTGGTTATTATGTAAGCATGATGTTAATCATTGTTACGATTGTGTTGTCATGTAAAAGTTGATGATGTTGTTGTTGGGATGTGTTTTTCATGAATGCAAGTAGGTTGTATATGCATTTGTTATACATGTGAGTTTCTATACATTGTTATCCATGTATTTTTATGGACATGGTTTTCATGCATGAGGTCATGGTATGTAGTTTTTATTGTAATGCATGATGTCAATATATTGTTATGATTATGATTATGCATGTATCATACTAATCTGGTTTATTTTACAGAGGGGATATCCTTCCCTTAACTATATTGATTTATGTTGGTGATTTTTATGTTTGGTTATGTGACATGGCATGCTTGCAGGAAGAAGAGGATCAAAGAATGCTAGCAAAATGGTGGATCATAGTTCACGAGACTCTCCCTATAGACTAGATGAGAAGCATGGTGATGATTACTCCCCTCAGATTTTAGACACTTTTAGAAGTTTGAAGAAAAAATAATAAGTTTCAAAGAAGATAATGGTTGAATCATTGATTCACAAGAGAGACTTTCCAAGGCATAAGAGAAATATGTAGAGTTCAATGTAGTTATCCTTCATATTTTGTGAGACTTGCAGAGACAGGGACTATTTAGGATCAGTCATGGAACGAAGGACATGAATAATGGATCCTATGGTAGCGGATCTCATGATGGGAACAAGTCAGACAAGGATGATATCGTAAGGGATGGAATATTCCTTGACACACCTAATAGAAGAGACAATGGAAATGGAATTTATTTTATTTCTATTTTGGACATGCACCATGCTCATCATTGTTAACATCCTTATAGAAGGAATGACGAAGGATATTTTCAACATGAATTCAAGAAACTCAAGCCACTTACATTTAATGGAGAGTTGAAGAAACCAGAATATGCAGAGGCATGGCTACTTGGAATGAAGAAGTTATCTGAGTTGCATGATTACACTAAGAAAATGGATATTAGGATAGTTATTTTCAACCTGAAAGGGAAAGAAGAAATTTTGTGGGAAGATGTGAAGTAGGTCAGATACACCATGTCAAAGGAGTTGAGTCAGCATGAATTCAAGAGACTTTTCAGGAAGAAGTACCTTTTAGAGAGGTAATATAATAGTAAATATAAGGATTTCTATGAGATAAATATGGGATCGATGAAATATGAGGAGTACACGACTAAGTTCCTAGATTTATTGAGGTATGTACCATATCTTAAGGATGAGAAAGCCAAATTTCATAAATTTTACAATGGATTACCATTAGCATTAAAAGTTAGGATTGAGTATGATCAACCTTGGTCACTTTAAGAAGTAATTGAAAAGTTGAAGCAATGTTATGAGAAATCAAAGCATAAGACAGAGTATTGGGAAGGTTGGAAAGCTAAAGACAAGACTAAATGTAAATGGCCACCGAAGTGAACAAGACCTCGAGATGTATGTGGGAAAGAGAACGTTGTTCCTTACAAGAAGTTTAATGTAGTTGGAAAGGGACATGGGTCACATCCTGGAGGGCAACAGAATAAAGGTGATGATAAGGGAAAGTTGCAGTGTTGGATATGTAGCAAGGGGCATGTCAAGAGGGATTTCTCACTATATCACAATGTTAGGCCTCAGATCTATAGTTCAAAGGAAGCACAGAAAATTGGAGATGTTGGATAGATCATTCCTAAAATCTATGCAACATTAGATAATAGGAAGATGAATAATTAAACATCTATTATCAATATGGGTGGTAGGTTTTTTTATAAAATTATTTTCAGTTTGATTGACCCTGGATATAATTATAGGTATGTTAACCTTGATCTCATGGATACGTGTGGATTGAGAAAAGAATGAAATGTAGAGTCTTGGTTAGCGAAGTTGGCTACAGGTACTAAGAAAATAGTTCATCATTAGGTAAGAGTTTGTGAATTAGAGTTGAAAGGAATGCCTACATTAGCGTATTTTAACATGCTTCCATTGGGATCATACAATATGTTTTTGTGTATGGATTCGTTTTAAATTCACATGACCAAACTATATTGATATGACAAGGCCATTGAGTGCTTGGATGGAAATGGATAACCTAGAATATTGTAGTGTAAGAATAAGACTACATTAGTTAGAATGGTTATACCTATGTAGGAAATGTATAGTCATAGGAAAGGGTGTGTGTTATTTTCAATGCATATTTCAAGTGGTAAAGATAAGGATGTTGAGGATGCGGAAGTCTTCAAGAGGTATATGATTTTACAATATTTTTAGGATATATTCCTAACAAATATTTCAGAGTCTCTGCCTCACAGGGAAGTTGAATTTTTATGGATTTGATACCAGGAGAAACACCAACATCAAAGGCACCATTTAGGATGAGAATTTGAGAGCTGGTGGAATTGATGTTGCAGTTGAAGGAAATTATTGATAAGGGATACATTATACCAAGTGTATCATCATGGGGTGCACCGATATTTTTTTTTGAAGAAGGGCAGTAGTCATAGATTATGCACTGATTACAGGTATTTGAACAAGGAAAACATCAAGAAAATGTACCTATTGTCAAGGATTGATGAATTGTTTGACCAGTTGGAGGGAGTAGCAAGTGTTCTTGATGATTGATTTGAGATCAAGATATCATACCTTACACATTAAATAATAGGACATCTACAATACTGTGTTCTCAACTAGGTATGAGCATTATCATTTTTTCGTAGTTCTTTTTGGTTTGACTAATGCTCCAACTACTTTCGTGTGCTTGATGAATAATGTGTTGCATCCTTATCTAGACAAGTTTACTATTGTATTCATTGATGATATATTGATATATTCTAATAATGAGGAAGAATATTTTGAACACTTAGTAGTGGTATTGATATTTCTAAGAGAGCATCAATTGTATGATCTTAGTAAATGAAATTTCTTTTAGAAATAGGTACATTAATTGGGACATGTTGTTTCCAAGGAAGGCATGGAAGTGCATCTGGAAAGGATAAGAGCTATCATGTAATGGGTAGTTCCTAGGAATGCAGATGAGGTCAAATATTTCATGGGGTTGGTAGGTTACTACAGGAGGTTCATGGCAAAATTCTCATGGAATTCCTATCATATTACATCATTACAGATGAAAGGAAATAAATTTGAGTTGAAAGAAGAATGTGAAACTAATTTTGAACAGTTGAAGTAGTTGTTGACAAATTCTTTAGTTCTAAACATTGAAGATACTGATAAAGAGTTTTTTGTGTGTAAATATGTTTGCAAGAGAGAATTTGGTGGATTCATAATTCAGTATGGATAGGTGGTATGATACAAGTCAAGGAAACTAAATTATCACAAGAAGAACTATGTGACACATGATATTGAGTTGGCAGAAACCATCCATGCATTGAAGATGTGGAGGCACTATCTTCTTGGCAGGAGGTTTGTATTGATGAGCGATCGTAGTGTGTTGAGATATTTATTCGACCAAATGAACCTAAATTATATGAAATATAGATGGTTGGCCACAATCAGTGATTTTGACTTCAGGATTAGGTATATTAAGGGAAAAGAGAACAATGTTGCAGATGTTCTTAGTATAAGAGTATAGGTAAATCACATAATAACTATTAGTTCTTATGTGACAGATTTACAGGATCAAATCTTACAGGGAGGATAGTAGGATGACATGTATAGGGAGCTTAGGTACAAGTTACAACAACAGGGTAAAGGTGATTACTATTTGGACTATCATCTCACAACCAGTGGTTTGGTCAGATTTAGGGGTAGGATCTACGTACCAATCAATGGTGAACTCAAGAAGCTTATCTTCAGGGAATTTCCTGTTAAGTCTTATTTAGATCATCCGATATATCTAAAGAGTTTGTGGCTAGATGTTTGGATTGTCAATAGGTAAAGGTAGAGTGTAAGAATCCAAGTGGTTTAATGCAACTGATTTCGATTCCAAAATGGAAATGGGAGGTTATTTCCATGGATTTCATTATATGTTTTTAGGGGACATCTAGACAGCATGATTCTATTATGGTTGTGGTTGATAGGCTAAAAAAGGTAGAAAAATTCATTCTAGTGAAGTCTACCTATTCAGCTAGTGATGTATCATGGGTCTTCATCAGAGATATAGTGAGGTTTCATGGTGTTTTTAAGAATATTTTGTTAGACAAAGATGAAAATTTTACTTCTAGGTTTTAAAAGGATTTATTTGTAGGTTTGGGTATATAGTTGGCCTTTACTACAACCTATCATCCGTAGCTAGATGAAAAACCAAAGAGGGTGAATTTTATTTTGGAGGAAATGTTGAGAATGTATGTTATGCATCAACAATGAAAGTGGTAAGAGTACCTTCCACTGGTATAGTTTTCTTACAACAATGGTTATGAGGAGTCATTGAGGATGAGTTTGTTTGAGGAAATTTATGGATGAAGATGTAATACTCCCATCAGTTGGAGTGATCCAATGAACATGGTGTTGATAGGACCAGATATGTTGGCATAGATGGAATAAGAAATGCAAGTTATCAAGTAGAATATAAAGGAAACACAAGAAACACAAAAGAGTTATGTATACCAACACAAGACATTTAAGAATTTTCAGGTTAAGGAACACGTGTACTTGTGCATCAAACCCACAAAGAGCTCCTTGAGGAGTGGGACATGTGCAATGTTCGCATTTCGGTATTGTGGGCCTTTTGATATCCTTGGGTGAGTGGCCTACAAACTTAAAATACCTCAAAAAAATAAATTCGATGATGTTTTACATGTTTCTTTGATTAAGAGATATGTAAAATATCTTGATAATATTATTGATTAGTCTATATTGTAAGTGGAGCTAGAAGAATAATTTTAGTCCTAACCTTAGCTCATTTTGTAGTAGAAAAAACTCATGCTTCAGAATCGAGAAATCGAGCAAGTCAAAGTGCATTGGAAGCACTTTGGGTCCAATGAAGCTACATGGGAGATGGTTGATCAGATGTGAGCCATGTATCCTTCATTATTTGTTGGTGAAGGCAAACATTTTTTCCTATATTCAGATATTTATGTATGGTTGTTATTCTAAATATTGCAATGACATGGTGTCATGTTGTTGTGAATTTTTCATGTTGGTTTTCTTTTTAGCAAGTTGATAATTGTAAATACCACATTGAGAAAATTTGTAAATCTCCATGGGAAATATGTTTTAGTTTTCATCGGTCTTATAGGTGATAAGTGTCATAGAACACTGAGGACAGTGTTCCCCTAAGGGGGAAGGGTTTGTAACAACCCGAGGTTAAAATTTCATGTAATAAAGTTAATAAAGGAAAAATAAGACCAAGGTCATGGGACATGTAGTCGAAGCTAAATGTTGGGTAAGAAATCCTAGTGGGTGTTCATTTAGGTTATTATGGCTAAGGGGACATTGGAAAAGACAATGGAAAATGATTTCAAAAGGAAAAAAGGCATTAATTGACATTTTATTGATGGAAATAATGGAAAATAGGAGAAAATGAAGGTGAAAGGTCATAGGTTGCATGTGAGCATAAAATTGAAGCAAAAGAGAGTAAAATGAAGAAAATAGAGGCATTAATAAAAAAATTATTTTGAGGATAAGTTCACAACATTTGATGGTTATTATTTTGTCATTTCTGTTTTGGAGCTATCTTCTTATTCTCTCTCTCTCTCTCATACTCTTGCACACTTAGAGCATTCTTGGAGCACTCTAGCATTGGAGAAATGAAGACAAAGGAAGGAAAATGAAGTAAATGGAAGCAAATATCAGTCAAGGAATATTTGGATCAAGTGGCTACAATGGGATTACTTGAAGGTATTGAGTTTCATGTACGATTTCCTTGTTATTTTTGGCATGCATGGTATATGCATGTGTGTATTTTGGTTCTCTTGTTTTCACTAACATGCATTTTTCCAACTGTGACAATGGTTTCAACCTTCCCTTGCAAGTTCCAGATAGCCATGGTGTGATGGGGTTCTTTTATTTGGTTGAGTTAGATTTCCAGATGGTTTTGGAACCAGGTGAGGTGGTTTCAAGAAAATTTCCAAAGGCCTAGGAATTCCTTCACTAGTAATAGAGGGATACATGATAATTCCTAAGGGTGGAGTCTGGAAAATTCGTTAATATATTGATGAATAAATCCAGAGACATCCAAGTTTGTTTAGGCCTATTAATCACTTAACCAGTTTTGGTAAGATTATTGTAAAGCCTAAGAGTGTATGTTATTTGTTTGGGCCTAGGAATCCCTTGAATGGTAATGGAAATATACACGGTAAAGTCTCATTGTATAAATGAGGGTTTCAGGCCTAGAAATTCCTTGACCAGTAATGGAGGGATATTCAGTAAGCCTGAGGAAGATCTAGTTGTTTTTTCATGAGTCTTGCATTCATGATTGTAGTATGGAACATGGGTGATTGGTTGAAAGAAATATTTAGTTCAGCCCAATCAATGGTTGAGTTGTACGTGGAATTCCCTAACTTGGTTGGATTGTTCATATGTTAGTAAGATATCTCTTTTCCCCTTGTATTTCATGAGTATTTATACTTGTTATTATGTGGCTTTGATGTTTGTTATATCATTTTTGTTATTTTGGTTATATGTTGGTTATAAGCATGTTTTTATGGTAAGCTTTAGTTATGGCTCTCATAATGTTTTGATTAGTAAATGAATGGTTAATTAATACATGACATAATAGATGATAATGGAGCTATTATGAGACAACATCAGACCTTCTTGATGATTCTCATATAAGTATGAGACCTCTATGTTCAAGTATGTAATTATGAAATGTAGATTACATGTTCATGATGTGTTTGAAGAAATGTTTGGCATGGTTAGGATAGGTCTGGTTAAGTCCTTCATAAATTTTTGGATTAAAGGATTTTTCTTTGTGACATCTATCATTTTTGAGAGTTTAATGAATTTATGGGCAGAGGTCTAGGTCCTAGCCCTAAAAAAGTGGCTCAAATCTTGAGTTCGCTAGCACAAAATTGAGAAATTTATTCTACATTCACTAGGAATCAAGCTCATGGGAGAGACTAGAGGGTTACAAACGTTTTATTTCCATGTCATGGGAGTGATTGAGAGTGCATATAATTAAAAAGTAAAGTTAACTCAGTGGTTGGGCACTTGGACTAGTTGGTTAGCTCTTGGGAGTTCCATTAGGGGAATTTTGTGGTCTAAAATGGGCCTCCTAAGGAAATTATAAAATAATAATGGAAATAATAATATAATATTTGATTACATCATCAAATTTTAGAGGCAAAAAAGGAAAAACTATTTTTTCAACTCGTGTTTTCAACTTATCTGCCAAATTTTTTAATCAACTTTTAAGTGGGAGTACTCGTTGGACGAAAAATTTAATTCCTCATCAAAGGAGTACCCATTCTGCATACTTTCGATGCACCCTGATACTTGAAAAATGAGAAATACATGAAAACATGATTACAATCACGTTTTTTTATGTCTTTCTTAGTTTTTGTGTAGTAGCGTCCATAGAAAGTATGAAAATTGGGTACTCCTTGGATGAGGAATTAAATTTTTCATCCAACGAGTACTCTTGCTCAAAATTTCAGTATAAAATTTGGGAGATAAGTTGAAAATACGAGTTGAAAAATTAGTTTTATTATTTTATTATTTTTAGCCTTTTACTTAAAAAATGGTGAATCATCCCCCATGGTTGATATCATCATCTTGAATCCTATTGGTTCTTATAAAGTTTATTTTGGTTTTACGTTTTTCTTAGGAGGTCCATTTTAGACATCAAAATTCCCATAATGTGAAGTCCCTTAGGGTAGTCAATAAATTTTTGGTTGGATGATTCCACTTCATTAATTGTATTTAGGAGGTTGAGGCATATCATAGTAATTCTTCGTCACATGTTTACCCCAGTGGATCAGTTAACTTAGGTAATTATGGGAGGAGGCTGTTACAATCAAAGTTTATTGAATCATTCTTTGTTTAGTTAAAATTAGGCTTTCACACTAATATTAGTGTTAATATCAAATTAATGTTAAGATTGAATTGTGGCTTTAGTATTATTATTAGCTGATAATTTAAATAACTATTATTAATAAATAATTTTAATATTAAATTATAACCTTCATAATAGTATTAACAATTTTAACATTATTAGTATAAATAATATTAAAAATAATATTGATAAATAATATAAATAATATTTATATTATAAATAATAATAATAATAATAAAAATAACAACATCACTAATAACATTAACAATATTACACCAATACATTATTAATAGTATTACATTTAATTTTAATATAATAATAACATTATTAATAAGTACAATGGTCTTGATTGGTTTATATTGACGAATTTACTAATATGATTGTGATGAAGAATATACATTATGGTGTACTAAGCATGAACATGTTGACCATGGATGGGTATGATTTGACCATATTGTACATAGTTGACTATGATTGACCATGAATGAGCATGGTCACCATGGTTGACCATGGTTGATCTTGTTTAACAATGGTCAACAATGAATTATTATGGGGGAACATGGTTTACCATGGTTTTCAACGCTTAACTATAGATGGTCACGATTTACCTTGGGATATAGTAGACCATGGTCAACCATGGCTATGTTATAAATCATGTTAGTCACATTGCAACATGGTAATCATGTTAAGACCATGGCCAAGTGGTCAACCATGTTAGTCATATTGCAACATGGTAATTATGATAGGGCCATGGATGACCATGATGATCATTGTTTATTATCGTCAATGATGGTCAAGTTTTCAAACATGGATAATCTATCAATTAAATTTCACCATGGTTGACCTTGTTTAACCATGTTTGGCCATGGTTGACAATGGTTGATCATGTTAACTATGGTGAACAATATTTCACCATTATTAATCATGGTTGACTATGATCAATGAATTGTGCCTCTTTCATCACTTAAAAATGGTTAATTATGTTCACTATGGTAAACCATGGTTGACCATTATTTCCCATAGTTGACTATATTATCATTGAGATAAAAATCATGTTATTAATAACAATCGTCGTTGGCGATGGCTACCCACTATTTCTTATGGTTGACTATAATTGATGAATCATCCATGGTTAACCATTTGACCATGGTTTTTCCACTCAACCATGTTCAACCACTTCACCATGATTTCCAAGGTTAACCATGGTTGACTATGGTTGTTCATGCATGTCTAGGTGTGTTCATGGTTACCTATGGTTGACCATGGTAAACCATGTTCATGGTTGACCATTATTGACCATGGTCAACCTTAGATAATCCATTAACCATGTTTAACTATGCTTACTTATGTTTATACATGAAATACTATGGTTAATTATGGTTCACCACTTAACCATGGTCAATCGTGGCCTAGTGATCAACAATAGACAATAAAGAAACCATGGTTAACTATCATTGCTTATAGTTACCCATGAAAGGATATAACTAACCATGGTTGAAAATTCTGTGCATGTCATACATAATAGAATTTGATAGGCAAAGGATGACAATGGTTCACTATGGTTTACCATGGTTTACTATGGTTGAGTATTTCCAACCATGGTTGACTGTGTTGACCATGGCTAAACACTTGACCATGGTTGACCATTCTATCTATGATTAACCATGCTTTACTATTTTTTTCCATGCATGATCATTTTTTTTCATGAATCACCATGGTTGACCATGGTGATCATTATTGATCATGGCCAACAATGGTCAAGTGGTCAACTATGGACAATTCATTGACCATGTTTGACCATGTCTAATTATAGATGTCAAAATTTACTTGTAGATAAGTATGGTCGACCATTATTGACTTTGATGGACATGTGTCCTATGGTTAAATATGCTAACCATGGTTAACAGCAATTAACCTTGGTTAACCATGTTGACCATTATTGAATGTTGATTGACCATGTTTAACCTTATTTGACCATGTTGAACATATTTGAGCTACAATTAACTATGCTTGACCATGGTCACCCAAGTGTCAGTCATGGTTGAATTAGCTAAACATGGTTGACCATGATTAACAATTGTTTTTTTTCATTACATTCCAATGTCGATATTTTTTCATCACATTGTAGCATTGTTTTTTGTCAAATTTCTAAGACATTTATGGTTTGTGACAATGCAATGTCATTTTTTTTCATCCCATTGCAAAATTGTTTATTGTTAGTCACTTTATGATGCCAATTTTTTATCATCACATTGTAACAAAATTTGTTGTTTATTACATTTTTATGTTGTAACAATGCGACATTGTTTCTTGTTCATCACATTGTAACATCATGTGTTGTTCATCACATTCTGATATCGTATGTCACAATGCAACATCATGGTTTACCATGTTGACCCTATGACATCATTTTTTGTTATAATTTCTATGTCTCGTATTATTTGTTACATTGTGAGATCGCCTATTGTTCCTTTTATGTCATTTTTTATTCATCACATTGCAATGACACAATGTGACATTGATTTTGTGTGTCATTTTGCAACATCAAATGTTTATCTATTATTGATTGTATCAATGTGTATTAATGTTTATTAATGTTTACATATAAAGTCTACCATTGTATGTATATCTTTGTATAGTTTTGTCTATGTATAATTATCTTTATATATAGTTATAAATGTATAATTATACCTATTAATGTATAACTACAAATATATTAATGTATAACTATTAATATATTGTTATAAAGTTACAAACATTAACTAAACTTATTAGAGTTTAAATAATATTAAATTATATATTGAAATGGTTTTGTTGTATAGGCATAATCAATCTTAATAATATGTTAAACTTAAACCATAATTTGAACATTTTTAATCTTATTTAATTATATTCAACTAGAATAAACTATAATCAATATATTGATACTAAAAATAATATAATCATAATAAAGTGATATATAAATTAGGTGTAGTCTAACTTATAGATGAAATAAAAAATTTCATGGGAATCCGACAAAACAATTTCAAGAAAAAATGTAATTTTTTTTTTTTTTAAATATTTTTTTTAATACATGAATGGATTCAACACACTAAAAAAACCATTAAAACACTCTAATTATACAAGTTAAACAATTTAAACTTAAATTAAAAAAAAATCATGAAAAAAACCATTTCATATATAAATTAAACCATCATTATAAATTATATTAACCTATTCTATATTAAAATATTATATAAACTATATTAAAATTAAATTTCATTGCTTAACATATTAAACTATATATTTTCCTAATAAATATATCATTTGATTTATTATCATAAATCAGGCGGATGAAAGTTTCTATAATGGTTCTCTTTATCATTTTCTTTCTTGGTTACAGTGCTTTTCATTGTCAATATCGTTAATGATTGTTGTAGTTATTGTTGTTTGATGTCATTTTTATTAAAATAATTGTTTTCATATCTCTATATCAATATTAAATATTCTAATTTATTATTTTAATGGTTGTTATCTTTAAAAATGGCTGGAGTTGCTAGTGTTGTATGTCATTTTCATTAAAAGTAATGGTTTTTTATTTTTATGTTAATATTATATAATTTCATTTATTATTAATAATTACCTTTTGTTATTTTTATTTTTGTATTATTATCTTCTAGTAATTTGATATAGTCATTCATAGTCATGTTTTGTCTATTGACTAGAGGTGTCTAAATTGACACATTTTCAACACTCACTTGTAATCTTTTTGATGTCATTTTTTCACTTTGCATTTCTTCCTTATGTCTTTTAATGAATTATTATCTTATTTTGGGTGTAGGTATGAATAATTTATTTTTCGCCACTTTTACACTTATTCTTAAACATCATGTTTTCAATTGTCATATTCCATGCTAACACTTTTATCCAAGAGAAAAAGTCCATCGTTACAACTCCTTCATGTTGTCGCAACACCAATCACAACCCCAGAGGTGTTGTCAACCATATAGGAAAGTTATATGACATTCCTCTCTGTCATTTCCACAACTCCTCGAAGTTATTGAAACTTTGGTATGGAAACTTACAAAAGAGAATGTTGCAACTTTCTCGTGACCAATGAAGTTTTTGCAACTCACGAATGCCACATTGTACATGGAATCCATGGACTTTGTGTTATTGTAACTCCCATCATTGTAACTCCTGCATACTACGCCAACCCATCATTCAATGCTCTAGTTGTACACTAAACTCAAGGTTATCATGATGGAAGATGACAAAGGAAAGTGGGATATTGATCAAGAAGGAAAATTCAATTTCGAATGATGCTCAACTGATCTTAATCATATTTTGTTTAATTCATACCAATTTCTGAACAAACTATTGGGATAGGATGAGCTACTTTTTTCTCTCAAGTTGGTCATCCAATATTTCACTTAGTTTAGAAAAAAAAATCCTGTTTTGTAAATAGCTAGCTTCATTTGAAGCACGGGGAGGAGAAATAGAAAGGAAGAATTTATTGTTGAATTGTGATGCAATTTCTCTATTATCTATAATATAAAATCCCTTCCACTTCATTTTCTCGATGTTAATTTCAAGGTTCTGCGACTAAATACTTCACAGTATCTCGTCTAGGGAGGTAGACCCCACTTATTAGCTTGATACTTCCATGTAATTTTAGAAGGTAGTTAATATTGATAGTTTTGTTAGTTTACAATTATTTTCTATTGTTGCAATTCCATTGATTTTATTTTTTTGCAACTCCATTATTTTATTTTGTTGTAATTCCAATATTTTCTTGTGTAGTTACAATATTGTAAAAAAATCCGGTTGATTTTCCATGTAATTGGAAGGACATTATCAAGGAAAAATAAGACCAAGGTCATGGGAAACGTGCACGAAGCTGAATGGAGGGGGGAATTTGTAGTGGGAATCACTTGTTAATTATTGGCTATGGAAATTGGCATTAGCATTGGCCAAGGGAAAAGGAAATAAAAGGAAATTAATTAAATAAATAAAGAAAAATAGGATAAAACGTAGATGAAGAGACAAAAATATGCATGCTAGGAAAATGAATAAAAACGGGGGAGATTGAAGGAAAATGAAGGAAAATAAAATAAAAGAAGAGAGATAACATTTTATGGCTCTCTTAGCTACTCTTTGTCACTCTTGATCACTCTTGGTTACACTCTTACACTCTTAGACATTTTAGCATTCACTTGGAAATTGAGGAATTCTCACTTGGACTTGGAGAGAAAGAGCACTCGAACAAAATCAAGAAAAAAAATGAAAGCAAGAGAGTGCAAGGATAAGGTTGGAAGAGTAGCTATAGCAGGGGGATTTTGCAGGTAACACGTTGCAAGTGTGCTTTCCTTTTTGGGATTTGAATGAATAGTGAATGCATTTGTTTTACATGATTATTTTTCTATCATTGGCATGGGATTTCCTGGATTGACCATGTGTTTAGATTTTCCTTGCCATTTCTTGATAGCCATGGTGTGTTGGGATTAATTTTGGTAGAGATTTGGAATGTCATACTATTTTGGAGCCAAGTTGAGGTGGTCTTATGAAAATCCCAAGGGTTGGGGGTGGAGATAGTTTTCTCTGGGAATCCCTTAACACATGGGTGGAGACATGAAAATTCCTCTAGGTATGGTGAAGAACTTCTGAGGCATCCAAGCTTGTGCTGATTTGGTTATATTTGAACCAGTTTAGGTGAGATCATAGTGGCATGACAGTGGATGTGGTTTAACATCTGGTGTCCATTTTTGGTTATATTTGGTTCATCCCATGAGGTCCCAAATTCATGCTTCTAATATGGCATGGGGGTGATTTTTTGAATGAAATATTTGTTTCAATCCAATCTATGGTTGGGTGGTTTGTGGAAGTCCCTAGCTTAGTTGGAATTTGCATATGTTATTATTATTTTATTATTATTGAGATTAATAAGCACAAGTTCTGATTTGTTGTGTGATTTTATGACTGGTTTGTCATGGTTCTATTCGTGTTAAATGTTGGTTACATGCATGGTAAATTTCTCATTATATGATGTGCTATTGTTATGGATCCATTCCACAGTTTGATGGGCTCTTAGTTATCTTATATGAATGCTTGAATTAATGTGTATTGTTGCATCTAGTAAAAGAGGGCAACAATCCTTCTTGATGAATATCTGATGAACTAATGAAAATAGTGAAAAAACTATGCATTCATGACCTAGGGGTGTTATGTATACAAAGTGTGTGTATAAATGAACAATTTGGACTGGAAAATTCCAAAGGTTAAAATTTTGTGATGCGATCTTAGTTTTTCTATCATAATACCTCATTTCGAATATATTGTTGTGGAGGCTAAAATGAAAATATGTGGAACAAGTTCCAACACTTTTTTGGTTTCTCTTTTTTTCCTTAAAATGTCATTTAGGCCCTCAAAATGGCCTCAAAAGTTTAAGACCTGAAAAATTGCCAAATTGGAAATTTGTGTTAAATTTAACGAAATGACACTGAAAAAAAATAGTGTTGGGGAAATTTAGGCTGATAATAGTGTGATCATGTGTCACTAGGTGTTTTCAATGTGTTCTAGACATGTCGGCCACATTTTCCATAAGTGCATCTTGGAAATTGGGTTGTGCATAATAAATATCATCTCATGTAACCCTCGTGAGGAGTTAAAGTGGGTAAATGTTGGGCGGCTGTTACAATTACTCGCTTTTGTTGCAACTCTAGGTTACATAATTTAGGAATTATTTCTACACTTAACAATTGACTAACATATTTTTGTTTTCATGGGAATCTTATCTATTTTTGCAACTCCTATTGTTGCAGCTTGTATGTAGCTTAATTTTACATTGTTTTTAGTAGAGTTCTATGACTGAGAGTTGTGTGATTTTTGCATATTATTTTTGGGTTATTTTCTCTTCATTAATTGCATCATACACACGTTCCATTGCATCATTTTTATAGCAAACCAATAATATCATAATACTTTAATATTTCACTTCTAGCAGTTGGTGTGTTTACTTTTCTGCAAGTGTGTTTGCTTTCATGAATTGTGATTTACATTCCTTACAATTTACCTTCTTACAATAGTGATTTAATTTCTACAATTTTGGAGTGTTTAATTAGATCAGTGACCTATGAAATAATCTTTATTGTGTATCATTACAACCGTCATATTACTACAAGTCCGTGACACATAACGAATTGCACTAACATATAGTGTGCATGACAGTTTGCAAGCTCCAAAGCAACCTTATATTGACAATTTAAATGTATATCTAATCAATTTCTCACTCATATAATTAAAAGTAATTGAAAATCCTATCACTTTTAGTACAAATTATGGGGAACTTTCAATAGTATAATTAGTTTTATATCAATTTATATGTGAATTTATTTGTTGGCTTTTAAAATTTGAAAACGTGATTAATCTGACCTTTTATTTTCTTTCAATATGAATTATTACATGCCTAAGAGTAGGAACCAAATTGGTTTATTTATCAAGAAAAATCCCCATCCTAACATTTTATAACATTCATAGGAGGGAAAGGAACACAATCATCCAAACTACTTGACACCGACAACAAGCTCTCTTGTAAAGAAAAAACCTAGATCTTCTACTTCCATTGTATAGGGTACTACATAAAAAGATGGAGTTGAACAAATCTATAATACAATAGAATATTTTATTTTTGATAATCCATATTTCTATCTCATTGGGAATAACTCTCTACAGAATGAAAAATACCCTCCTGAAAAATAGTTTAACAATCTAAGCCCTATAAAAAGTGAATAAAGTCCTTCTAAGGAACAATATAACCATGAAGACAACAACTTTCTTGAATATATAAAGGCACCTTTTGAAGAAGAAGATACTCCTTTGAAAAATATGGCACATCAAAATGTTAAAGAAGCATATAACTCCTTCTGATTTTCCATCATAGAAATAAACTTAGATGCTAAGATGAAGAATATTCTTCATTAAGCACTGCAAAAATTTCATGGTATCTCTAATGAACATTTGAATACCTTCTTTTTCATGTTTGATGTCCTCTACTATAGCTATGATTATGTAGCTAATGCTCAGAATATAAATCTATTTACTACTACATTGAAAATATAGCATTAGGTTGGTTCATGGGCCTTATCCAAGGTAGCATATGGTCATGGGAGAAGATGAAATATAATTTCTTGGAAAATACCAAGATTATTGTAGATACAAGGAAATAAAGGAGAAATTCTTTAGAATGTCCCAAGAATAGGATGAGATTTTTGAGGACTATTTAGAGAGATTTAAGTACAACCTACACAAAGCAAGGCAATAATATTTATCCCCTAAGACATGCCAAGTTTTGTTGTTAAGAGGAATTTCAGATGAGTCCATGGATCTCCTAAACTTTAGGGATCGAGGAGATGATTCTCAGTTAGAATACTATGACATCATGTATCTCTACCACAGATATAATCGAGGAGAATCTATAGTCAGAAAAGGAACCTAGGGAATTATGGCAAGAAATGTTAAGGAAGTTGTAGATGGAGTCAATAGAGATGAGCTATGGAAATTATTGGAAAAATTCAAAGCCGACCTACTTATTTCCTCGGGCTCTCAATTATATTTATTGAAATCTAAAATGAAGAAGGAGGAAGAAAAAACAACATTGGATATATTTTTTCCAAAATTAAAAAAAACACATCTACTAAAGGAATATCGTGTGAATAAGGTGGATATTTGTGTCATATGTGGGAAGGACTATAAAACCATTAGTTTCCCATCTCTACTCAGTTTTAAGGTTATATCTGAAGAAACAAAGGAATAAGAGAAATGATGCTTCGTTTATACATGGAAACCATGGAAGCCCAAACTTCAAGGTGTGGTCTAAGAACAATCACAATTTTATAATGATTCTTATATGACAAACCTTATTACACAACACACTTCACAACCATGGAGTCTTTCAAATGAAATCATGGGCTCATCCTCTCCCAAACTATATTTATAATTTAGGGTGGAGGAATCCCACCTATGTAACACACTAGTGAGTTTTTATATAACCACTCATGTGGCTCATTTTGCCTCCACAATTTCAAGTACCCACACCTAACCCTCGTAGACCTTAATTCCCTGCATAATCAATCCTTGACTAAAATAATGGGAAGGAATCATAGCTTGCATAGGTTGCGGCCACCTATCTGACCTACTTTATCACCTCCATAGATTATAATATATTCATATGCGATCTAGGATGACCCTAACCGGAAACCAACCTCGAGTCTGTATTGAATATATAAACAAATATTTGAAAGGAATAGTTAGGATAAGAACAAACCCTTGAACCTTCACATATTGAACCCCTAATTTTACCTTAACCTAAAATATTTAACCAAGAGAAGCCTATTACTTTTCCTAAATTTTATCTCTTGGTCGAACTCAAAAATGTGTATGTAAAAATACCACTACTTCAAGCCATCAAATATGTACCCCCATTTATTCTAAAGTGTGATTAGACAAATTTGTTTGAGGAAAGCTGGGAGAAAGAAAAAAGACACCCAAACTATCCATTTTACGGGGAAATTGTTACAACTAATGTGGGAGGGTTCCTAGCAGTAAGTATTATGACCCTAGAAACCCAGTGGTTAATGTGCATATTAACAACATTTTTTTTTCTAACACATTGACCAATTCAGGAACTACCATTGATGTCATGACAAATGAAATAATTCAAGCCTTAGGACTCTTTATTCTTATATAGACTCCCATTATGTTGCAACTCGTTGACAGATTGATCCATGGAAAATAATTATCACAGCTAATAATTATTTTTATATCAATGTTTGTTTAAAGGGAAATCAGGGAAGGTAAAATTGCCGTAGGCAGCCTAATCAAGAGGCTGGAAGGAGCTGGAGAGGTAGGAAGTCAAATGAACAAGTGTTGCAAGACATTGCTAAGGTCTATGAATTGGGAAATTTGGCTCAAATTAAGACAAAAATTCATGGTTGGGAAATACAAACAGACAGTGCGGATGAAGATATGGAAGATTAGATTTCGAAAATGGATTTTATAACAGATCCAGGGAGCACTCGGGGTTGGGTGTCCATCTTTCAACAATCGGTGAAGACCTATTGGAAGATGAAATGCCTTCTTGCAAAGGCACTGGCATGTAAAGAGGAAAAGAGCATCAATTCTTCAATTTTGTTTGAATTGCAACAAATGAAGCTGGACATGCATGCAATGTTCAAAGCTCAGATTCAACTGAATGACAGGGTTGGTAAGATAGAAAATTAGCTGCAAATAACATAATGTAGTGAGAAGGTGCTGGGTACTACTGCTAACGCTCCAGCACTTGTAGTTTCGTCTGTGGATATTTCTGGTTAAATTTTTAGATTTCTATATAATTTTGGAGTTCATCAGTTTAAAGACTTGTTTTATTTGTCAATATTATGGAAATACTGCAGTTATTAAAGCTGTAAGTAGAAGGATAAGACAATTTAATTTTTGGTCTCCCTTTAACTCAATACGGTGGCCAATAGACCTGGTTTCCTTGGGCAAGTTGAGGTCACTGTATTTGTTTTATTTTGTATGACAATTTGCCCTGTATAAATTTGAAAATAGAAAGGTACTATGAAGTTTACAAAAAAAGAAAAGAAAACCATGGACGATGCATGATATTAAATAAAATAAATCATAATATTAAAGGGATATTCTAATTGTGGGATGATTTCAATTTTACCATAGTAATTATAATACTCACCCATGGTACTTACCCATGGATTTTGTAAACAATGGTATTTACCCATGGTATTTTAATGTATTATATTTAGCCATGGTATCTTAAGTTAGTATGTTTTACCATAGTATTCACCCATGGATTTTGGATTAATTTATTATATTTAGCCATGGTATCTTAAATTATTATGTTTTCCCATGGTATTCACCCATGGATTTTGAAAATCGTGGAATTTAGCCATGGTATTTGAAATGTAATGAGAGGCATGGCATGGAATATTTTTGTCACAATTTATTCTTATGCTATATTTTACAATCAATTCAAGATGTTGGTTGTTTATTCCTAAGTCTATGATCAAGTGTTGGGTAGGGAGCTTCGTATAAGAACTTCCTAGAATAGAACATAGAGGAGATAAGACATGATCCAACCTCGATCCTTATTCTTCCTCTGTTTCTAAAGCAAGTAATAAATAAGAAGTGAGCTACTATTCAAGATTTCCATACAGTATATCTGAGGTATTCGCGCATCAGCCTTCGCCACATGCCTATTATTTCTTATCTTCAATGATTGATACCGAGAAAGAAAGAAATAGTCATGTTAACTCTCTTTTCATGTTTTTCTCTCTGAAATATTTCTCTTAGGAAATGTGCCATATTGATATATTTAATTTTTTTATCCCTTAAGATGGATCTATGATGGTTTCTTAAAAAAATTGGATTGCATAAAAATTAATGCATGAAGGCTCATGAGAACTCCACAATTAAGTGTGCTTTGGATATAATAGTATTTTTATGGATGACATGTTGGGAAATATTTAGTTCTTATTATTTTTTAATTGTATTTTATCTCGTTCCTCCAATAATCTAGATCAGTTGTGGCCTATTCAATGCAGTCCAGGTTGAGATTTGTTTTTGTCAGCTGCTCAACAATGTCTAATGTGTCCAATAATTGTGGAAAGTATGGCCAAAGATTGTCCACATTGAATATAGGGTGCAAGCCAAGGAATGGGGGATAACAAGATCGAAAGTGTTGTCTCCCACAACCTTCATGACGGTGTAAGCCACGTATTGGAGTTGTTGAAGTTTACAATGGACTCCAACAAGGAACTCTTTCAACAGACGTAACCAAACTTTGTCACCCACCTGAAACTTATGGGGCACTGTATGTTGATCATGTCATTGTTTGTATTTGGAATTGGATTTCTCTAGGATGGCATGAATATTCTTGAATATGTGCTTAAAACACTCAATAAACTTGATGGATTTATCAACTTAATGCTACACATTGGAAAATTCTTCCTGTGTAATTGCAAAAGGTAGTGCAACATTGAGGTGATATAATGATTGAAATCCCAAGCCCACTTCAAAGGGGTTGTGGCGAGTCAATCTATAGAGATATTTTTTATAGCTTTGTTGAACATACGGAAGAATATCATCCCTTGTTTGTGAATTCTTAGATTTTTAAATGCATAGTATGTGCACAATAAAAGTGTTTACGACCTCTGTATTTCCAGGAGTCTGGGGGTGTAATGAAGTCGACTCGGTGAGCTTGGTGTCCAACAATGAATAATGGATCAACCAAAACACGCTTAGGAACTTGTCATCCCGATATGATATAATGGTATGTAGGATCCCAAAATGTATCCACACTCATTCAAAGAAGAGTCTGGTAGTGGCCTCTACTCTGATATTCTTCTTGAAAACGACCAATATGGCCATCTTAGAAAATTTGTTGATGACCAAAAATACACATTCATTTCCATGGTTGGTAGAAATAAGACTAGACATATTGTCCATGAAGATGGATTCCTAGGGCCGGTTAGGAGTAGGTAGAGGAGTTTAAAAACTTGCTTCCTAATGGTTGGCTTGGCGATGGCATAAGAAATGCAAGATCTGATGTATTTTCCAACATCTCATCAAATATTTGACAAATAAAATAACCTTTTAAGTAAGGCCAAAATTTTTTCCACTCCAAAGTTTCCTATGAGCTGACTTTAGTGCACCTCTAAAATTGTCTTGGAACACTCACTTTAAAGAACACAAAGGTGGCCTAGGTAGCATAATATTGCATCCTGGAGATGGAAGTATGAAACTTGCTTGCCCTCCACTAGCATTTGGTATGTGGTGGCAAACTCTAGATAATTTTTATATAGTTGCGTCCATCCATAGGTCTCGTGTCCATAATATTTGAGAATTGTGGTTAATGCTGCAATTGGTGGTTGACTGAGGTGTATCGGAAATTGAATTATCTCAACAAGATTATGGGTTAACCACATAATCTTGTGTCCATAATAGTTGAGAAAAGTGGTCAATGTTGAAACCAGCGACTGACTGAGGCAGATCAATAAGAAAATTATGTCAACATGATTATGGATTAACCCTAGAATACCCTTACCACCGAATTCCATTTTCTAGGCTGCACTTTATCAGAATCATATTTGGCCCACAAGAATTACAGTTTATCTCTATCCTTGGATCTTCATTCATCACAGTTATGGGTCAATCACAAAAAACCCTTGCCATAGAATTCCATTTCCTAGGTTGCACATTGTTAGCATCACATATGGCCCACAAACATTACAAGGTATATCTATACTCAGATCTTCCTTCATCATTGTTAAGGATCATTGAAAAACCCACAGTTATGGGTCAGCCTCACAAAACTATTTTCTTCAACAAGACTTGGTTTTGGGTCATCCAGAAACCCATAATTATGCTCTTATTACACAAATGCTTCCTGGGAGGGAAATTTACGAGGTGGGGAAAATTTCTTCTTAAGGGTGGAGGATTGATAGAGGGGGGGAATAATTACCAGAGTTAATAATATTTTGATATCTATGTTTGTTAAAACCATGGATGATGAATGATAATAAATAAAATAAAACATAACATTAATGGGAGAAGCTAACGACATGTCGTTTTCAATTTTACCATTGTAATTATAATTTACTCACCCATGGTATTTATCCATGGATTTTGTAAACCATGGTATTGTAATTTATTAACTTTAGCCATGGTATCTTAAGCTATTATGTTTTCCCATGGTATTCACCCATGGATTTTGTAAACCATGTTATTTACCCATGGTATTCCAAATGTAATGAGACGTATGCCTCTCGATGAAAGATCCCCATAAAACATATAAATACGAGACTTCAATATGGAGTAAAGGAAGCTTTTTGTCCTAATGTAGTCTTATGCTATATTTCAGAGTCAATAAAAAAGATTTAACTCTTTTTATGTGGTTCTCGATGAAATATTTCTCTTACACAATGTGACATATTCCTAGCTATTTTTACACTGTGATATATTCATTTTTTAATCCGTTACATTTCATTTCCTAAAAAAACCTGGATTGCACAAGCATTAATGCATGAAAGTCCATGAGAACTTTACATTTAAGTGTGCTTGTGCTAGAATAGTTTGTGATGGGTGGCATGTTGGAAAATTTTTAGTTCTTATTATTTTGTCACTTTATTTCATTTCATTCCTCCAATGATCTATATCAGGTATTTCCTATTCAATGCAGTCTAGGTTGAGCTATATTGGTGCAACTCCTCAAAAATGCCTCATGTGTCCGACAATGGTTGAAAGTATGGTTGAAGGCGGTCCACATTGAATATAGGGTGCAATAAAAGGAATGGGGGGTATTGAGCTCGAAAGTGTTATCTACCACAACCTTGGTGATAGTGTTAGGCTTGTATCAGAGTGGTAGAAGCTTATGATGGGCTCTAGCAAGGCACTCTTTTTGCATATGTAACTAAAATTTGTCGCCCACATGAAACTTATGGGGCACCCAATGCTGATCATGCCATTATTTCTATTTTTCATTAGTTTTCTAGAGGATGCCATTAATCTATTGGAGGATGTGTTCAAAACAATAATTAAACTTGGTGGATTTATCAACTTCAAACTACACATGGGAATATTATTCATTTGTAATTGCAAAAGGTAGTGCAACATCGAGGGGACATAATGGTTGAAATCCCAAACCCACTTCAAAGGGGATATTTTCAGTGAAGCTATGGGGAGATCTGTCATAGCCTTGTTACACATAGGGAAGACTCTCATCACATGTTCATGGATGCTTAGAGTTGTACATGCATAGTAGGTTCATAATCATCCTCTTGAAGACCTCTGTATGGCCATCAATATCGGGGTGGAATGCAATCAACTTTGTGAGCTTGGTGTCCAAAAATGACCAAAGGCATGACCAAAATCCTCTTAGGAACTTGCTATCCCAATATAATATAATGGTCAGTGGTATCCCAAAATATACCCACATTTTTTCAAAGAAGAATCTAGTAGTGGCCTTTGATGTAATATTATTCTTGTAGGGAGCCAATATGGCCATCTTATAAAATTTGTCAATGAACACAAATACACAACCATTTACATGATTTTTAGAATGAATGTCGGACATATAGTACATGGATATGGATTCCCATGGCCAACTAGAAGTAGGAAGAGGAGTATACAAGCCTTGCTTCTTAATAGTAGGCTTGGTGATGGAAAATTAATGTAGGATCTAATGTATTTTCCAACATCATGTCGAAGATTTAGAAAATAAATATTTTGTATTATGGCCACAATTTTCTCCACTAAAAAGTTTCCTATGAACTGTTTTTAGTGTGCCTCCCCAATCAGGTTAGCATGCTCTCTTGAAGGAACAAAAATGTGGCCAAGCAGCATAATAATGCATCCTGGAGGTGTAAGTCTTGAAATTTCTTGCCATCCATTAGCATCAGGTAAGTGGTGGTGAAATCTAGATCATTTTTATATAGTTGTGGCCATATAGAGGTCTCGTTGCCACAAGAGTTGAGAATAATGATCAATGCTGCAGCTGATGACTGACTGAGGCAGTTTTCTAAGAAATCTATCTCAGCACGATTATGGGTTAACCACATAATATACTTTCCACCAAATTCCATTTGTTGAGATGCACACTATCAACATCACAATTGGCCCATAATCATGACAAGGTATCTCTATCCTTGGATCTTCGTTCATCACTGTTATGGGTCAACCACACAAAACCCTTGCCATTGAAGTTAATTTGATAGGCCGCACATTATCAACATCACAATTGGACCACAAGGATTACAGGGTATCTCTATTCTTTGATCTTTATTCATCATGGTTAAAGGTCATCCATAAACCCATGGTTATGGGTCAACCTCACAAAACCCTTGTTTTCAACAACACTTCATTTTGGGTCATCCACAAACCCACAATTATGCTCATATTCAATAAAGGCTTCCCCTCAGGGAGCACACAATGGAGACCATTTCTTCTTAAGGGTGGAGCAATTATCTAGGTGGAAACTAATTACCACAGTTAATAATTATTTTCACATCAATCTTTGTTAAAACCATGGATGATGAATGGAAATAAATAAATCAAATCATAATATTAAATGGATAACCTAACGGTGGTATGATTTCGATTTTACCATCATAATTATAATACTCGCCCATGGTATTTACCCATGAATTTTGTAAAATGTGGTACTTACCCAGGGTATTTGAAATTTAATGAGAGACATGGATCTCAGTGAAATATCCCCATAAAAATTATAAATATGAGGCTTCCTCGTGGAGTAAGGGAAGGGTTTTTTCCTAATGTCATGGAAAATTTTAAGGGCTAATATTCGCAGGTGGGCTAATTTTCCATGGTTTTTCCAAAAAAATTATTCTCCAATTTCCATTTTTTTATAAAAATGATTCGCCCAAATTTTATAATATAAAATTATTTTACATTAAAAATCATCAACATTATATAGAAAATATATATAATATCATTATAAATTTGAATAATTTTACAAATACATCAATAAACATTTTATAGTTTACATATTAGGGACTAGTGAGATTCGCCAATTTTTTAAACTTCAAGATAATTTTCCATCCTTAAAATTATCCCCGAGTCTTATGGTATATTTGAAAGTAAATAAAAATGTTTTCTCTCTTTTCATTTTGTTCTTTCTTAAATATCTCTCTTTTGCAATGTGTCATGTTCCTAGCTATTTTTGGATCATGATATATTTCTTATTTTTATCCATTAAGTTTCATTTCTTAAACAAATTGGATTGCACAAACATTACTGCATGAAGACTCATGAGAGCTCTACCATTAAGTTCCCTTGGGCTAGAATAGTATTGTGATGGGTGACATGCTAGGAAATTTTTAGTTCTTATTATTTGTTCATTGTCTTTCATCTCTTTCATCCAAGGATCCATATCACATATCCAAAATAAAACTTGAAATGACATTAGAGGTGTTAAAAACACACATGGTAAACACAAGAAGGAGACACAAGGTAAAAGATAAGTGTGAGTTATATTATTATTCACCATAGATGTACATTTATATCACATTGGTGTGACCCTTGGATTCCATTCCAAGTGGTCTCTTGGACTACTTTTTCCATTCGCCTTCCACACCTACCCATTGAGGATTAGGTGTCCAACATTCCCCCCCTTAATTCGAAGGGGTATGTGTGAGTTCAAGAAGAGATTTGTAATACAAATATGCAAAGTATGCATGGAAGAAGTTAGGTTGAATCAACTCTCTGAAATGTTGGCATAAAGAGGTGGTTTAAGGATGACCACCAACACTAGAACACTTACTACAGTTCCCAAAACTCTTCCAAATATGGAAAGAAACTGAGGGCTTCTGCTAGAGGATGTGTCCCTCATATTTGAAGAGGGAGACCTTTAACCTAGAATAAGGGAGGTCTACAACCTTTGATGCTTTAAGGATGACCACCAACACTAGAATTCTTGATGCATTTCCTAGAACTCTTCCAAAATTGGTAAGAAGCTAAAGTCTTCTGCTAGAGGAAGTGTCTAGAATTATTTGAAGAGGAAGAATATCAACCTTGCATGGATGGTTTAAGGCTATCCACCAACCAAAGGAATGCTCATGGGCATTCATGTCTCTAGATACAACTTTGAATTTGGAATGACAAGTTGTGGCTCTGGCTCGCTTGATGTGGCTTCGAGGCTTGTATATGACCACCATTTTCCCCTTGTCAGGTATAAGGTGAGACGATGGTAAAAAATAAAATGCAGGATTGTTCAATATTCGAGAACAAGTTCTAACATGTGACTTAAACATATTCTTGGTTGTTGATGCCCATTACCAAGAAGCGATCCATCTAAGATGAATCTTTATTCTTGCAGGAGGTTTGTTTCTGAAGCATCTGTGTGAAGAATGGTTGTGCTAAAAAAAGTGCTTGCATAGGTGAAGATAAAAACAATGATCTTTCATATGGCCAACTCGATCACAATGTTGGAATTTTTCAATCTATTGTTTCCATTGTGGAAGAGGAGAAGAATTTGGAACAATTGAATGTGAATTGTCATGAAGAAATCTGGAACTCTGAAATTTGATGGGGTTGGAGTAGTCTGGAATATGAAAGGGAAACTCCTTATCATATCCAAGACTAGTTCTATGCTTTTTGTGGACACGTTGTTCCCAAGGTCTGTTGGTGGGCTTGGGAAGTGCATGCTAAATTTCGACACCTACATGCAAATATTTTTTTGAACCAGGCATTGAATGTGAATCGACTGCAACATTATTGACTTGCTACTTATCGGAGTCTGTTTCAATGTTATGAATAGAAACAAGTTCAAAATGATGACTCTTCTGTTTTAATTCTTCTTGCTAGAGTTGCGATTCTAGTTGCAGAAAATCAATCTTTTCATGTGCATTTTGTAGAAAAAATTTAATGTCAACAAGAGAGGTTTTGCTGATTTTGAAAGTGTCACCAGTAGTATATTGTATCAAATTTTCCAGGGACTGTAAAACTTCATAAACCTTGACCATTTTATCTAGTATATATTAGTCCCCACAGAGGTTATAATGTTGCTCCCTTAAGAAATTCCTCTTACACATGAAGCACAGATAAGGTGAAGGCCTTATCAACACATCAAACTTCACCCCTCATGTAATAGGTGGAAGTTTCATATTCCCAAATGAGTCCAACCACACTACTTGGCAGTAGTGGCAACTCGCAAGAGAGAGACTCTTTTCCTACTGAACCAGTCTCCTTGGCAGCAACTGCAACTCGTAGGAGGGAGAATCTTCTCCCTTGAAATATTTCATTGAAAGCTATAGTGACTAATATTCACAATCAATGACCATATCAAATATTAATCACTTTATCACTACCAAGAAAATAAGTGTCAGAGGACTGGTTTACGCACAATAGAGATAACCCCTGGTTATTTTCAAATCATACCAACAAACTTTCCTTTTGGTGTAATGCGTACACCCAGATCTGTGTAGGAGAATGTGATATTCCAATAGTCCATAAATCAATCTCATAAGTTAAAATTTGACATTCAAAGGTCTTATGGCACATGGAAAAGTCACATGGCTCACGGGTTAGAGTGCAAATGCCATGATGGATGGTGGTTTCCTATTCCCACCACGCTTCACAGCTTTCTTGATGGAACGTGTGGTCTAAAAGGTTCATGACAGAGAGAGACCATAAAAATATGAGAAGTAATTCCAATAAACAAAAAATTAACACAACATTGTGCTCAACCACACAGGAAAATCAACGCAAATGAAGACATGATTTAGCTTTGTAAAAATGGGAAATCTAGCATAGAATTATTAATGGGCAAGTTACAAACTCTTGTTCATCTCTCTACTTTTCAATGAAATCCACGCAGCATCCCTATTCATTCTTGGCCAAAGAATAGGTGGGACATCAGCTTGGTGGAGGGTAAAAGGGATTGCTGGTCAATAGGGAGAGGGATCAACGTACTAGAGGGAGGTCGATACCTCAATAAAATGCAAAACCCATTGAATAATTCTGATTTAATGTAGTAACTCCTCTATCATTTTTCTATATCTGCAGTGAAAACTAAAGCCTTTAGTGCTATACCTTCACCCTCTAGGGAACCACATGGCATGCCTGTTGGGAAAAGCCCTAGAAATCAATGTCAAAATTGGCTCCTCAACACTTGCAAATAGTAGAATTCACCTCACCCTAGATATTTGTGAACATGGCATTCATGGTGGAGTCTCAAGCAGAGGAAGAATTTCCTTAGTGGGACCTTGGGGTCGTTCGAATTCACCGGATTGAAATGTCCTTTGTTGTTTATGTTGACGCTACCCCCACAAACAATGCAGATAGGCACTGGAGGAGTGCGGATGCCAAGGGACGAGAGCATGTTCAAGGAGCCAATGGAGAGGAATCATGGTGCTGAGAGGCAGAGTGTGCTTCGCAGGGTGTATAGGAGTATGATGCCATGGGGTTAACATCAGATTCAGTTCTGGAGGTAGGACTAACTGTGTACAATGATACAAATGAGGAGCTCACAGGCACAAATGACAGAAAATCGCAGAGGATGTTAGTTATGCTAAAAACGGAGTTGACATGATATCTAGATGGAGTGTTACACAAATTACTCCAGCTTGGTTACAATGAACATTAGCATAGGAGAGAATTTACTGCAAAGTAGTGGGTACTACTACAAAAACTCAAAAAATGCTGGAGGAGGTATTATTGCAAAAATTCTTAAGCCAAAATAACAAATCCGCTGAGCTAATTGTATGGTAGAGAGAAGATAATTTAGCTCCATTTTTGGCTCATAAGTGTAAGACTAATGGCAGAGCTGACATGCACAGAAAGACCACTAAAACTAGTGACTCAAATTGGCAGGACCAACAATCGCTGGCTCTGATACCATGTTAAACACACACATGGTAAACACAAGAAGGAGACACACAAGGTAAAATATAAGCATGAGTTATATTATTATTCACCATAGATGTACATTTATATCACATTGGTTTGACCCTTGGATTCCATTCAAAGTGGTCTCTTGGACTCCATTCTTCCATTCAACTTCCACACATACCCGTTGAGGATTAGGTGTCCAACAAGAGGATGGATTAGTATCTATGGATTTAGGGGGATACCCTATATATTTCATGATTTTTCAACCCAAAACCTCTTTGGTTGAGAATCCATTGATTTTGGGTAGACATTGGTTTTACACTGCTATTATTACAATGGTTGTAGGTCAAGTAATATGACCATATCACATGGGAAATCTACAAAAAAATTGACCCTCTATCCTCCCACCAAGCCCATCATAGATTAAAAAATAACTATTCAAATAAATATGTCGATAGTGATGAAGAGGGAGAAATTTGTCAAGTCCTCTCTATAAACAATTACTTGGTTATTCATGAGAAAATCAAGGGTGATGAAATCAACGAAATCATAGCTTCCTCTACTTCCTCAAATCACACACACACTCTTGATCATATTTTCAACCTCGATATACAAGATATTGTTACCTAAATGATCACTTAATCCATGGAGAATTAGCCTTCAACTAAACAAGATCAAGGTTCCACTATGGACACCATATAAGTTGGTATTGGCTAAACCTTGAACATCGACTAGCGATTGAATCAAGAACCGAAGGAGTGATTTATTAAGGTGTTACAAAATCAAAATGATGGCTTCATTTGGGATTAACAAAGCATGAAGGGGATCCCTCCTAACTTATGCACACATTATATATATATTAAGGAAGGATCTAGGCCAATCCACCAACCCCAGTGCGAGATGAATCCAACACTTAGAGACAGAATAAAGGAGGAGCTACATAAATTACTCATAGTTGATTTTATCTACATAATTCATGATATTAAATGGTATCTCCTCTTTTTGTTGTACCCAAGAAAAATGATAAATGGATAATTTTTTTATATTATCAATAATTTAATAAAGAAACCCAAAAGACAATTTTGTATTCCCTTCATCAACTAGGTCTTGGACATCTTAGTAGAAAAGAAATATTTTTCTTTCCTCGATGGGTTCAATGATTATAACTAAAACTAAATCGCACTTAAATATGAAGATAAGATCACATATACTACTCCATCAAGGACATTTGTCTATTGAGTCTTACCAATAAGATTGTGTAATACCCATGCCACCTTTCAACTAATTAGTATATTCTTTTATCTAATGCATGATCATGTGGAGATAAATATGGGTGATTTCATGAATTAGGCTGATGAATTTGATTTAAAGGAACTAGCTAACTTAGATAAAACATTAATAAGGTGTAAGGAATCCAATATGGCCCTTAGTCATTTAAAATTCCAAATGTTGTTAATTGATGGCATTTTGTTAGGACATTGTATCTTATAAAAAGTTATTTAAGTGGATCCAAAAAATATTAAGATATTATTAAACTTTTCCACTCCCCATTTATAGAAAAAGGGACATAGTTTCCTTGGTTATGTGGGTTATTACTGATGTTTCATTGAATTTTTTTCACAAATCACTCATCCATTATTTTATTGACCAACTAAAAATTATAGGTTTATATGGATAGAAAAATGTGAGCATGCTTACGGGGAGTTAAAGTCCAAATTGACCTAGGATATGATATTAAGAGGACCTAATTGGTCCTTCCCATTCCATATTTCCATGGATTCCTTAGATACTACCATAGGTTTCATGTTAGGAAAATTTAAAGAAGGAAATCCATATGTGTAACAACCCTGGTAAAAATTCCATGTAAATAAAGTTGATAAAGGAAAAATAATAACCAAGGTCATGTGACGCTTATTTCCAGATGAATGTTGGGAAAAACATCATAGTGGGTTTTCATTTGGTTCATTATGGTTGAGAATTATCAAAGAGATTTCCCAAAGTTTGGCAAAGGCATGTGGGCATTGTTATGAAAATAAAGGAAATTAAAGGAAAGAAAAAGGAAGGTGAAATGCCATAGGTTGGATGTGAGGAGAATGAAGGAAAATAATCATAAATTGAAGAAAATAGAGACTGAAAAATTAATAAAAAGGCTTAGAGGATCTTAAAAAAAAAATTATTAGTTTGGTTTTTGGAGCTCCACCCTTTAATCTCTCTCTTTCTCACGTTTGGACACTTGAGATTTCTTGGAGAACTTCAAAATTCGATCGAGAAGAAAAAGGCAAGATGAAGAAAATCAAGAAAGGAAAGGCATGATCAAATGACTACAGCTTAGATTTCCTTGCGGAGTATCAAGTTTCATGTATGATTTCCTTGCTAGTTTTGGAATGCATGGTTATGAATGTGTGTTTTGGCTCTCTTGTTATCATTGTCATGGGTTTTCAATGTGTGATTGTGTTTTCATCCTTGCCTTGACATTATTGGATAACCATGGTGTGATGGTCTCTGCGCTTGGAATTCAAGGCTGGACTTCTGAATGGTTTCGAGGCCAGGCGAGGTGGTCTTTGAAGAAAGAAGAAAAATAAGGAGACCTAGAACCCTAGAACTAGAAGGTGGAATTGCGGTAAAGTTGGATTTTTTTACCTCGATAGGCACAGTAATCGTCGAAACTTAGGAATCATCGTTGTGGTGGGATATACGATAAAAATGCAGGAGGTGGAGTCTTGATTAGGCCTAGTAATCCTTGATTACGCTATTATATCCTTGTTTTCTCTTGGTTATATGTTGGTTATGAGTATGTTTTATGATGGTGATGTATGGATATCATTTATTTTTGATTTGAAATGAACATACAATGAATATATAACCTAATAGATGATAATGCAACTATTGTGATAAGGCATCCATGCTTCTTATGAATCTGGATAAGTACCAGACCTAATATAAATATGTTTTTATTGTACAAATTTAATACAAATTATATGTGCCTAGATTCTCTTGATCTAACAATTATGTTCACTATTAAATACATAATCTCTTCTACAAAATTCTTGTGGAAATTTAAACACAATCGCCAGTGCATAAGCATAAAATGACAGTCAAAATACAGCACCCAAATGACTAAGAGCTTACAACTCAAACCTCTATCATATATTAGCATATTTCCACAAGGAATCATAATATAATTACATACAAAACTCTTCTGCAAGGCTCATAGTATAAGACTAATTGTCTCACACACTCCTTCCCAAAAATTGGCAAATTCCTTAGCCCGAGGTTAATATCTCCGGACATACCCTACCTTGCTCCATAATTCTTGATCAATGCATTCCTTAATCACAAAAAATTTGTCTTCCTGTTCTAGCATAGGAGTATGTGATCTTGTGGTGTTATAACTACCACTAAGGGTAGCTTTACCAATATCACAATTGATAGGTACACTTCCTACTTAGTCATATTTGGAATCTCCTTGGATCGACATGCATGTAGTTAATAGTATTAAATATTAGAGTTGCATGTGAGGCCACTGATTGTTTGAATTAATTAATAATTAATTCATTTGATATCTCCTACTAGTGTATGCTATTATAGCCTAGCTGCTTTGAGAGTTTAACTCAAATTAACTTACTTTACAACTGTAAGTACACTTCCAAATCCCTGGTACAACTTGAATCACTCAGTTTACCTTCATTTTCTACATCACAAATAAATTTATAACTCGAAATCCACTTAGCTAGCTAATTTGACCACTTTAGTTAACTATTTCCAAGTGCTCATTGAGAATAGGGCTCAATGTTTATTGTCAATTATTATTAAAATTAATAATAATCCAACATGCATTCTATAAATAAACATGTGATCTATAAATAGAACTTCCTTACATACATCTATAAATAGAATTTTCTCACGATGTATAAATGAAACTTCACCCAGAAGAAATGGCACGTGGGCCCACCTAGGTAGGTCACTTCACTAGGATGGGATGCTATTTTGGATGCCATTTCTTGTTTTCTTGTTGCAATCTTCAACACTCCCTCTCAATATGAAATGATAATGCTTTGCATGCGACATGCAACTCCATGCATTCGCCTGCATAACCTTTTCATGCACCATGCAAACTCATGCATGCGCCATGCAACTCCATGCATGTTCCATACAGCACTTGCATGTGCACTGAAAAATCATGCATGAGCCATGAAAATCCATGCATGCACCATGCACCCTTTATACAACATTTTTAGCTGAATAGCCTCCAAACAATTGAATCAGTATAATGAATTTGTCATCAAAGTCTATTTGAGCTCTCTTGAGTATATGTACACATGTCTTCCAAATCCACTCATTGTTGACCTATGAATCCATGCCTCTGCCTTGCTATCAAATCTGATCCGTGCTCAGGTATCTGAAACTTCCTTTGATACCATGTCCTCACGACATGGCCACATCAATCAACTAGTCTTGTTACTTTTCTCTATGGGATCCTCATAGCTAGGTTCGATTCATGAGATCCACACCATCTCAATGAATCATAGCAGAAAAATTCTTGAGGATAATCCATGCATGTTGCCCTACCTCTCCTTTCTTGGAGTATAGCGCATGCACTTCCTCTTCCCATCTTGCACAAATTTATACACTTGAGTGGTTTTCTTGCTCGATGATCCTCATCTTGTGGTTACTCCACATCAGGGTTAGCTCTTACCTGCATGCAAATCCAAATCCCTCTCAAGGAATTAAATTGTATGGCTTTCTGCTTCTCTTGTTGACTCTACTGTGAAATCCAATACGTAAGAGTATATAGATATTCTTAACTCAAATCCCAACCTTCTTCCCTGTTGCTTTGTGTCATGAAGGAAAACCTTCACTAAAAACAACATCACAGCCTCTATCCTCTAACATTGTATTGAGACCTTCAAATTTTTCTGACACAGTACATACGTTATCTTTTAAATTAAAATATTTTACTTTGTATGAGAAAGTTAATGGTACCAATGCAGTGTAGCTGTATCATCCGTCACCCAACTCAATATGCATACGGGAGATCTTTCTCACTCCAAGTCAACTAGAAAAGTTTCTTATCTCCCAGATCATGTGAAAGAGCCTTTTTGCACCACATATCAGTACCCACCTCGGGCCAATGCACTTGACACCATAGACACGATCAATGATAGTAGAATTCAAATTTATGAGGAAAGAGCCTCCATAGGTCTGACTCAGCCCAAGCCATCTTGTTCTTCTTCTTTTGTGGAAAATTTTGTAGCAATATAATTATACCAGTAGCCAATTAAAACATGCTTTGGACATGTTGTGCCTCCTGCCATCTTCACCGACCTCATATTTAGAATGGAATTTCTTCCCTTTCCCTTCTTTCTTAGCGTCCAAAGAATCCTCATCATCATTCTTTACAGTGAAGATCCATCTCACAGTGTTTAAAAACTTGAACTCCTCACACCCAAGTTAAACCCACAGTTGTTCCCAATCGGTAGTTTTTTCCGTCCATTGATAGAGTCTTCATAAGCTGTTCCAAATCTTGAGTCCCAAGAGGTAATTTGACTAAATGTCCTTAAAAAAACTTAATCCTACTCCAAACACCACATCTCTACAGTGGAAAAAAAAAAATTTAAGTATATTGGAGATAGTTTGTTCTTTTTACCATGCCAGTCTTCCTGAGTTTTATAACAATGCAATTTCCTATGATTAGCTTGCTTTGGAATAGATCAGTAAAAGCCTTCCACATAGCATATGGTGTGGCTTTCCATAAAGAGCTTGAGACAATGTGGTCGTATACCTTCCAACACAATCCTCCTCACCCTTACCGCTTTCTCTTGCCACTTATCAAGTACTACAACACACTGTCCAGTAGGCTTATTGACATCTTTTGTCAATGAATTCCTTCAAGCCATTATCTTCCAACACCACCTCTATCCTATCCCTAGTTTGCTTCCCTCTAGTGCATGCTCTGGCTACAAACATTGACCATTTTGATGTTTACTCAACTATCGCACCAATAAATTCTTGAGAAAATTTGAATTGTTTCCACCAAAAAAACTCGGCTCCTGCTTAAAAATTGCAATTTTGTGCTACGATACATGTAGAATTTAAATACAAATTATTTTATGCAGTTCTTCTCCTTATCTAACAATTATACTGCTCTTAAACATAATCGTCTCTACAAAATTATTTCGGAAATTTAAAACCGTGTAGTGCCTTAGCATGAAGAAAGAATAGATCAAAACACAGCACCGGATATTATCGGGAAAAGTACTACCGGCTCAAAGACCCTCTATCATATATTTGTATGTTCCACGAGAATCATGGAAACAATTACATACAAAACTCTTCTCCATGAGAGCTCTTAGTACATATTTTAATTATATAACGATTGTCCATAGAAAAATTGAAGAATTATAGCCAATTTACTATAGCCGGCTTTACTTGCTACTCCATACGCAATTCGATGAATGAAATCCTTAATCCTGGAAATAATTTCAAACACTTCCTCATGATCTTGGTATCACAGACATGTGGTGTTATACTTCACACCTAGGTAGCACTAATATGTAATATTCCTAAATTAGCATGCATGCTAATAGGAATATTGATTTTGGTTGCACTTAGTAGTTGAATAGTAAGGAAGAGACCCATAAATTTATATTGAACTAGCATAAAACCTCTTGGTATGAAAAGGGAGATCATTCTAGTAATTTGGATTTGACACCATCATGTGTGAACAAGGGAAAATGGATGTGGACAAGTCAAGTTTGACTAAGTCAACAACATTCATGAAGAGGAATGGATCATCAAAGCATAAGATCAATATGAAAAAGACAGTTTAGACAAACATATAAGGAACTAGATTGAAGACACTTGGGTGTGAAAGAGGTGAAGCATGTTGAAAAGAAGTCACTTTGACAAATCAAACAACGTGGTTATGGAGGGAGTGGCCTTAATGGGGGCCTACTTGTGAGTTTTGGAGGAAATAGTCAATGTGATGTTGGAAACCTAATGGGTGGGACCCAAAGGTGACGAGGCTCCACATGGGTATAAGGAAGAGAATGGAAGCTGTTGGGTTAGCTTGATGATTATTGATTTTTGCTCGTCCATGAATCTTGTGCCTTCTCAGTACATTTGATTGAGATTGCGGTGTTGTTTAACCAGGCATTTTCACTTGGGGATTCCCCTTCTCCTTCCTTGGAGTGATCTATGAAGGGAAGACACTGTCGTTCATTTTCCACATTAGGCTTGAGGTTTGTGTCTCCTTCAACTGTCAATGCATTTTAAGTCTAACATTTTTGCGGGGTGTTGCAAATGGAAGGATCACAAACACCACTTCCCACAACCGTTTCAGAGGAGGAAGCATTCCTCTCTTTGGGAGATCGGTGAGGGAGATTTACAGAGCATATTTTACATCTTGGCACTTGGCCAAAGAATTTCCCATCTCTCTAAATACGGGTACCTTGTAGGAACTACGTGTTCTCTCTGATATTTGCGGTACTTGGTCAGACACTTGATCTTGGAAACTTGTTCCTTGGAAAGGGCCAACCCTCCTCCTGGAAAGATTTCTGAGAGCACATCTTCTTCTACTCCTTGTACTTTTAGCTATATATATCTGAGCTATGGCTGTACATTATTTCCATGTCTGAATCTACATATCCATCATTTTATACTTGTACTTTCATGAAGCCCTTGCGGGTTATTCTGTATTGTAATAAGGAAGAGATCTCCATTTTTCTCAGCCATTGAATGATTGAAATCTACACAAGTCTATTATTTTCTTCTAAATTTTTGCATAAACCTTATTAAATAACATTTTTCAAATGCTTCAAGATTTTTGTAGGCATAAGTCATGGGGTTAGGGAATTTTGAGTTGTATTGGCTTGGGAGATAGTTTAGCCTTGGCTAAGAGTGATTTGTTTTTCTCCCATTCAATATATGAGATGTATAATATTAAAAATAAGGATAAAAGTCCCATTTCTCATAGTTATAGCTTAAATTACGGAAAGCATTTTTATGGTCCATATTCTTGCATTTCCCCAACTTTTGGGATCATAAAAATCATAATAAGTTTATGTTGTAACATTAGTTGATGGATAAGTGTTTCTTAACACATTTTATGAGTTGATAGCTTGCTTATATTGAGCATTGTGTTGAGCATTGTTTCATCCCTATTTGGGAATATTACGGTGGTATCGAGCATAATCTTGGCTCGGCTATTGAGTTTCGGCCATTATTCTATCGGAAGAATAAAGAAAACAAAGAGAAGGAGCAGATATCGGTGATGGAGGAATAGAATTACTCTCATCTTTGATGTGAAGAAAGACCTCTCTGAGGAGGTTAAACGGAGATGAAGGAAAGATGTAATGCAACTCCTAGAGAGAGTTTGAGGAGAGGAAAGTGGAGTGAAAGAGACCTCTAGAAGGTTTCAGAGGATTAATACCCATGCCTTCCTATTGCATAGAAGATAAGAATCATGAAAGAGAATTTGGAACATGAGGATTACTAAGTGGGTACACAGCCAGAATACAAATATAACTGAAGTTTAAAGATAGCTCTTCCTCAGGTTATCATTTGGAAGAAAATATGAAGCCACTACAATGGATGATAAGGAAATAGATTTCTCTTGTCTACTTTTGATGGATCCCCACATGCAACCAAAATCTTGGGTGATGAAGCTAGAAACATTCTTCCTACTACATCAGGTAGCCAGAAGAGTTGTTGAGATCTTGTGACACTTTTGGAGGGTAAGGCAAACACTTTGGATGAAGCCCATGTGAGTCATGCAAGAGTGTATAATTTGCAGATTTCACTCGGAAGATCAAAATATTTGATAGAAAGATCGAGAGAAGGAGGAGCCCTCACCACCACTTGAGGAGCCTTGTACCAGCTTGGCCCCATCACAATCATGGAGGAGCCGGCCATCCATTACAACGATTGAAGAACCATCACGGAGGAAGGAACTATTGTGACACTTCCAAGATGTTCCTAAGTTCCACCAGATATGCATGAATTTCCATTTTATATCATTTTAGAAAATATTGTGGGAAGCCTTGGAAATATGTCTTTACATGATCAAGGATCAAAACACATTGCTTGATTTGGAGTAGCAAACACATTCCGCTATCTGACTTTGGTTTTGATTAAATAAGGGAAATTAAAAAATCATCCTAATGCACCCTTATTGAGTTGCATGCAACATTTGGGGTTGGAATATATTAGGTTCAGTGTTTTGGTTATATTAGCGAAGACCAGGCAGGTTCTTATCAGAGAACCACTTTGGACTGGGATCTAGCCCCACGGACCCAGAGGGATCATATAAATAAAGGCAAAGAATGATATTTATTTGAAGCTCAAATGAGAATTCAGGCTAAAGTCACATCAGGAAGCAGCAGAGGGGTTTAAAATATTCTAAATTTTATTTGGGTTGGTCATGAGATCATTAACTAAGAAAGTTATGGAATGAAAGAAGCGAGGAAAAGCGACAAAATGTTTCGGTAAAATGATAAGGTTAGGAATGTGCCATCCATTGGGCTATGGAGTCATGATAGGTACTTGCTTCTTTAGCCAGGCTTTCCGCAGGTCAGAATCCATCCCATGCTGAGATCTTTGACATAGATGGTGAAATGGAAAAATGAGGAGTGAAGAAGAGACAATAAAGAGGCTGACTTAAGATCGGACGAGGAGGCCATCTAAAACTCCATATGCAGCTGTCATACTCTCAAGAGAAAACACTTAAGATTTAAACATAGAACTATGCCTTAGATGGAGAGAATTTTAACCTTAGGTAAATACAGCTCAAGGGATCTTGAAAGGCCAATCTATTGGAAAAGGACCCCAATGGACGAGGATAACTCTAAATCCACGGTATCCCAATTCTTCCGGCTTAAACCCAACGAACATCTAAAAACTTAACAAACCAGAATTTCACACATTTAGCTAGTAAGTGAATAAACTACTACATTGGTTAGTACTTGAATTTTCTCTTAGATTCCCTCCTCCGGCAAAAAGCTCCAAGGATAAGAAGAGTAGTGGGCATTAAGGTACCATGTACGGGTATATCTTAGCTGCAGTTGATTCTTATAGGATAAATGGACAACATGAATAAAATGAAATAAGACAAAATAGAGAAACATCACCGTAATATGTAGACCCAGAATCTTTCGTGATGCTTGTTTAATTGATGTGAAAAAACTAAATTATACCTTTAAGCTCAATGAAATTCTTGATTCCAAAACTTCTCCTCAGCCCTACTACCTTCTCAAATACTTGAATTTGCTCTCCCAAAACTTTCTACTGATAAACCGAATCCTAAAGCGCAACTACAACAACAACAATACTACAATATGTTTCTCGTCGGTTCTTACCTCAGGAGAATGAGCCTTCGTAGGAAGTGATATAAATTATTAGCATCGGTAATAAATTGGAGGAAGTATCACCACTACCTTAGCCATCCTCAGTTCTTTCTGTCCAGTTGGAGTCTCTTGTGGGAGTCGATATTTGACCATGAATGTGTTCTTCTGAATTACTTCATCTGTAGAACTTTCATTCCATCTTGACAATTAGTTATTTGAAGATTAGGTTCCATTAGCTATTATTTTTGTCTTGGCCAGGTCTTGACTTACTACGTGGTGAAATGGCTTTTAGGGCTAGAGGCTTGAACTTATGCCAGGAGGTGTACTCTGAAATCGTTATGAAAATACGAGATATGGCTTATTTCATGTCACATTATTCCATTTTGTGTCTTTATCCTTTGAATAAGAGTTAAAACATTTAATCGCTTCAATTAAGTTTGATACCTGCAATCACTGTATTTGATACAGCCTTGTTTATGTGGCCTCTCACAATGTTTGAATCACACCATGTTGTGATTGGAAAGCGAGTGATTCATCACTCTGCTATCACATTACCACAGCTCGATAAAATCATTATAAATCCAGGAGTACGTAGGGAGGAATGTTGTGAAACTGGAGGAATTAATTATTGCAACTATAAGAGCTTGATGCTGTTGTAGTGGAGGAAATGATAAAAAATTTCACCCAAATGGCTGAAGATTTAGAATGGAGGTTTGGTCAATTAAAGGATTCGGCCATCTGATTGATCATCACCAATGATGTGTTGAGGGCCAGCTACAACTGAAGTCATGTACTGCAAGAGAATTCGGAGAATATTTTAAGTCATAAAAATCAAAGCTTTAAGGTTTTGGAGTGAATGCAAAGGAAATTATGAAAATGAAATGAAAGCAGGGCTTGATGGGGACTTTGGTCTACTTGGGCGGAGAGCGTTAACATGGCCGTCAGATCTGGAGAATTAAACGGTTTGGATAGCTCGATGAATTTCCATGTGTGATGAACAAAAATAAGATAGATTTCTGAGATGCAATAGACCATGGAGGTCTTAGTCAGCAGACGGTTGTGTGATTGCTTGATGTATGGAAGTTGTGGGGACAAAGGAGGAAAAGAGTGGATTAGGAAGGAAAAAAGCTGAGTATGTACTGGCACCTAAGAGCGATTTAGAAAATGTAGCCCCAAAATCATATATGCTCCTGTTGCGTGACACATGGCTCTAGAAAATCACTTATATCCAATTGTAAATATTAAAGGCGTTAAATTTAGACTCAAACAATGCGATACTACTGCCATTGCAGCGTTAGATACGCGGGCAGGAAAATGGACGGTGGGGAATGTCACGTCGGTTAAGTGGAAACTTGATCCTTAAGCCTGAGGTTGATTAAAAGCCATCCGATCTGGGAGGATATATGGTGGCGGGTCGGTCCGGGGATGACCAATACGAGAACCACCTGGGGGCGAGTGGAAGGAAGTCCCGGACCGTTCGATCAATCGGGATGGATGGTTACATAGTCCAGCCAGAGTGCTTCAATGGGAGGACCAACGATATGGATTAGGCAGTGCCGATGAATGCCGATTGAAAGATACAAATGCAGTTGGAGGCAGATCATGGGATCCTCATGTAATCTGGGGCTAGATATGAGAGAGAGAGTGGGCAAAATTTATTGAGGTCGTGCTGTGTGCAGATCTTCATAGATCAAGCGTGGAAACAAACGGAAGTGAACAGTATAAACTCTCGCTAGAGATTTTTTGTTTATGAAAACAAAACACGTGGAGCCTAGATTGTGATAAGCGCCGGGGCTTAAGCGCTTGATCTCGGGCATAGGGCATATGGTGGGGAAGTGGTTAAGAGGGGCACGTAAAAGGAGACTATGCTTGCTATATGAAAAATGAGTGATTTTGGCCTAGTGCAATGCTTTTAAAAAGGCCAAAGGGATTGGTAGGGAGAATAAAGGGTTTTTAAGCCAAAAAGGTTCTTGTAAGGTTTAAAAGGGGGTTGAGATGATTTAGAGGGGTAAATGCAGGAATTTAGAAGTTTCTGAAGGAAGTGAAAAGGTAGTGAAAACAGAGGTTTAGATGGGAATGAAAATATGGGGAAATGGGGCCTTTTGGGGCAAGAATTCACTGCAGATGAAGAGCTTTTAGCCCAGAGCAATAGTGAGGATTTATCAAAGGACAAAAGGCACAAGGAGGCTTCAAGGATGATGTGTTTGGAGAATTTTCACGTTTATATGAAGGCTCAAAACTTGTTTATTTTGTTTGCTATCAAAAAAATTCATAGGGGTAACAAGGTACTAAAGGTACTGAGACATGATGAACATTTATACCACTTTATAATTGATGTTTTACCTTGACACACTTGGATCCTTATGGATTCAAGATGAACATTGATGTGAGTCTTTTGGAGGTCATCTGGAGTTACATTTCAGCATGCATGGAATACTGAGGAAAATCGATTTGAGGAGAATGGTAGTCTTCATTTGGAAAGTGCAGATGAGCATGATGGGAGGCATCCACATATGGATGAATGGGAATAGATGGAAAACAAAGGTTAGTGAGTAGCATAAATCCTTGACACAAGACGACAAAGAGCAAAGTTTGTGTTGGCTACTCTTGAGAGAGTTGGCCATCATGTGACATACCCTTTGTGAAAATTATGTTGAGAATTAGAGTACATTACACGCTTATATGATATGAAAATGGAAGATTTGTTTGTATGAGAATCATACAAGGCAACTATCATGATATTACTCTATGGCTTGTATGAGGGAGAGATAAAGGCAACAGTTATTGTTTGCTATGGTTGTTCTTGGGAGAGTATGGGTATAATTTTTCCCATACTTATCATGTCCTTCTAGAGAGAGATAGCACATTAAATTCTGAGGCTACCCTTTGTAGCTGGAGGACAAGGAAAGGCTTCCACATAGGAAGATCTTCTCACATAGCGGCATGATGGTGGATAGCTTTGGCCTTGAATGTCAAAGGAGAGGAGTCATGGAGTGTAGACCTTATCATATGACCACTTAACAACATCACCTAGGATTATGCTTCTATTGTTGGAGGTATTCAAGGAAATTATGCATCATCCTTTATTTTTCTTGCGAATTTGTAGAATATTCTCATGGGAGGACTCATCCATGGACCTCACACCAGCTTCTCCACTATTACATATTGTCGTATCTCTGACACTTATTGGTTGTCCCATTGAGTATTGTATCTTCTCATCATATTAATTGTTGTTTCCCACATGAGAGCAAGATTATTCTTCGGTTTCATGATGCTTTAGAGACAACCTTTATATGTGATGATAAATAAATACTCCAACTTTGGAAAGTGTATTTTATTTTGATTATTAACAAATTTGATATATATTTCTGATACTACACGAAAATGAGCAAACATGCACATATAGTAAATCATTGGGAAACCAACTTGCCACATATTATCAATCCAACAGTTGAAATCTGTATTTATTATCGATTGAGAAACGCTGAAGTATCATCAAACTTGCACCTTGGTAAAAATTTCTAATTGGATGCAAAATGTGTACCATTCATTTTTTATGGAATGGTTTTGGGCTACCATGATTCGCGTTAGAGAGAGGATCTCTTGGAATCATCCAACCTTCTTCTTGCCACTTGGGAGAACAGCCTTTTTCCTTGGATGACATGTTCTCTACCTTATCCACTTGTTGGAGAGAAGAGCGATAGGGTAGACCACCTACCATGTTCGGCTATTACATTACCTGTATTCCAGAGCCAAAGGTGGAGGAGATTCTTCATAGTGCACACTGGAGGTGGCTCATTTTGTATGGATGATAGCTTGGGGATGGAGGAGAGGTTTCACATAGATAATAGTTCCCAAATGCATTTTCATACTCCATGCCTTGGAGGACCTCCTGGGTAACACAGTTTCCTCCTTGAGTACTTCCATTTTCCTTGATGATGGCCATTGGGATGTTCACCCAAAATGCCTAGCTTGTATGCTTAGGAGAGCCTTATGGAGAGTTCATTGTTGAGACAACATCATATTCCTTGGGAGTTCATCATATGAGGATGCTACACGGGGAGGAGAGAAACTCTTAGTTCTATCCTTGCAGTTTCTTACAGGGACAAGCAACACTTGGGAGGGAGAGGCCCTTAATATTCCTAAGAATTACCGCATGCTAGCCAGATAGTAATTTTGGTTTTTACTTAGTAGTTGAATAAGAGCTGGAAAGGGCCATACTTAACTGAACTGGCATGAAAACCCTCTTGTGTGAGGATCATTTATAGTATTTGGATTTGACACCATCATGTGTGAACAGGAAAATGGATGTGAGGTGAAGTCAAGAGTTTGACCAAGTCGAAGTAGCATTCATGAAGGAGTGGATCATCAAAGAAAATGAAACAATCTGAACAGGATCGGTTTAGAAGAACGTATGAGAACTAGATTGAACCTTGGGTGTGAAAGGGGTGAAGCAAGTTGGAAAAGGTCAACTTGACCAAATCAAACGGCATGGTTATGGAGGAGTGGCCTTAATGGAGGTACAACGCGATTTTGGAGGAAATTGATCATGTGATGTTGCAGGAAACCATAGTAGGATGAGTTTAAAATTAGAGCTCACATAACTTATAAAAGGAAGAGAATGGCAACCCATTTGGGTTATCTTGTTGGTCTTGATTTATAGTGCATGACTATTGTGCCTTATCCAATTGTTTAGTTGAAGTTACGTGTTATTTAGCACAAGGCATTCTACATTTGGGATTCCTTCTCCTTCCTTGAGTGATCTCTTGGAGGAAATTCAACCTTTAATTTTCACATTCAGCAGGCCAACATCCTCCTTAATCTATGATGTTATTTCCATATACAAAAGTATAGTGTTGTTGCAGGGGTGTGTTGTAGTGGAAGGATCACAGCACACTTCCTAAGCTTGTTTTCGAGAGGAGGAAACATTCCCCTCTTTGGAGATTGATGAGAGAGATTTCTGAGTATATTTTTACATCTTGGCACTTGTCAAAGCATTTCCCATCTCTGATGAATTCCCTTTCGGAACTACGTCATTTCTCTCAATGTTGCGATGAGGTCAAGACCCTTGATCTTGAGCTTGTTCCTTGGGAAAGACCAACCTTCTCTGGAAAGATTGTCTGAGCATCTTCTTCTACTCCTTGTACTTTCTAATATATATATATATAGAGCTACGGTATAAGCAATGTTATTTCAGATCTAGATCTACATATGCTGTCATTTTATACTTGTACTTTCATGAAGCCCCTTCTGGGTTATTCTCACATTTATATGTATAGAAAGGAAGAGATCTCCATTTTTTCTCAGCCATTGAATGATTGACATCTCCTAATATATTATTGCTTCTAAATTTCTACATAAACCCTCATTAATCACGCTTTTCACATGCTTGATTTTCTATATAGGCTACATTCATGGGGTTAGGGCATTTTGAGTTGTATTGGCTTGGGAGACTGTTTAACTTGGCTACAGTGATTTTTATACATTATATATAGCAGAATCAGCATAATGTAAGAAATAAGGGATCCAAGTCCCATTTCTCTGCATTTATCGCGTAAATTCCTAAAGACAACGTTCTTATGGTCATAAATGCCCATTTCCCCGACTTTTAGGATCATGTAAAAAGCAATATAAGTTGCTCTTTATGCTGATGAAATTACGATCATCTAAGTATTTCTTAACACATTTTATGAGTTGATAGCTTCTTTGCTATTCCAAATTGTTTTCAATTATTTTGCATCCCTATTTGGGAATATTACATAATATCATGGCTAATTGTTACACTTCCTTTCACCTAAGTCTCAATGGGTATCCATTGGATATGAAATGCATGTATTTAATAATTATTAAATATTTAGATGCATCAGGCCACTAATTATGAATTAATTAATTAATTCACTTGATCTCTCACTAATTGTATTGTCTTCATTTACAACTAACCACCAGTGAGTTTAACTCTTAAGCGAGTTAAAATACTTTACAAGCCCATTATACTTCCGGGTTTCCTAGAAGTTGTGTAAGAGGAAAGTATACACGAGATGCTTCTGAAACCAACCTTTTAGATGCGCAGTCTAGCCAATGCGCATCAGAAGGGCTCTCTCTTTATAATTTATCTTTTGTTCTTGAAGGTTTAGGCTAGTTATAGATTCAAAGTTTGTTTTGGGAAAATGGTGGAATCCACAGACTAAGGGCAAGGTTGAGAGCTTAGGTCCATTAGGGCTATGAGTCAAAGGATGGCCTGTCTTTAAGTTTTTATTCTGTACAAGATGGTATTATGGGGGCAAGATAGCTAGGCAGAGAACAATCCTTAAAATTTAAAGTGGAAGGATGATCCTGAAGGGATGAAAGGCAGCTGGGAAATCTCTTCACCATGTTGAAAGAAAGTGATATTTACAATAAAAGAGCAATGAAGGATTTCTTTATTATAGTAATCAACAATGTTAAAATTAGCAAAGCGAGGAGCATTTAAGAATTCATGCTTATAGCTAATTTAGAAGAAAACAATTAAGAACACAATCACATTTTGAAAGCAGTACAATTAACAAGTGTTTGTTTCAATCTTTTATATAAATTATTAAATGGATATGATAGTACATTAAAACTAATATAAAATTTGAGACAAAAGGTAAAACACTTATTGACGTAGTCCAACGCAGATACGCAGCAAGTCGATTAACAAATGCGTCATCAAATGACCACAAGTAAATTTCTCCAAAAGCTTTTGTCGGAAACTCTCAATGTTAAATGAAGTAATAGAATCCGCTACCAAATGCATTCCAAGAGTGGAGTATTTATACAAATTCTAAACTAAAAATATCTTGAAAAAATATCAAATTGGTTCTGAAATCTCTCTAACTATGTTACATAAATAGAACTAAAGTAAAGGACACTCAAACTAGTTGTACATATTTTTGATGGATGGGTGATGACAAAGGAGAATTCGAATTTGATCAAATCTTAGTTGATGATGAGGCATCCAAGTCACTAGCTGCTTCCTTTCTTTGTGCAATCTGCTCCAACAATTCTGCAACAAAGGGTCCAATGATATCTTCGTATTTCTCAATCTACGCCAATAGATATGTAAAAATTGAAAGAGGATATTGTGGATTAATATGTTGGTGAGATAAACCTCTTTCAGTTTCCAAAATTTCCTCTCCAGCCTGCATAATATTCTCTGTAAAAAATATGTGTAAAAGCAGTTTCTGAGTCTAGCCTCTAAAGATGTGCATGTATCTCTCATTCTGAAATTACTGTGCACAAAGTGAGATGGGATTTTACAGCATGGGTCCCTTAGACAAAACCTCCTTCAGTTTATTAAATGTATTTCTAATTAGCCCACAATATTCTCTGCAAAATGATAAACAAACACACTAATTTTCTGCAAAAAAGTGCTTTCCAACTTTGTTTAATATTTTTAAAATATAATAGCTGTTAGAAAAGTAGGAGAAGTTTTTGTAGATGGTACTCTTAATAAAATAAACCTCCTTCAGTTTTGAAAAATTCATGTTATATTGATGCAATGATGTCATATAACAATAGACTAAAACGTACAATTCTTTTAAAAAACATTCCTTTTTTGTTGTGTTTTTCTTTTACTTTTTTGCTCTTTTAATTTGTTTTACTTTCCCTTCTAGATAAAATTCTATTGGTGAAATTTATTTCTCATCTCTTTTACCATTTTACTTCCTCTGTAATTACTTTTCTTGTTTACCTTTGGTAACTCTTCATCAACACCATTTTAACTTGCACTCGACTTTTACATTTGCTTCCCAACACGATACTCTTTCGTGACTATGCTTTTTCCTATCACTGTATTCTCATTTCACTTTACCATTATTATGCAGGAACATTTCATCATTCAATCTCTCTCGACTTTGTATACAATTTGTTTGTTGAATAGAAGATATTGAATTAAAATCTACGAGAATTTGGAGTAAATAAAATTTTGCTCAATATTGTGGAAATTGTTGGTCCAATCCATATTAAATAAATGTACCTCATTTCTTGGAGAAAAGCTGGTTCTTTAACGAATTAACGAAATGATGGCGGGGCCATGCCACCGCAGTAGCGGCCGGAATCTTGAGTGAATCGATTAATTACGGTGAAATTTGAAAATGTAATGGAGAACGCTGTCGTTTTCAAATATGGCTCCGCGGAAAAACAGGAAAAATGGCTTTATTCACAAATAAAGGGATTTTAGTTTTTGAGTAGCGTGCATATTAGTCTGTTGTATTGATGGCGGGAATTAGGCGATGCTTGATGGCGGTAGCGGTGATCCCTTCGCTCATAAAACGAAGTGGTTTTGAGCAGGCGGTAATGATTTATAAAAGTAGCGACCGCGATGAATGAGCTGGTCAAATGCAATCCCGGCTGGTTATTATTAGGTGTATTGGATGGCTAAGCGGAAAAACGTTAAACGTCTTGATACATTAGTGCAGGGATGATGCAGCCGGTGGAAAGAGGAGAAGGTGGCTGATTTATTAATGCTGGAGCCCAAAATGAGTTTTACAACGTGATTATCGTTATTAATCATCCCAGGGGAGCTTAATTGTGGAAAGTTGGTTATTAACTGGTGATAGTGATTAATCCCACCATATAATGGAAAGAATTAGGTAAGTTTGTTATTACTTGAATTATTAAAGTTAAAGTGTGGTGGGATACCAGGTGGATGAGCCAGGTTGGCATGAAGGATTTTTCCAAAGTTTAAGTTTAAGCAAAACAAAGGTTTGATCCTTTTGTATTAAACATATAGAATTACATGTTTAAACGTTATTTGAGTATTTCTATTTATATGGTAGTAAATAAACATTATTTAATTACCATAGGGGCGGGACCCATGCTATAAGGGATATATTTAACCAAAGGGTTTGTATAGCGGGTTTAATAAATATTTGGGGAGTAATTACTTTGGTTAAAACATAATAGGAGTTTTAGGATATTAATTTAAAAGGAATTATATACTTAGGATAAGGCATTTTTACTAGGGATTTAGTAAATAGAGTTAAATGTAAATATGACAAAGGACAAGGTAAAAAAAAAACTCAAAATACTTTTTACATCTAAGTGACAATTTGGCAAGTAAATTACAATATATCATCTTCAACACTTAAACTTAAAATATTAGTTATTTTGAGGGATTTTATGGAAGTTTTGCATGATTTTCCTAAGCAAAATGGGATTTTACTTAGGAAAAGGTTAAGGAAGTGAATGATATAATGATGAATTATCTTAGAATAGCAGGTCTTTTGAGCATTTGACAGAGATTAGGTCCACTCAAAAGTCAAAGGAAATGCCTTGAGAGCCCCTTTGATCTCCATTACCTTAGTACTTTCAGAGGGAAATTAGTAAAACTTTAGGCGAAAGTGAGGAAGTTAATGATTTTGACTTTCACTTCTTCATTGATTTTCAGGTGTATTTCACCTTCGGTATTTGTGATGAAAGTAAAGGATCAAAAACATGTAGCCGTATTATTCATGGGATAAACTTTGTATACATCTACCTACCCTATCTACTACTACCATTTTCTCTTCTTTGTTAAGGTTGCATTTAGACTTGCAAACCCTTATCAAAATCTTCTTTTCTTTTACATGATAAATCTATCTATTTCTACCCTTATTACATCCAAGGGCCTCAGATTAAAGCTGTTGGAAACTGCTTTATTAAACTCTACCTATCTACTTATCTGCCAAGATTAGCCCATTTGAAGTGAATGTTGTCCTCTCTCTTAACAATTAGAAAATGAACTAGCTGACTTAAACGGTTAAATATTCTTGAATTATTAGCATAAAGTTTAGCCATTTTCAATTTGTTTTATTACATGAGAGTTAAAAGTAGTGGCATTAGAAACACACTTTCCTTGGCCTTTGTTTTTTATGGGCTTCATTTCTTTTACTTTTTGGCCATTTTTATTAATTTTACACTTTTTGATTTTTCTTTAGAGTGCCTTACCCTCTTTACACATTTTTAAATTTTTTGATTTTTGGTTTTCAAGAATATGGAACACCTTTATTTGTCCAAGAAAAATGAACATATTCCATAGTTCAATCAAGGTAATCATGAAAATAGCCACCTATTGAGCCTTGGTCTAACAAGCGGCTCCCTTGGGGGATGGCTTTTCCTTGTGAAAAGTCAAGAACAGCAGGTCAGATGCCTTAAAATGTCTTCAAACTAAACCATGTAATTTCCTTCTTCTGATAGCTTTATTGTATATATGATAGTGGAACTTTTGAAGCTTAGGGTCTTCGCTTCGGGCTTCAACTCCAAGAAGTCACCATCCAGTCAAAACTGATGCATTAGCTGTGGCTGAAAATCTTGAATTGAATATAGTCCTTTTTCTGCAACCTGAAATCTAATCTAAAACTAAAACAACACACAAAAATTTTCAAACCAACTTAATGAAAAACTAGCTAAAAATTGAAAAACTAAAAAATGCTCAAAATTCTGAGCTTATTAGCACTCATCTACCTACTCAATCTACTGTTCAACTGCTAGTTAGGTAAAATGAAATAGCCAATGCAACCATTCAAGAATTATGTACTTTGATAGATTTTGTTGCATTTTCTTGTTGATTATCAAAATTGTACTTCTGCAACCTATTAGAAACTTGTCAACAAATGAGAGGATAAGGAAACACTTGATTTCCTTTGTTGACTCTAGAAAATGTACAAAAGGATATTCCAAAATATATACACTGATGTTTAACTGATCTGAACAACTGTACATCTGTTCTGGATGGCCTCCATACCATGAATATGAAATGCTATTTTCATCTTTATCTCCATGTAATCTTTCAGATAAGATTTGTGATGATATTCCTACTGATTGTAATGTTTGAGTGTTGAATCCTTTATCATCTTGATTCTGAAAATCATAGTTAGTTAATAGAGGAATGCTTTGAATGCCTTCAATATTCAACATATCTGCTATTGGATCATGAAAATCTTGGGAAAATTGCTGGAACCTATGACATATAAAATTCCATGGGACTTCATAAACTTCAACAAGTTTCCCATTATTTTCTTTAAATATGTTATACCACATTTCCTTTAAAAGCTGAAATGGTTCAAAAAAAAGTGGTATGGAACTTTCTTGTGTCATTTGATCATTTATTTCAATGGGAACTGATAACTGCAATTGTGAAACTGAAAAATCTTGATCAATAGTTTCATTATCTTCTTTGTTGTCAAACACAATTCCTAAAGATTGCTGATTATTGATGGCATGATAGTTTTCTCTAATGAACTGAAATGAAGCAAAACAAAGAGGTAAAGAATCTTCACTTATTTCCACATTTTCTGCTCTTCCTTCCTCACTCTCATGGCTGATCTGTATTGGTTGATCGATGTCTTCAATCTGCTGAAACTGCATTTCTTCATCCTCCAAACTAGCTTCTGATATCTCTGTAAAGTTAGCTTGACTTTGGAGAACATAACTATCATCATAATGATCATACTTAGGCAAATCATCAAAATAATGAATGTCATCAAACATACACATTAGAACAATAGATTCCTCTTCCTCATATTGATTTGTAAATTCATTTTCTGATTTATGATAATTTGAATTAAGAGGAATTTTTTCATGGCTATCAACCTCTTCTATTTCTTCATGGTGATTTTGAATAAAAAATTCTTCTTTCATAGTGATCTCCTGTGTTATTTCATCTAGTTTTCTTACCAAAAGGTTGAGTTTTACCTCTGCAATTTTTTTCCTTTCCTCTTCTTCTAATTTCAACTTTTCCTGTTTGATTTGGAGATTAACTTCCACATCAACTGCAATATTTTGCATCTGTACAAGTGTTTTTGGATCTCTTTCTCTTAACCGAAATTCTATTTCTGAATCAAAGGCACTTGGATAATGCAAGAGAGCTGAATCATGAGGAGGTCTAATATTTTATGGCATTGAATAATAAACTTGATTAAATCTGTCAGAAAATTGTTGTATCGTTTCATTTGAATGTCTTTTTAATTGATTATATTCTTCCATGATCACAAAATGATTAACTTTTATTATCCATCTATCAAGGAAAAGTTTGATAAACTGTTGGAAATTTGAGATGCTAGCATTAGGCATATTTTTGAACCAACTCTTTATTCTATTTTGCAAAGAAAGAGCAAAAAGTCTGATTTTAACATCATCTTCATCAATCTCAAATAAATCCAAATAATTCTCAAAACCTTGAATATGTTTTGGGGCAGTGATACCATTCTCTCCATCAAATCTAGGAAGATACTTGTAGTATTTTTTAGGAAAATCATGGAGTATAGGAGGTAAAATAAGGGGCTTATATCTATCTAGAACTTTATATGGCACAGGGATATGTACAGGGATTGCAAGATCAGTCTTGATTATTTGAGGCTTCTTAATTGGAAAATGATCATCATTAGATTCATAAGAAAGCTGCTCAAAAAGATTAGGAGAATTATTACTTACAAACTTCAAAGGAAAATAACTAAAAAATAATCTAAGATCTTCTATAAAATACAATATACATTGAAAAAATTTCTTAATGAGAAAGAACATAATGTCTTGGATTAAGATCCAAGTTGAAAGCCTGATCTTTCCATATTGTTCTTTGAGGTTCATTCCTCCAGTGGAGTCTTGATTATGAAATGGATTTGGAGTCGCCAGGTGGATGATTTTAACCTTTGTGTGTCTGATCCCTGTCCACCATCATAGATCAGATCTAAACCTGTAAAACAATTCTGAAAAAAAAGTTAGTTCTTTAGGAAACCAAATTTTGAATATTTTATGATTATTTTATTTTTTATGAATTTTCAAAACAACTTCTATGATTTCTTTAAGAAATTTAAGATTTTTAATTAAAATTTTCTCAAATATTTATTGAACTAGAGAGTCTGATTGAATGTTTTGAATCCAAAGTTTAGTTTATAAGCTAAACCAGAGATAGACTGAAGCAGCATTTGTTTACTATGCAGTTGCAGAGCAAAAGCATTTCAAAGGCTACCTGGCTGATCTTCAGACTCTGTCTATACCTTATAAATCAAACAATAGTATCAATAAAATGATTCAGTTCCCCAGTGGAGTCGCCACTATGTTATCACTCAGGTTTTCCTAGAAGTTGTGTAAGAGGAAAGTATACCCGAGGTAACCACAAACCAACCTTTTAGATGCAGAATCTAGCCAATCTGCATCCAGAGAGGGCTCTCTCTTTATGATTTATCTTTGTTCTTGGAAGGTTTTAGGCTAGTTATAGATTCAAGAGTTTGTTTTGGGAAAATGGTGGAATCCACAAACTAAGGGCAAGGTTGAGAGCTTTCGGTCCATTGGGCTATGGAGTCAAAGGATGGCTTTACTGGATTTCTATTCTAAGCACAAGATGGTATTACAGGGCAAGATAGCTAGACAGAGAACAATCCTTAAAATTTAAAGTGGGTGGGATGATCTTGAAGGGATGAAAGGCGGCTAAGAATCTTTCACCATGTTCAAAAGAAAGAAGTGAAATGACTACAAACAAAGAGCAATGAAGAATTCTTTATTATAGTAATCAACAATGTTTAAATTAGCAAAGCAAGAGCATTTAAGAATTCATGCTTATAACTAATTTAGAAGAAAACATTAAGAATAATAACATTTGAAAACAGAGTACAATTAAGCAAATTATGTTTCAATCCTTTATGTAAATTATTCAGAAATGGATATGATGGTATTATAAACTAATATAAAATTTCAGACAAAGGGTAGAAAAACTTATTGAACTGTAGTCCAACACATGAATCCTGCAACAAGTCCAGTGCTTTAAATCGTCATCCAGTAAGCCACGAAAAATTTCTCCAAAAAAACTTTTATTCCGAAAATCTCAATGTTACAACAGAGTAATAGAATCCACCCCAAATGCTTCCAAGAGTGGAGTATTTATACAAATTCTAAACTAAAATATCTTGAAACAAATATCAAAATTGGTTCACAAATCTCTCCAACTATTTACATAAATAGAGATTAATTAAAGTACACTCAAACTAATGCATCTATTTGGAACTATTTTGTATGGATAGGTGATGACAAAGAGAAGAATTCGAATTTTATCCAACTCTTAGTTGATGATGAGGCATCCAAGTCACTAACTGCTTCCTTTCTTTGTGCAATCTGCTCCAACAATTCTGCAAACTTGGGGTCCAATGATATATTTTTATTTCTCAATCCGTAATAGATATGTAAAAAGTGAAAGCGGTTATTGTAGATAAATATGGTGGTGAGATAAACCTCTTTCATTTTCCCAAAATTCCTCTCCAGCTATGCATAATAGTCTCTGTAAAAAATATGTGTAAAACAGAGTTTTACAGAGTCTGAAAAATGGCCTGTAAAGATGCGCATTTATCTCTCATTATAAAACCAATGTGAAAAACCTGAGATAGGTTTTTGTAGATGTGTCTCTTAGGAACAAAAACCGCCTTCAGTTTTGTATGAAGTATTTTGGATTGGCCACAATCCTCTCTGCAAAATGATGACTTAAACTGGAATTTTCTGCAAAAAGTGCTTTCCAACATTGTTTAATATTTCCAAAACCATAATGGCTGTTAGAAAAGTGAGAGAGGTTTTTGTATATGGCCCTCTTAAGAACATAAACCTCCTTCAGTTTTTCAAAATTCATCTTTTATTGGTCACAATATTTTCTGCAAAACAATGACTAAAACATGCAATTTCTGCAAAAATGTTCCTTCTTGTTATGTTTTTTCATCTTTTTACTTTCTTGCTCTTTTGACTGTTTTACTTTCACTTTAGACAAAACTCACTATTGGTGAAAGTATTCTCATCTCTTTTTACCATTTTACTGCCTCTGTAATTACTTTTACTGTTTTACCTTTGACTGCTCTGTAACTTCATTTTAACTTGCACTCTGACTTTTACCTGATACACTTTAACCACTGATACTCTTTAACTGTTATACTTTTCCTATCCCTGTAATTTCTCATTTCACTTTTACCATTCACTGGGAACATTTCATCATTCTAATCTCTCTCTGACTTTGTATACAAACTGTTTGTTGAATGAAGATATTGAATTAAAATCTGAGAATTTGGAGTAAACAATTTTGTCAACTAGTATTGAAATTGTTGGTCCAAATCCATATTCTGATGGTAACCTGCTAAAATCAAACAATTTGTTAATGAAATCCAGGTCTCTATGAGGGGCGTTCAATGGGGTTACATTCAGGGCTGTCGAAGCTTCCATTTTGGTTCTTATGTATTCAAAATGGAAGTTTCTGGGTTTTCTTCACAGACCGGGCGCGATTTTGGTCTTACTGAGGGAAATTGGCACAATTGCAGGTTCAGGGGAACAATTTACAGTCGTAAAACTCAGGGAATGATCTTAGGAATAAGATTTAAACACTGATTCAGCGAAAAACAAGGAAAACAGAGTTTCATTTGAAGTTTCTGAGCGCTATAAGATAAATACCTGTTCTTCGAGGAAAACTGGCTTTTGACAGGTATCAGGCGATGGCAGGAGGGTACTTGAACACAGGTGCAGCGGAATCTTGGACCGAAATCAGATAGCACAGTAAATTTTAGCGGAAATTTGAAAATCGTAGCAGAAGGCGCAGTCGTTTTTAATAACGAAAATAACGGGAGAAACACGAAAAATTGGTTTTATTTACAAGTAAAAGGGGTTTTTAGTTTTTCGAGGAGTGACGTCATACTAGTACGGGCTGACATGGGCAGGGTCGGGCAGTAAGCGGTGATCCCGCACCGCTTATGGACGAGAGTGGTATTAGATGAGTGGGCAGCGATTCCATTGGATATTTGACGCGTGGCAAGTGAACTATTTGAAAACCACCAAGTCCCCGCGCGTTAAAACTCTGACGAAGGATGGGTAGCGGAATCGCCGTGGAGCGTCGATCTGTGGTGGGGTGATCCAACGGTGGAAAATACGGAGAGATGGTGGGATAGTTATTGCGCGGGCCCGGCAGGGTTTTAAACGCTATTAACTTTATTAATCATCCCGGGGGGCGTCTAATAGGCGGAGAGTATGGTTATTAATTAATTCAGATAATTAACTAATTCCATGGTTATAAAGGGTCGGGGTAAGGAATTGTGCGCGCGGGTTTTAATTGTGTTTGAAATGTCGAGTGGGATGCCAGGTGGATGAGCCACGTTGGCATGGGATTTTTCCAAGGTTTTGGTTTAAAAACAAAACTTCGGGTTTTTATCCTTTTTGTATTAAACATATAGGATTATATGTTTAAACGTTTATTTCGATATTTTTATTATATGACAAATTAATCAATGTATTTAATTTATCATAGGGGCGGGACTAATGTATAATGCTATGTTTTAACCAAAGGGCTTGTATAATGGGTTTTTATTCGAATGCATGGGGGAATAAATACTTTGGCTAAACTTTATAATAGAGGGTTTTTTGGGATATTTATATAAAAGGAGTTATTATACTTAGGATAAGGAATTTCACCAGGGATTTAGTAAATAGAGTTAAACATTAATATGACACAGGGACAAGGGAACTCAAAATATTTTGCACATCTAAGAAAGTGATAACTTCTGAAGTATTTAGCAATATCTCATCTTCCACACTTAAACTTAGAATAGTAAGTTATTTTGAGGGATTTTTATGGAATTTTGCATAGTTTTCCTAAGTAAAATGGGATTTTACTTAGGACAAGGCTAAAGGTGAATGATTATAATGATGAATTATCTAGAGTACTTAGGTCTTTTTTATCATTAGGCCGAGGGTCCGGTCCCTCCAAAAGTCAAGGAAATGCCTTGAGCCCTTTTGATTTCCAAATACCTTAGTACTTTGGGGGAAATTAGTAAAACTTTTGAGGGGAAAGTGATGAGGGAAGTTAATGAGTTTGACTTTGCTTGCTGTGAATTCTTCAGTGCATTTTTTGCTTGAGTACTTGTGATGAAGGTAAAAGATTAAACATATTCAGCACCATCATTCATCACATAAAACTTTGCAACACCATCTACCTACCCTATCTACTTGACACTCCCATTTTCTCTTCTTTATTAGGGTGCATTTAGACTTGCAAACCCTTATCAATCTTTTTCTTTTTTACAAGGAAAATCTATCTAATTCTACCCTTATTACATCCAAGGGCTCAGATTAAACTGTTGAGCACCTTTTAATAACTCTACTTATCTACTTATCTGCCAAGATTAAACTATTTGGTCAGATATTTATTCTCTATTCTATAACATGAAATTGAAATATGAATGAGTCAAGTTTAAACAGTTTGACTATTCATGAATTGTGGCAAAAGTTTTGACAAGCTGCACACAATTGCTTTATTACAAAAATGAAATAGTAGTGGCATTTGGATTTGCACACTTTCCTTGGTCTATTTTTTGTTTGGGGTTCATTTCTTTCACTTTTTTGACCATTTTATTTTTCTTACCCTTTGATTTCTCTTTTAGGGTATACCCTCTTTACATTTTTTAAATTTTTTTGATTTTTTGGTTTTTCAAGAATATGGAACACCTTTGCTCAAGAAAAAGGTTTGAACATATTCCATAGTTTAATCAAGCCAATCATGAAAAATGACACCTATTGGTATAGGAGTCTAACATGCCTCACTCTTGTTGAAGCCAAGTCTAGTGAAATAGTTGTCGATCCAAGTGTACCAAGCATGGGGTGCTTGTTTCAGCCCATATAGCACTCTTTTGAGCCTGCACACATGTGACTGATTGCTGAAGATCTCAAATCCTTCAGGCTGCTCAATGTACACCTCTTCCTCAATAATCCCATTAAGGAATGCAGTCTTCACATCCATCTGATGAATGTGCCAACCCATCTACGCTGAGAGAGCAAGGATGGTCCATATGGAAGAATACCCTGTGACATGTGCAAAGGTTTCTTCATAGTCAATCCCCTCGATCTGTGAGAAGCCCCGGGCAACAAATCTTGCCTTATACTTCTCGACGCTCCCATCAGCAGCTTGCTTTACCTTGTAGATCCATCTTGATCCTACAACTGATTTTCCCATCGGCCTTGGAACAATCTCCAAAGCATTGTTTCTGACAATGGAGTCATACTCCTCCACCATGGCATCTACCCATTTGGGGTCCTACACTGCTTCTTCGAAAGAAGATGGCTCTGTCACAATACACTTGATCATAAGAGCCATGTATCGAGTAAATCGGTCAAGTGACTGTCTCTGTCTGCACTGTGATGTAGGGACTCCTACATTCTATACTGCATCAAGCTTTAGTCTCTCAGCTTCTGTGGTACACTTTTTTCCTTGTCTGATTTTTGGTTCTGCATGAATGGAATCCTCCACTCCATGAATCTCCTCTTGTGGTTGATCCACATCTGGAGGCTCATCTTTCGGAACAAGCAGTTCCTTCACTACATGCAAGTCTAGATCCCTCTAAAGCATAGCTCGTGCATCAACCACGATCGTTCTGTTCTTCCTCTCCGCGACCCCATTTTGCTATGGGTTATGAGGCACTATGAGTTCTCTTCAAATTCCTTCTTTGCTACAGAAGTCTTTGAATTTTCCCAAGATGTATTCACCACCATTATCGCTTCGTAGAGCTTTCACTTGCTTCCCCGACTCCTTCTCCACTAATGCCTTGAACTCATAGAACTTTGAGAATATTTCACACTTATTCTGCATGAAGAAGATCCAACATCTATGAGAATAGTCATCAACAAATATAACATAATACATGTAAGTCACATCAACCGAGAGGTCCACACACGTCTGTGTGACCTTCAGATCACCAAACACTTGCCTTCTCATGAAAGGTGGTCTTCACAAACTTACCCATAGTACATCCCTTGCACTGATCTGACTACGCAAGAGTACCCTTGGGAAGTCCAATAGAAATCTGCTGCAAAATCTTCAAAGCGCCATGGTGAAGATGGCCCAATCTCTTGTGCCATAATTTTCCCTCATCCCAGCTCACCACTTCTTCTGCTTGCCCACCATTGTAGCAAAGCCATCTACCTCTAGCTTGTAGAAATTCTTAATTCGAACCCCTGTCTTCCTGGTTTGACCTATTGTTTTATGTCGAAGGAAAGCTTTTCCCTCACTGAAAACAACATCATAAACTTTGTCTTCCAGCATTGCGACTGAGACCAAGTTCTTCTTCAGACCTGGAACATGCATGACATTATTCAACAAGAATGGATTACTGGACACCCTCTCAAAGGTAATGGTCCCAATGCCAGTCGCATTGTACCGACCATCGTCGCCCATCTCTATATGCATCTGGAGGTCCTTCTCCTCCAAGTCACTAAACAACTATTTGTCTCCCATCATATGGAAAGACGCACCACTATCAAGATACCACACCGATCCCATGCAGCTTGAAACCAAGCATGTGATCAAAGAGAAATAAATCTCAAATTGCAAGGCTAAAGCCTCTCTAGGTGCAGATCCAATAGCCTTCTTATTCTTCTTCTTCTGTGGATAGTTAGTGGTGAAATGTCCATGTTCGTGACAGTGAAAACACTTCACTTTGGACAAATCTTGCTTCTTACCTTTAGCATCGGATTTTGAAGGATGTTTCTTCCCCTTCCCTTTCCTTGCTTTGGCAGCCAAAGTGCAATTCTCTTCATCTTCATTCTTTGATGAAGATCCATCCCTGGTACCCCGCCTTATCTCCTCCTGCACAAGATCTGACCAAAGTCACTCCTATCTCGGTAGCTTCTACCGTTCATTGAAAGAGTCTTCGTAGCTATGCCAACTCTTCGGAAGCCCAAGGAGAGCCAAGCTCACCAAGTCTTCTTCATCAATAGTAACCCCCACACTTCCTAGCTAATCTTTGCAGTGGACAAACTTCGTGAGGTATTTTGGAATACTGTCGCCCTTCTCCATTTTTATTTTTTAGAGCTTGTCTTTAAGCGCCAACTTCCTCTGGTCACTTCTACTTTGGAACAATTCTGTCAGATCCTTCCACATTAAGAATGGAGTGGCTTTCCCATGAAGGTTGGACACATTATGGTCCTTCACACCTTCCACCAGAATTCTCCTCGTCTTTGTTGTCTTCTTTTGCCATGCATCAAGTAATGCAGCATTGCTAGATCCCGGCTTAGGAACATCGCTATCGATGAACTCCTTCAGTCCATTATCCTCAAGCACCACCTCCATCCTACCCTTCCAAACTATGTAATTCGAGCTCCCATCAAGGGCATACTCCAATCGCAACCCATTGAAAGACATTTCAATGTATACTCAACTTCTGCACCAAGAATCTTCTACAGCAAATTCGAATTGTCCACCAGCACAAACTCACTTCACAATTGCAATCTTCTATCAACAATGCTCCGATACCATGTAGAAATTATATGCACTGTTGGGGTTCCCATGTTTTGGCCAGGTTGACAAGACCAAAAGATGAGACAACATAGAACCACTTTCAGACCTTAGGATCTAGCCCTCCTAGGCCCAGAGAGGGATCTCTCTATATGAGTCAAAGGGTATGTCTTTGAGGCTCTAAGTTATGATTTTAGGCTAGTTATATGCTCAAGGTTTGTTTGTTTGTTTATGTTTGGTTGTTGGGAATCAGGGAAGAAGGGTCCAATATAAGACAAGGATGAGCAAGAGGGAATTAGGCAAAGGTAGATAACTCAGAGAACATCGAGGCCATTGGGCAATAGAGTCAAGAGAGGATTTACTTGTGTTCAATGTGCGAGCTTTCAGTTGGGCTAGTCATCCAGAGCATTTGGATCTTGGAGATGATATTTGGAATGGGACATTAAGGACTGAAAATGAAAGGAGAAGAAACACCCAATTCTGCCTGAGTGTGACTGCCGTGTCACTTTAACTCTATCAAGCCACCAAAGTCGAGGCACACAAGGTGTTAGTGGAGAGAATAATTGAGATGGAAAGATCCTAGTGAGGCAGGGACAGGGCTCTGGACCTCCCAGTGTTCTCAAAGCATCCAACTAAATCCTAGCAAGAACATCTAAACATAGATTTCATCAATTCATACATCAGAGAGCAGGCAATGACATCCACTACATTGGTTAAATTAAATGAAATCAATATTCAGATACACATATAAGCAGAAAACATAAATGGGTGGGAGAGCAACAACATAAGGTACCTATCAAGGGTAAATATTATGCCAAACTTCTGATGCGAGCCAGTAGAAATGGAGAGTAATGAAATCAAACACAGAGATAGGAAAACATCACCAGCTGCTTTAGATCAGGATCCAAAGAAATATGCTTATCATATTAAGAACAACACCAATCAGGTACATCATTTCCTACAGCTTGAACATTAAGCCTGAATACATCAAATCTCAGCCTATCTTACAATATTACACAGAGAACTTGTCTTAAGAGGAAAATTATTGCAATCCAGTGATATCCAATCAACAACCTTTACAATAATTTTCTTCTGTGTTTTATAGCACAGGATGAAGAGAAGATCGACTGAGGAGGTAGGTGAACACTAAATGTTGTATTAAACATCTGAAAGAAAGAGGGCCGAGGCCCATTCTACTTGAATTCTGAGTATTTAATCTCTGTCACCCCCTTTATGAAAGAGTGATCTTCTTCAGATATGATTTGGACATTTTTTGGTTGAGGTGTTGTACTTGTGATTTAAACAAAACTACTGAGAAGTCTACCATATCAATGCTTTGGTGATTTTGAACTGTTGTCAGGGTGGAAACTCTTTCAGCGATAAGGTGTTGAATAAAAACTGTATGGACGCCCTGTACTTGATGAAGAAAAACATTCTGCTGGTGGGAAACCCTCTGCCGCTTCATTTCTGCCTCTGACAGGTTAGCTCGAGCTTTCAATGGTGCTAGAAGGTTTTCTACAGAGTTTAAACCCTATTCTCTTAAATGATCGTCCTGTCTTCATTTTCCCGGGTCTTTGCTCATAAATTCGGCCGCTGAAGATGATCTTTCTTGATTTCACTGTCACTCTGCAGAGGCTGCACATTATGGCGGTCTTTTATCACTTACAACCCTGCAAAACACGAAAACTATGAGGAAAACAATGGATGGGGATGGCGGATGAGGTGGATAATGAGCGTGGTTGTGCGGATGATGAGATGGAGGGAGATTGCGGAGAAATGGTGACAAATTGCTCTAGTGGATGGTGGCGGTCTGCAGAGCGAAGAAACAAATGAAAAACCTTAAAGAACATGAGAATAAACCAATACATGCAACGAAGTGATCGGCTGTACAATGGATGCACGTGGAATGACAACGTGGCAAATCGGGGCTACAGTGGAAACAGTCAACAGCGGAAGGAGGACCAATCAGGACCGTTGATCATGGTGGGATCGACGGCGGAGGACGACGGATGGTGGGCCATGGCATGAGCTATCACGTGCACAATTATATTAAACTTCGTGCATCTTGGATGAGCGATAACCGTTGGATAGCCTGCTCCAGATCAAACGGTCTACGGTAATTTCGCTGGGCATCCGTGTCCGGACAATAACGCACGAAGGATGGAGTTAACGGGCGGGGATGGCGGTTTGGAACTCGTACACTTGGACACGCGGCAGGCAGTGAGTGGAATCACTGGGCTATCGGGGAAAACCACCAGTTGCGCATAAGTGGTGCGGAATAAACCAACAGGTTTGGCACAGTGCGCGGCGGGGACCACCGGCGAGAGGACTGTGGACCGTTGGATTTGGCGGGCAAACGAACGGTGGAGATGTAATTGCGGGGGACCAAGGCGTATGGACATGAGAATTTTGGAGCGACCCCCCGGAGTGAATAACAGCCGTTCAATTGAGATTCTCACATCCCGAGGAGTCAACTGCGGGGGCACCATGGTTTACAGCGAAAACTTTATAATATAAGGTTTTATTATAAAGTTTTATGGTTTATGGATGGGAAAACATGGAGGGCTGGTGGTGCGGCGATCGTTGTCCGATCTGTACAAATCGACGGCTGTAATCGCGCCCGATGAACAAATGTAACAAGCGCCCTTCCGCCTAGCGCTTGGTCACGGCGTTGGGTCGCATGGAAGAAAAAGGGTGTTGGGGCTTAGCGGGAAAGGGGCTAGGCTTATTATAATGTGGGAAATGGGTTTTTAAGCCATTTTAATGCATTCTGAAACCTCCAAAGGGTAACGATAGGGAGATGGAGGGGGAATTTGGGAAAACAAAGGGTGTGGGGACTTTTAGAGGGGATTTAGGGGGTTAATAGGGAAATTAAAGAGGGAAAAGAGGGAATTTGTCAAAGGGGAAAGGGGGTGAAAATGTGGTGTTTTGCAGGAGTATGAGGGGCAATGTTGGTCAATTAGGATCAGCATTATAACCATTGAGGCCTTAGATGGGAAATCAACAGAGGGGGTTTAACTGGAAAGCAAAGGCCTGCCGAAGACCTCAAGGATGATGTGTCTTCAGGGGAGATGCATTTCTTGAAGGTCTCCAAAATAATATATCCCCCTGCTTGCTTGTCAAGAATTTCATAGGGGGGCTAACAGTGGCTCCACATGGGGATGGCGTCTTCTTGAAGGAGTCAAGAAACCAGAAATAATCTTTGGAGTAGGCCAGATTCCTGCTGTTATAAGCCATCTTTCTTCTTTGATTTTCAGCTGCCACAACATGTTAGATACACAAATCAGCAGAAACATTTTTCCCAACCAGTCTACCTACCCAAACTACAGTCCTAACAATTTTCCCTTGGGTGCATTTGAGCTAATAGACCCTTTACATCATTTATTTTGCAAACAGAAAACAAACCTATTCTAAATCTACCCTTATTGCTCCATGAGACCAGATTAGACAGTTGATCTCACATGATTCTCTACCTAATCTAATATCTGTTGGGGTTAAACTGTCCAGTAGACTTCTTCTCTATATTCTAAGACAAGAAATTGAAAAAACAGTCAAGCCAGGATTAGACTGTCTGACTTTCTGTGGATCCAAGGCATAAAAACAGTTGCACATGGAAAAAAATCACTGAAAACAAAAATGTGAAGGTTTAAAATCTGAAACTTGAAATATCCTTCTTATCCCTTGTGACTCAAGTTTTGAGCATATTGGAGTCACTTCTTCTCTTCATTTCAGCTCTGGTTTTGAGCAGGTTAGAGCTGATTTTTCTTTTCTTTCTTGTTGATCCAGATTTTGAGCGTGTTGGGACCAGCTTCTATGCTTCCTGTATAAACTGATTCTGAGGCAGGATATCTTTATGAGCCTCATCTTGAGAATTTTTCTGAGCAAGAGCAAACTCCAGACCAAGACCATCATACATGTCTTGCTTGTCTACCTGGTCTGGAGTATGCACTTACTCTGGAAAATGCATGGGCTTATCAGGGCCCGACTGTCACACACTGATGGTTCATGTTTTGAGCATGTTTAAACCCTTCCTTTCTCTCTATTTTGGAACATTTTCTCTTTGTCTTTAAACATAAAATAAAATAAAAAACTGCAATGATATGTACAATGGAGATAGAAACTGGAAGTGAAAATTAGCAGAAGTAGTGTTTGAGCATCCTGCCATTGACAGGACCCCAAAACAGCTCTATACCATCAAGTTGTTGTAAGAAAAATGCATTAGGACCCACAGTGGTTTGGATGATATATGGACCTTGCCACAAGTTGTCAAACTTGCCATGCTTACCTTTGTCCTCTCTCCTTGAGTCCCACTTCAGAACTTTGTCCCCAACTTTGAAATTTGAAGCTTTGGCTCTTTTGTCAAACTGTCTCTTTATGTTTTCCTGAGCTTTGACAGTTTTGCTATAAACCTGCTCCCTTGTTTGTTGGAGATGGATAGTTTCATTAATTCTCCTCACCATACTGTCCTCCTCTGTCTGAAACTCTTGGACAAGCTTAATCACCGGCACTCCAAGGCTGGTAGGGAAAACTGCTTCTGTTCCATAGACAAGCTGGAATGGCGACATGACAATGGACTTATTTTATGTAAGTCTATCAGCCCACAAAGCATGCACCAGTTTTTTGTGCCATGACTTCTTGTTCTCTTCTAACATCTTCTTGATGATGTTCACTAGGCTTTTGTTGGATGATTCAGCTAATCCATTACCCTGAGGGTAATAGGTAGTTGAATGACCAAGGGCTATTTCATACCTGTGACAGAAATCAACCATTCTCTTGGATCCGAAAACAGCAGCATTGCCAGTGATTATTTTCCTTGGACAAACAAACTGAGAAAGGATGTAATCTTCTAGGAACCTAATGATGACAGAATCAGTGGCATTCCTAGTGGGTATGGCTTCTATCCATTTAGTGAAGTAATCGGTAGCAGTTAGGATCCATCTGTGTTGCCCAGAAGAAGAGGGGTGAATTTCCCCAATGAAGTCTAGGCCCCATTGCATGAAGGGACCTTCTACGGTGATAGGTTGTAAAGGGAGGGGAAGGAGCTTTCTTCTGCCTTCAAAGATCTGGCATTTGTGGCAGGTAAGAATCATTTTATGGACATCACTGAAAAGTGTAGGCCAATAGTAACCAGCCCTGAGTATTTTATTTGCAGTGGCCTTCCAACTCAGGTGGCCTCCACACTCCCCAGCATGAAATTCTTGTTTGATTCTTTCAGCTTCAGTTTCAGACAAACATTTCAGCAATAGGCCATTTGGATTTTTCCAATATAGGTTTTCATTCAGGATGCAGTAATTTCTGGCCTTTAGCTTTATGAATCTGGCCTTAGTTTTGGACATTTCTGGAGGGGCGTTGAGATTGGTGAGCACGTACAGGATATCGGAATACCAAGGAGAGTTCTGAAACTTCTCCTCAACAGTTGGGTCAGGCAATCCTTCCTGCTCATATAAGGCATTTATCATGTTAATGTCAAGGGCCTGCATATTAGATTCAACCATTAATTGGGCCAGGCCTTGACCTTTGATCAGTTTGGTGGGCTTTATCTCAAGGTCATACTCTAAGATGGTAGCAATCCATTTGCCCCTTTTCCCATCAGGGTCTTGGGACAAGATGTCTTTAACCACTATATTTGGAACATAGTCAATGGTGTGAGAATGCAGAAAGTACACCCTAAAGTCTTTTAAGGCCTTTACCAGGGCATAGGCCTGCTTTTCCATAATGTTGTACTTCAAGGGTGCATCCCTTAAGGCTTTGCTGAAGAAGGCAATTGGTTGTTCCATTCCCTCTGTATTTTTCTGCAGTAAGACAGCGGCGATTGTGTGTTCAGAGGCAAATGAAAAGATCAGAAAATATTTTGAGAAATATGGACTGATCAGGATAGGGGCTTGAGTGAGCGCCAGTTTTACCGACTCAAAATATTTCTTGGCCTCAACAGTCCACTTAATTCCGGCACCTTTCTTCAGCATGTTGGTCATTTTCCTAAGGTGCTCAGCTAGGTTGGGAATGAATCTCCGAAGGAAATTGATCTTCCCAATGAAGGACTGTAACTCCGTGATGTTTCTTGGATGCTTGATCTGAAGTAACCCCTCAACTCTTTGTGGGTCTATCCTAATCCCTTTCTCAGATATAATATGGCCAAGAAGTTTACCTTCTTGCAGCCCCAAAACAATTTTCTTAGGGTTTAGTGACAGACCATACCTTCTACATTTTTCAAAAACTCTCCTTAGATGTTTCAAGTGTTCTTCTTCAGTTTTAGAAAAGACAGTCAAGTCATCCAAGTAGATAACTATGAAGTGTCCTATCTCATCTGAGAAAGCTATATCCATTGCTCTCTGGAAGGTAGCCCTAGCATTCATCAGTCCAAAAGGCATCTTCACATACATAAAGGTGCCCCATGGAGTGGTAAAAGTTGTTTTGAGTTGATCTTCTCGGAGCACTAAGACCTAATTGTATCCTGAAAAACCATCAAGCAGGGAGATTCTCTTAGAGCCCACTACCTTTTGTAAGATATGTTCCATTCTAGGCAAGGGGTAGTTGTCTTTCAATGAGGCCCTATTAAGGTTCTGAAGTCTATGCACAATCTAATCTCCCCTGTTTTCTTTCTCATAACCACTAGATTTGATACCCAATCAGAAAACCTCACAGGGACTATTATGCCTGCATCGTACATCTTTTTAATCTCCTTTTCGACTGCAGGAAATTGTTTTGGATTGATTCTGCGGAGTTTTTGTCTAAAAGGCTTCTGATTTCCCTTCAAAGGTATCTTGTGTTGTATGATGTTGGTGTCATAGGCCTTTAAGTATTCATAGCTCCATGCAAACACGTCAATGAATTCCTTGAAAAGGTCAATGTATCTCTTCTTCATGTTCGCAGGTATAGACTTAGCCAGTTTGATCATTTTGGGTTTATCTTCAGTGCCTATGTTGCATTCTTCTACGTCTGAACCTGCATGTTCTATAGTGGGCCTTTTTGCTACGTCATCAAAGTCAAAAAGGTCTTCTAAGGGTGCCAGGCCTCTGGGTATATTCTTATCTTTGGCCTACAGCACCTCCATTTCCTCACTATCTGCGTTTTCACATTTTTCGGTTGGATTTCCAGTTTCTTTAGAAAGGGCGTTTATTTCTATGTTACAGGGTGTTTCTTTTTCATCTGGGGGATCCTCACTTGGGCAGCTGTCATCAGATTTTGAGTCGGAATCAGAAAATTCAAACTCATTTCTGCCCACCAGAAAATCTTCAATCTGTTTGTCTCCTTCAAAGACCTGCCAATACTTTTCGTTGTCTGGCACTACAGGTCTGAACTTGGTCTGAATGATGATTTGTTGGTCGGCTGGAGTCTTAGGATATGAACTAGCTAGGCAAGCCAATCCATTTGCGATAACATTTTGACCCCTAGGAACAAACACTAGCTCATATTCCATAAATGTTTTCAGTATATCCATGGCATCGTTCCTATATGCTCTGAGCCTGGGGTGTTTTGCTGAATACTCACCGTTTACTTGTTTTATGACTAACTCTGAGTCTCCTCGTACAGCTATCCTATGGGCTCCCAATTTTTTCAACAGATTCAGGCCAAGGATAAGAGCTTCATATTCTACAATATTATTTGTACATTTGAAACGCAGATTTACAACATGGCTCTCAGCATGGTCACTCTCTGTGTTACGTATCCACACCCTTGCCCCAGCATCTTTCCTAGTACAAGATCCATCGAAATTCATCTCCCACAAGGGTTCACCATTATGTTGCACTATGGGATCTGCACTAGGATGCGGGTTGTTTTGTTCTTCATGACATGCATGGAGTTCAGAGAGTTGGCTATCTTGCTGTTTACGTTCTGTTTCTGTTTCTGGTTCACTCAGAGTTTCGTTTTCAATACCCTGCCCATGGTTTTCTTCATCGTATTCCTCTAGGGTAGCCATTATGCTAAAGTCCATGGGCTTTGTGTCCTTTCTTGTATTTCTACATTCAGGTTCTGGCTTTCCTAAGGGTTGGTCGTTATAAAGAATGAAAGAATCAAGGTCTGTGTGTACAGAGTATAATGGTGAACTTTCAGGTTTCTCGGGGCTACTGACTAGAAATTTCATCTGGGACTTTCTATACAGTCTTCTAAGTTGGCCAAAGATAGGGATAGTGGCATATGAGCCACCCATCTGCATCGTTCCTTGTAGTTTGGCTCCCCATGATCTAGATAGTAATATGCCATACTTGGGTGGCACATCTGCCACCACCACGTCCATGACCATGCATTTAGCTGGGATCTGGGTCAAGCTCACACATAGGTCTTTGATCAGGCCTAATAATTTTACTCTGCTAGAGTCAAATGAATATAAGTCTTTGTAAGGTCGGGTTATCTCTAGGCCTAGTCTTTCCATCACCACCTTAGGCATTAAATTTTGTGATGCCCCAGAATCATGCATGGCATTGTGCAAGATTTTGTCATGAATGTTGAGACTTACATAAAAAGGTGGAACTACCCCTTCCTGAAATCTTCCCTCAATCTTTGGACCAAACAGGAGGGCAGGTTGATCATCATTCAGATTTACAGTGTCGTTGTTTTCCCCTAGATTCAATGCTTTCAAAATTTGGCCTTTATATACATCCTGAGTGGCCAGCTCAGAAAATGGTACAGAGATTTTGATTTTTGCAATCTCACTCTCTAAATTGAAAATGGACTGGGTCTTGGTAGTGCTCGACTCTGTTTTATTTGCTACTGCCTTAGTAGCTGAATCAGTTTGTAATTTCTCATTATGTACAGGGTCAGGAATCGTTTTATCAGGAGCATTAACTGCAGTGCTAGCGCTGCTAGCGGGCTCACCTTGTTTTTCATTCTTCTGGTTGTCTTTTTCTTTGTTTTTCCCAGAACTTTCAGCTGCTGATTCGCTATTTACAGCAGATGCTTTAGAAGTTTTATCAGGTCTTTTCTTGATGGTAACTTCAGGAGTCTGAGTTTTGGAATTTTCTTGGTTCTTTCTGCTCCTAAGTTCATATTGTTCTCTGACCTGCATCATGGCATTTTCAAATCCTAATCTGTAATCTTTAGTCTCTAACCGTTCCTCATCCCAGCATGAAGGTGAGGGCTGATCTTCCCCTGAATCATAGTTAAGGATTGAGTCTTCTGTTTCAAACATATTTATTACATTCCCTTCAGACTCCTCTATGATTCCCTCATCTTCATCTAAAATTTTTTGGAAAGGGGGAATAACTTGCTGATCTGATTCTTTCTGTCTGTTGGGAGCATTGTTGTTTCTTCTAAAGTTCTGGTTCTGATTTTGGTTCTGGTTTCTGTTCTGATTGCTAACTGTGACAACCATTTTCTCCATCATTTGCTACAGCTTATCCACATTTTTAGATAATCTATCATAATTTGGGTCTGAAGTGGAAGCTACAGTATCATCCCTATATGTTACCCTCTTCTCAGATCTCAGTCTTGCTCTTTTCTCAATCAGGTTTACCTCTATGTTCACTGCTCCTTTCTGCATGTCCTCCAATGTGGTGTACTCTTTGTCCCTAAGCACATAGGCCATGTCAGCATCAAACCCCTCGGGGTATTTTGCTAGGGCCACGCCTTGGGGAGGTTTTATATGTGGAGGGAGAGCATTGTAAATTCTGTTGAATCTGGTGGTGTAATCATGAACACTCTCCCCTATATTCCTTTTAAGGCTCATGTAATCTGCTAGGAGTTGGCGAGGGTTTTCCCTAGTTTCCCATTTGTTTATGAAGGTCTGATATAATGCAGGGAGATCTTGGATACTACCAGGGGGTAAAATTTTAAACCATTTCTTCACATCACCCCCTAAGCTTTGGGCAAAGATTCTCATTTTGATTGTTTCATCATCAATTTCCATGTAGTCAAAAGAATCCTCCATCTTATCTACATGTTTCTGGGCTGTGATGGATTCTTTAGCAGTGAAGTGCGGGATTTTTGACTGATAATCACTAGGTAAGGGTAACATGGGTTGAGGTAAAACCAGAGGTGTGTACCAGGCTGCCATGATAATGTTCTGATGGGGTATAGGGTTGGCTTGAGCAGCTAGTATATGGATGACAGGGATAGTAGGACCAGCAGAGGTCTGTTGAGCAGATCTAGGGTGGGAGAGCCCCAAGTTTTGAATGAAGTGTGTATCAGGTGGTGTAGATGGAGGGGTTCCTCTGTCCCTAGCCTGTTGACCACTATGAGATGGTGAACTATGTAACTCGAGGTCTGGCTGGTCTAGATGATCGAATGACCTAGTTCTTGGTAAACTGTTTGGAGGGTCTAGGTCAAGGAATGGGTTTAAAAGAGCTGTAAGGTCTTCCGGTGTAGAATTAGCTCTATGAATGTGACTGGGAACAGTTGATATTTTAGGTGTAGGATCTCCCTTGATGATACTCTCCGGATTGTCAACTATTTCAGGTGGGTCAGGGTTGGGATAAGCTCTTGTGTGAATGGTTCTAAAAGCCATAATGTCGTTTTCCTAGCCAAGCAGCTTAACCTTACTTGTTACTTCTACTGTGGTTGATGTTGTCTCAGAGGTTGGTCTCCCAGTGGAGTCTTTTGTGAAACCAAGTTAATCAGCAGGCCTACTGATCACTAGTGGAGTATTTTCGTTTAGGAACAATGGAGTCGCTAGGTGGAGGGTTTTAGGGTATATCTAAGGGGTTACACTGTCCACCACAGTGCTCAGACACTATCACCTTTCAGGAATCTCCTCAAAAACAACAAACTCCAACCAAAGATTGACTGGGAGGGCATTTACCAGATATGTCACCTCCGAAGAGGGTGAGATCTGGAGGCTACCTGGCCCTTTCCAGGCTCTGTCTAAGATTATGATGGACACTCAACAATGGAGGTCGATTCAAGAAAGGAGTGACTTACTGTCAACCTAACTAGAGTTCTAAGTCTCTGAGTCTTTAAAAATATTTAAGGTGAAATGCACTCAGATTCCCCAGCGGAGTCGCCATTATGTTGGGGCTCCCATGTTTTGGCCAGGTTGACAAGACCAAAAGATGAGACAACATAGAACCACTTTCAGACCTTAGGATCTAGCTCTCCTAGGTCCAGAGAGGGATCTCTCTATATGAGTCAAAGGGTATGTCTTTGAGGCTCCAAGTTATGATTTTAGGCTAGTTATATGCACAAGGTTTGTTTGTTTGTTTATGTTTGGTTGTTGGGAATCAGGAAAGAAGGGTCCAATATAAGACAAGGATGAGCAAAGAAGAAGTTAGGCAAAGGTAGATAACTCAGAGAACATCAAGGCCATTGGGCAATGGAGTCAAGAAAGGATTTACTTGTGTTCAATGTGCAAGCTTTCAGTTGGGCTAGTCATATAGAGCATTTGGATCTTAAAGATGAAATTTGGAATGGGACATTAAGGATTGAAAATGAAAGGAGAAGAACCATCCAATTCTGTCTATAGATCAGGCCAGAGGTCATTTAACTCTAGACCTGCTTGGACAAAGTCAGAGGCAATACAAGGGATCTTAGAAAGGCTTAATTGAGATGGAAAGATCCTAATGAGGCAGGGACAGGGCTCTGGACCTCCCAATGTTCTCAAAGCATCCAACTAAATCCTAGCAAGAACATCTAAACATAGATTTCATCACTTCATACATCAGAGAGCAGGCAATGACATCCACTACACTGGTTAAATTAATTGAAATCAATATTCAGATACACATATAAGCAGAAAACATAAAAGGTTGGGAGAGCAACAACATAAGGTACCTATCAAGGGTAAATCTTATGCCAAACTTCTGATGCGAGCCAGTAGAAATGGAGAGTAATGAAATCAAACACAGAGATAGGAAAACATCACCATCTGCTTTAGATCATGATCCAAAGAAATATGCTTGTCATATTAAAAACAACACCAATCAGGTACATCATTGCCCACATCTTGAACATTCAGCCTGAATACATCAAATCTCAGCCTATCTTACAATATTACACAGAGAACGTGTTTTAAGAGGAAAATGCTTGCAATCTAGTGATATCCAATCAACAACCTTTACAATAATTTTCTTCTGTGTTTTATAGCACAGGATGAACAGAAGATCGACTGAGGAGGTAGGTGAACACTAAATGTTGTATTAAACATCTGAAAGAAAGAGGGTCAAGGCCCATTCTGCCTGAATGCTGAGTATTTAATTTATGTCACCCCCTTTATGAAAGAGTGATCTTCTTCAGATATGATTTGGACATTTTTTGGCTGAGGTGTTGTACTTGTGATTTAAACAAAACTACTGAGAAGTCTGCCATATCAATGCTTTGGTGATTTTGAACTATTGTCAGGGTGGAAACTCTTTCAGGGATAAAGTGTTGAATAAAAACTGTATGGACGCCCTGTACTTGATGAAGAAAAACATTCTGCTGGTGGGAAACCCTCTGCCGCTTCATTTCTGCCTCTGACAGGTTAGCTCGAGCTTTCAATGGTGCTAGAAGGTTTTCTACAGAGTTTAAACCCTATTCTCTTAAATGATCGTCCTGTCTTCACTTTCCCGGGTCTTTGCTCATAAATTCGGCCGCTGAAGATGATATTTCTTGATTTCACTGTCACTATGCAGAGGCTGCACATTATGGCGGTCTTTTAGCACTTACAACCCTGCAAAACACGAAAACTGTGAGGAAAACAATGGATGGGGATGGCGGATGAGGTGGATAATGAGCGTGGTTGTGTGGATGATGAGATGGAGGGAGATTGCGGAGAAATGGTGACAAATTTCTCTATATCAAGCTCTCAGTATAGTACAATTTTCATACACTAATCAGGAACAATCTTGCAAATCCATGCACTGATCTCTGCCCTCCTACTAGCCTGCCTCCACTGTGCAATCCCTACTGAAGAATAGCTCTGAATGAATTTGAATTATTCTTGCCTTGACTGCGCAATCCTCATTGGCAAATCCAATGTGTGTGTGATGCAATCAATGCATCATTATAGTCACAACAGATAGTCCATCTTGCCCTTTCACCTATCTCTCTATTGGGTCTCCATTAAAAACTGCCATGCATTGTAGTTAACTGTTGTATTGTTCAGTTGATTAATGAGTTATTATTTGTGAATTAATTAACTAATTAATTCACTCCACTCTCACTGGTGAATAAGTTGTTGTTTAGTGTCTGATTATTATTAAGAGCTAATAATAATCGACATGCATCTATTTTGAGGTCAGCGATATATAAATAGACTTCGCCCAATATTCTAAAAATAGAATTTCATCTATTTTTCCAACTTGATCAACCATCCACAAATAGCATCCTGTAACTTCTGAAATATGATCATCATGTCTAAAAATAGACTTGCGCCAAAAATAGCCTACGGGCCCACTTAGTGAAGGTGACTTTTTTCACTAAGCTCATCATCTTGTTGAATCTCAACACTCCCTCTCAAAAATATAGGGATTATCTTTCACACCGATCCTGCCTCTATGGTATTCGAATTTTCTCCTAGTGAGCGCCTTCGTCAGAATATTTGCATCCTGATCCTCTGTAGGAATGTACTGAAGCAACATGATCTTCTGCTACACACAATCTCTGATATGATGATACCGGATATCAATATGTTTAGATCTATCATGAAACGCGGGATTAATTGATAATTTAATGCAACTTTGATTATCACAATGTATCACTGTGGGATCTAATTGTGAACCGAACAAACCAACCAGAATTTCCTCATCCAGATAGCCTCACATGTAGCTTAACTTGCTGCCATGTATTCCACTTCTGCTGAACTGAGTGACACATATCTTTGTTTCCTTCTATACCAAGAAACTGCCATAGATCCGATACTGAAAATCCCTCCTGATGTGCTCTTTCTGTCTGTTGGGCTTCCTGCCCAATCTACATCCGTGAAGCCATGCAACTTCACCTCATCCATCTGTCTGTACCATAAACCATACTCAGATGTGCCCTTGAGATATCTCAAAACATGCTTTCCTGCCTTCTAAAAGAGCTTGGTAGGCTTAACCATCGCTTGTGAAAGCTGGTTCACCGCATAGCATATGTCTGCTCTTGTATTGACTAAATACATGAGCAAACCCACCAACTATTGATAAACAGTGGCATCCACTACCTCTGCCGATGTAGCATCCTCTTTCTTCCAATTTCCTGGAAGAGGAGTGTCGATAGGCTTGCAGCCTTGAATGTGAAACTTCTCCAATATCTCCCGGGCATACTTGCCTTGAGACACAAACAGTTCACCTTCCCGTTGCCATATTTCCAATCCAAGGAAATAATGAAGGAGGCACAAATCCTTCATCTCAAACTCCTTTGCAAGATCTGCCTTGCATGAGTGTATCAACTGCTCATCACCTGTTAGTATTAAATCATCAACATAAAGTAAAATGATTAAAAGCCTACCCTCAACCACAATCTGGTACAGGTTTGCATCCGCCTCACTCTTGGTGAAGCCAAGTCTGGTGAAATAGTTGTCGATCTGAGTGTACCAAGCACGGGGTGCTTGTTTCAGCCCATACAGCGCTCTTTTGAGCTTGCACACATGCGACTTTCTGTTGAAGATCTCAAATCCTTCAGGCTGCTCAATGTACACTTCTTCCTCAATGATCCCATTAAGGAACGCAGTCTTCACATCCATCTGATGAATGTGCCAACCCATCTGCACTGAGAGAGCAAGGATGGTCTGTATGGAAGAATACCGTGTGACAGGTGCAAAGGTTTCTTCATATTCAATCCCCTCGATCTGTGAGAAGCCCCGGGAAAAAAATATTTCCCTATACTTCTTGACGCTCCCGTCAGCAGCTTGCTTTACCTTGTAGATCCATCTTGATCCTCCAACTGATTTTCCCACCGGCCTTGGAATAATCTCCCAAACACTGTTTCTGACAATGGAGTCATACTCCTCCACCATGGCATCTACCCATTTGGGCTCCTGCATTACTTCTTCGAAAGAATATGGCTCTGTCATGATACACTTGCTCATAAGAGACATGTATCCAGTAAATCGGTCAGGTGACTGTCTCTGTCTACGCTATGATGTAGGGACTCCTACATTTTGTGCCGCATCAAGCTTCAATCTCTCAGCTTCTGTGGTACGCTTTCTGCCTTGTCTGATGTTTGGTTCTGCATGAGTGGACTCCTCCACTCCATGAATCTCCTCTTGTGGCTGATCCACATCCAAAGGCTCATCTTTCGGAACAAGAATTTATTTCACTGCATGCAAGTCTAGCTCCCTCTCAAGTATATCTCGTGCAGCACCCACGATCGTTATGTTCTTCCTCTCCACAACCCCATTCTGCTGTGGGTTATGAGGCATTATGAGTTCTCTTCGAATTCCTTCTTTGCTACAGAAGTCTTTGAATTTGCCCGAGATGTATTCACCACCATTATCGCTCCGTAGAGCTTTCACTTTCTTCCCCGACTCCTTCTCCACTAATGCCTTGAACTCATAGAACTTTGAGAACGTTTCACTCTTCTTCTGCATGAAGAAGATCCAGCATCTACGAGAATAGTCATCAACAAATATCACATAATACCTGTGTTTTGCTGTTGAAGCAACCGAGAATGGTCCACACACGTCTGTGTGAATTCTCTCCAGGATCACCGAAGCACGGTTCTCCTTCTCATGAAAGGTGGTCTTCACAAACTTACCCATAGTACATCCCTTGCACTGATCTGACTGCGCAAGAGTACCCTTGGGAAGTCCAGTAGAAATTTTGTGCAAAATCTTCAAAGCGCCACGGTGAAGATGGCCCAATCTCCTGTGCCATAATTCGCCCTCATCCCGGCTCACCACTCCTTCTGCTTTGCCTACCATTGCAGCACAAACATATACCTCCAGCTTGTAGAGATTCTTAATTCGAACCCCTATATTCTTGGTTTGACCCGTTGTTTTATGTTGAAGGAAGGCTTTTCCCTCACTGAAAAAAACATCATAACCTCTGTCTTCCAGCATTGCAACTGAGACCAAGTTCTTCTTCAGACCCGGAACATGCATGAAATTCTTCAACAAGAATGGATTACCAGACTCCCTCTCAAAGGTAATGGTCCCAATGCCAGTCACACTATACCAACCATCGTCGCCCATCTCTATATGCATCTGGAGGTCCTTCTCCTCCAAGTCACTAAACAACTCTTTGTCTCTCGTCATATGGAAAGACGCACCACTATCAAGATACCACACCGATCCCATGCAGCTTGAAACCAAGCAAGTGATCAAGGAGAAATCAAGCTCAAATTGCGAGGCTAAGGCCTCTCCATCTGCAGATCCAGCAACTTGCTTGTTCTTCTTCTTCTGTGGACAGTTAGTAGAGAAATGTCCATGCTCGTGACAGTGAAAACACTTCACTTTGGACAAATCCTGCTTCTTTCCTTTAGCACCGGATTTTGAAGAAGATTTCTTCCCCTTCCCTTTCCTTGCTTTGGCAGCCAAAGCGCAATTCTCTTCATCTTCATTCTTCGATGAAGATCCATCCCTGGTAGCCCGCCTTATCTGCTCCTGCACAAGATCCGACCAAAGTCGCTCCCATCCCGGCAGTTTCTCCCATCCATTGACAGAGTCTTCGTAGCTATGCCAACTCTTCAGAAGCCCAAGGAGAGCCAAGCTCACCAAGTCTTCTTCATCAACAGTAACCCCCACACTTCCCAGTTCATCCTTGTAGTGGACAAACTTCGTGAGGTATTTTGGAATACTGTCGCCTTTCTCCATTTTTATTTTTCTGAGCTTGTCTTTAAGCGCCAACTTCCTCTGGTCACTTCTGATTTGGAACAAGTCTGTCAAAGACTTCCACATTAAGAATGGAGTGGCTTTCCCATGAAGGTTGGACACAATATGGTCCTTCACACCTTCCAACAGAATCCTCCTCGTCTTTGCAGTCTTCTTTTTCCATGCATCAAGTAATGCAACATCGCTAGATCCCGACTTAGGAACATCGCTATCGATGAACTCCTTCAGCCCATTATCCTCCAACACTGCCTCCATCCTGTCCTTCCAGGCTATGTAATTCGAGCTCCCATCAAGGGCATACTCCAATCTCAACCCGTTGAAAGACATTTCAATGTATACTCGATTTCTGCACCAAGAATCTTCTATAGCAAATTCGAATTGTCCACCAGCACAAACTCACTTCACAATTGCAATCTTCAATCAACAATGCTTTGATACCATGTAGAAATTATATGCACTAAGCATGCATATGTCCTTGATTCACCCAATCTCACACTATTTAACTTTATGCAAAATACTAAATCAATTCCACTTGTTAATCTTTTGCGGAAAAATTAATTGCACACACATGTGAAGCATAAAAAAAATAATCAATCGCACATAACATAGTTTTTAACCGGGAAATCCTAAAGCTGAAAACCCCAATTATATATTATGTAACATGCATATCATATGACAATCTCATACAAGCATACAAAGCTTATCACAAGCTCTCAGTACAGTACAATCGTCATACACTAATCAGGACCAATCTTGCAAATCCATGCATCGATCTTTTCCACCTGATAGCCTACCTCCACTACACAATCCCTGCTGAAGAATAGCTCTGAATGAATTAAAATTACTCTTGGATTGACTGCGCAATACTCATTGGCATCTCCAGTGTGTGTGTGATGCAATCAATGCATCACTATAGTCACAACAAATAGTCTATCTTTCCCTTTCACCTATCTCTCCACTGGTCTCCACTGAAACTGCCATGCACTATAGTTAATTGTTGTATTGTTCAGTTAATTAATGAGTTATTATTTGTGAATTAATTCACTCCACTCTCACTAGTGTATCAATCAGTTAGACTAGATAAAACTAGCTCAACTAAGTCTAACTGATTTAAACTGAATACAACTCCATAACTACTTCCAACTGTGTCATAACTATGCCACTTGAGTTCTAACTGAGTCCTCCATGCATTAGCTCCAGTAAACCCTTAGGAATTGTGTAATTCCTTCTGTCAGCTGACATGCCACATCTATGCACTGAACTAAAGTTCTCCAAGAGAATAAGTTGTTGTTTAGAGTTTGATTATTATTAAGAGCTAATAATAATTGACATGCATCTATTTTTAGATTGACGATCTATAAATAGACTTGTCCAATATTCTAAAAATAGAATTTCATATATTTTTCCAACTTGTTCAACCATCCACAAATAGCATCCTGCAACTTCTGAAATATGATCATCATGTCGAAAAATAGACATAGTCTAAAAATAGACTTGCGCCAAAAATAGCCTGCGAGCCCACTTAGTGAAGGTGACTCTTTTCACTAAGCTCATCATCTTGTTGAATCTCAACAAAGAGAGCTAGAATTAGGAATGAAAGGAGGTAGCCATAATACAACATTGCTTACAGCCCGATTTTCAGCTTGATTCCTTAGTCGGGAACAATAGAAATAATGATGGAAAGGATTAATTTAAATGAGAGTTTGCTCTAGACAGATAACTGCACCTCAAAATTATAATCTAAAAATCCTAGGAAGAGATCCTCCCCAAAGTCAAAAAAGAGGATAGGTCCTACAGGTATTAAAGAAGGTGTCCATTTGGGAGAATTATGTTGGTGACGATGGAGAAGTATTAGAGGTGAAGACAACCATATCAATTTAATGGGTATCAATGATGATGAAAATATTCCTCTTGAAGACAAGAACTATTTCAATGTCAAAGCCCAGACAATTCTGAAGAATCAGATGACTATAAGCAGGGATTTGAAAATGCTATTATGGAATTCCATAGACAATATAATATTATGAGTAAGAAAACATCAAATGCTCCAAATAAAAAGAATAATGAAAATCCTGTCAAGAAAACCTCAGACACCATTGAAAAGAAAACTCTAGAAAATGTTGCTAAGAAAACTGCTGATAATTCTAGCAAAAAAGACAACTGAAATTCCTGTCAAAAATATTGTTGAGTGTACCTCCAAAAATACTCAAATATTCCAAACACCAGTCACCAAAAATAACTTGTGTCAAAAGAAATTACTGATAAATCTAACTTTCTGAACTTAAATAAATTCCAAACATCATTCAATATTGAAAATGAACAAGAAAAGCTGAAAATTCCTATTCCCTTAACATAGTTAATGAACAAAAAATTGTATAGAACTCAAGTTATGAAAGCTCTGAACATAGGGGAAAAAACTAACACTGTCAATTTGAATGATGATCAGCCTAAATTATTATTTGGCCCAGAGGTAGATGGTAAACCATGGGAAGGAGGTGTTCCTCCATTCTATGTTAGTCTCAACGTCCATGATAAGATTCTCCACAATGCTATGTTAGATTCAGGTGCTTTGCACAATTTGATTCCAAAAGCTATTACGAAGAAGCTTGGTCTTGACATGACTAGGCCTTACAAATACTTGTATTCATTTGATTCCATCAAAGTAATATGTTTAGGTCTCATTAAGGATCTATGTTACTTGAGCCCAAATCCCAACTAAGAGTCTAGTAATGTATATAGTGGTTGTTGATATTCCCCCTAAGTATGGCATGTTGTTGTCACACTCATGGGGAGAAAAATTACAAGGGACCCTACAAATGGACATGACTTATGCTACCATACAAGTGTTTGGTCAGCAAAGAAGACTATATAGGGAAACTTTAATGAAATACATGGTCAGTAGTCAGGAGAAACCACATAACTATCCCTTTATTTTGTTCACTCTGATTTGGACTCCTTCATTCTTTATAATGATGGATATATTGACACTCAGGTCACCAATGTTGAAAATGACATTTGTGAGACAGATGAAAATCAAACCCAAATTGTGCAACAAAGCACCGAAACTTAACCTTTTTGGAACATGAGTTTTGATGGCTCTTGTAGCAGAGAAGGTTCAAGAGCAAGTGTATGGGTCTCAAATTCAGGAAATAATCATGCGGAAGGTCATTCATATAAACTGAATTTTCAATGTACCAATAACATAACATAATATCAAGCACTTCTTTTAGGCTTGCAATTATTGAAGAAATTAGGTGCTAAAAAAATTTATGTTCATGGAGATTCTAAATTGATTATAAAATATATTAAAGGAGAATATGCTGCGAAGCATCCTAGACTCAGAGCATACAGAAATTTTGTGCTTGATTTTCTACAAGCTTTTGTAGAATATGATCTTGTTGTTATTCCTAGAAATCATAATATCCTTGCTAATGGTCTGGATTTTTCAGCCAACACATGAAAAATGCCTCATCCCAACAGAAAATATACAACCGAAGTAAAACAACGTCCAGTTGTACCAGATAATATGAGGCATTGGCAGGTGTTTGGAAATGATAAACAAATTGAAAAAATTTGCAGTCCAAAGATGAGTATGAAGAAAATAGCATAGATTTAGAGTATGAAGTAGAAAATCAGATAGTTGTGCATACTAATGTAGGAAAATAGTTTGATGAATCAGATGTAAATATTTTTGTAGATGAAGATGTACATAAATTAGAATTTCATGAAATTGATCCAGAAAAAGAATAATTTGAAATTCTTCAGTTTAAAGACAATATTTTACCTAGAGGTCTAGTTCCATTAGAAGAGATTTTTTATTTTAATGATGTAGCAAAAAATTCAAAAATGGAGCCCACAGGGGCATATGTAGAAGAATGCAATATAGGTAGTGAACAGAATCCTAAAATGATAAAACTTTCAAAATCACTGCCTACTGTTAAAAAACAAGAATACATAGCTTTATTCAAATAATTCATTGATGTATTTCCCTGGAGCTATGAGGATCTCAAAGCATATGATACTAGTATCATACAACATAAAATCCCAATCAAGGAAGATCAGAAAAAATTCAAACAGAAACTCCATAGAATAAATCCAGTAATGATGCCTCTGATTGAGAAAGAGGTTAAAAAGATGTATGATGCTAAAATCATAGTTCCTCTCATATACTCTAAATGGGTGTCCAACATAGTGCCTACTAGGAAGAAAATTGGAGAAATCCGGTTATGCATTGATTTCAGAAACCTTAACAAGATCTCCCTAAAATACAACTACCATTTTCCAAAAATGCATCATATATTACAGAAGGTAGTAGGGTCTAGTAGGATTTCCTTATTATATGGTTTCTCATGTTATAACCAAGTCCTAGTACATCTTGATGATCAGGATAAAACAACTTTCACTACTCCATGGGGGACCTTCATGTATGTGAAGATGCCCTTTGGGTTAATGAATGTTGGGGCCACATTTCAAAGAGCAATGGATATTGCATTTGCTAATGAGATTGGCTGCTTTATTGTGATTTATCTATATGATATCACTGTCTATTCTAAAACTGATAAGGAACATTTGTTACATTTGAGAAGAGTGTTTGGAAAGTGTAGAAGGTTTGGTATATTAAATCCTAAGAAAACATTTTTTGGCCTTGAAGAAGGAAAAATTCTTGGTCATATTATCTCTAAGGATGGTATTATGATTGCTCCCAGTATAATTGAAGCCATATTAAAAATCAGCCACCCTAGAAACATTAAGTAGCTTCAATCTTTTATTGGCAAGATTAATTTCCTAAGGAGATTCATTCCTAACCTTGCAAAACTTCTTAGAAATATAACATATATGTTGAAAAAAGATTCAGAAATTAGATGGAGTATTGAGGCTAGACAATCCTCTAATTTAGTTAAATAGGCATTGACAAAAGAACAAGTGTTGATTAGTCCAGATTTTACTAAAGATTTCATTATCTCCTCTTTTTCTTCTGAACACACTGTTGCAGCTATCTTATTGCAGAAAAATGATGAAGGATTTGGACAGGCCATTGCATTTTTCAGTATAGCTTTAAGAAGTGCATCTTTGAAATATAATATTATGGAAAAACAGGCCTTTGCATTGATTAAAGCAATAAAAGACTTTAGATTATATATCTTCCATTCGCATATTATTGCTTATGTACCTAATTCAGTGGTCAAGGATATTTTAACACGGAATGGACTTGATGGTAAACGAGCAAAATGGATTTCTATCATTCTTGAGTATGACTTAATCAAACCCATCAAGTTAATCAAAGGAAAAAGATTGGCCAAATTGATGGATGAGTCAAATTTCCATGCATTAGACATCAACTTTGTTTCTGCACTAAATGATCAAGAGGAACAAGCGACTCCACAGATCGATGAAGCATTTATGAACTCACCCTGATATGCAGACCAGTTATATGTTTTATTCAATTTAAATGCTCCTCCTGGCCTAACAAAAACAAAGGCAACATTTCTAAAGTTAAAAGCAGTTAAATTTTGCATCATTGAAAATGTTTTATATTTGAAAGCTGCTGGTGGTATTTTACTTAAATTCTTGTTAAAGGATGATTTGGAAAAAACCATGCAGGAGTTCCATGAAGGTGATTGCGGTGGACATCTCTATTGGAAAACCACTGCCAACAAAATCCTCAGAGCTAGTTTTTACCGGCCTACCATTTTCCCTGATATTCATAAGAAAGTAACCTCATGCCATAAATTCCAGGTATTTGAAGGAAAAAGAAAGCTTTTACCCCTGCCATTAAATCCTATATCAATTGAAAGCCCGTTCCAGCAGTGGGGACTGGATTTCATTGGTGAAATTCATCCTCCTTCCTTTGCCCAACATAAGTATATTCTCACAGCCACAGATTACTTTAGTAAATGGATAGAAGCCACTACTTCCAGATATGCCACTGATGTTGTCATCATTAAATTCCTTGAAACCAATATCCTCTCTAGATTTGGTTGTCCTAGAAAACTTATTACTGATAATCCATCAGCCTTCAAATCTAAGAAAATGATTGAATTCTATAATAAATACCACATTACTTTGGGACATTCAATAGCTTATTACCCTTAGGGTAATGGGTTGGCTGAATCTTCAAATAAGAGCTTGGTCAATATCATTAAAAGGTTGTTAGAGGAAACAAAGAAGTCTTGGCACAACAAGTTAGTTAATGCACTTTGGGCTGACAAACTTACTACAAAGAAGTCAATTGGCATGTCACCATACCAATTGGTCTATGGGATGGATGTATTTTTCCCATCCTCTTTAAGAGTTCCAGTCATGAAGATAATTCAAGAATTACAGGTTGAGCCAAATGACACACAAAGAATAATCAATTAGACTATTTGGTTGCAGCAGTCAAGGGAGGAAGTCTACAACAAACCCCAAGTTATTCAGGAAAATGTCAAAAAAATTTGACGAAAAGACTAAAGCTAATGAATTAAACATTGGAGACAAAGTTCTAAGGTGGGATTCCAAGAGAGAAGACAAAGGTAAACATGGGAAATTTGATAACCTTTGTAAAGGGCCATACATCATTTATGCTTTCAGAGGACACAATGCATTCTTCCTCAAGTACCTGGATGGAGTAGAGTTACCTGGTGGCCATGTCAATGGTAGGATGCTGAAGCACTACTTTTCTTAGCATAAATATTTCTCTTATATCATTATAAATATCGTAGCCTCTATTGTTTTTATTGGGTAACTTATTTACTGAAGTTGAAGCTTGTGAGAGACCTACTAACATGTTAGAGAAGTCCCTAAGCCTTGATTGATAAGCTACCATAAGTACCTCAACAGAAAAAGAAATCAAATGCAGACATTACAGACATGGGACACTCAACGCTATTGATCATATGTTCTTGACACTTCACATGGAGAAGTGCCATCCCCAGCTGGAGCCACTGTTAGGGTCCTATAATTTATAGGATCTCAAGGTGATTGAGTATTTTTTATTTGTAATTTTACATTGTAAATAATTTTCAATATGAAAATGATTTCCAAAAAAAGTATATATAAAAGAAAATGAAAAGAGGGTATGTAAAAAATAAATACAGAGAAAAGACAAAATGAAAGAAAAGTTGAAAAGAATAAAAAGAGAATAAGAACCCCACAAACGAAAAAAAATAGAATAATACTGAAAGCGCTGCGAATTCAAATGCAACTACTGATAGATTAGTTTTCTTCATGTCAAAATCCAATAAGATTGTGTGCATCTTGTCTTAAAATGCCACAATGACTATATTTTTGTTCAAATCATACAGCTTAATCATGATTGAACAATTGTGAATTTATGTTAATTAGGTTAGTGAATAAAGATTTGCCAAACAATTTAATCTTGGCAAATCAGTAGTTAGGTAGAAAATAAAATTAATTAAATTGTTTAATCTAAATCAATAGGAGAAATAAGTGATAAAGTGGGTTAGATTTTTTATAGAGAAATGTGATGTGGGTTTGCTAGCTTAAATGCACTCTAAGAAAAGAAGAAAAAATGTTTGTCTAGAAAAAGAAATGAAATTCATGGGTAGGTAGAAGTTGTTTTGGAAGCCTTGAAAAGAATTAAGGTTGGTTATCCTAAAGTTTTGGTTTTCAAAGGTATTTATGCATATGAAGAGAAAAAGGGGTAATATGATTTTATCTTAAGTCTAAATATTTGGGCGCATAAATATAAAAACTTGGCATATTATCCTATATCCTAACTTTTATTTCCCATCAAACCCTCCCACTATCCGACAAATCCATCACATCACATCAATTTAAACTACAATCATCTGTCCACCCATCATCTTTAAATCCCTTGATCCGACAGTCCTTATCCGTTTTCAGCCCCCCTCTCCATCTAAGATTTACTGGCGGGGGGGTCCGAAAAAAAGAAGTTTCACTTTTCGGGCCCACAGCAACATGGCGCCTCCTCCGCATTTCACACCCCCCTCTGCTCAAACCGCTTACCGCCTCATACAACCCCCTCCCCCCGAAAATTTATTTCTCCCTGCCAAACCAAAACTGCTCACCTATCTTTTATGCACCAATCTTGTCATGCCAGGTTGCACATGCCCGTTGGAAATTAAGTCCCTTCCCGCGGAAATTAATTCGTTATGCATTTAATTAATACTTGATCGTTAATACAACGGATCTACGCCACAATCAACAGAAACAACCCAATGTTGTATAAAGCCATGCATATTGAACCTGTAAACTTTTACCTTGCTTATTTCTCTGCACTTTTTTTTCTTGTTACAGGTTTACAGAACTCCAGAACAATTTATCAATTCTTACCAATCCCATCATTGTATCTACTGCGCCTTCTTCACCTGTCCATATCTTTACACAGTCCCAGTAAACTTGTTACTATCTAAACCCTTTTAATTTTCTGAAACAAACCGCATCATGCCTCCTATGAAAAAAAGTCTTCATGTCGATCTAGACCATTCCCTCTAGCCGACAAAGACTACAAAATTCACGAAACCCTCTGTGAATTTGAACTCTTTGAAATGTATTTTTGGCTAGAAGACAAATACATAGACAATTCTGGCGACATTGGACTTTGGAATCAAACTTACCTCATTATATATTTCCCCATACCCACAGTGCCCATTAATTCATCCGCAAATGTCAGGCCTGCTAAATACCCAGCCAGAGAGTCATAATTGCCCCCATAGGAGAAATTTTGTTCACTATCACTGCCCAATCCATTGAAAAAATGATGTAGACCCCTTCTATAGAAAATGGAACCCCTTTCTCCCAGGAAGCCCTCAATGAATTGTATCAGAAGCTGTATTTTTCCAAAAGGGCTAAAACCCTTGATCTTTTTCTAGTTGAAGATACTCAATTGCCTAAAAAGAATCCTCCTTACTCTTCCTCCATTTTCATTGACAGAGCCAAGCAAATAATCACTGACATTTTTACCTCCTTGGATACTATTCTGACCGGTGGGTAGATGATTCAATCATAGGTTTCCTTTCCATTTTCTCTGCATATTCAAAATCCTCTATCCTTTCAATTTTAGCCAATTCCTAGCAGATGTTAATCATGACCAATTTGTCAGATTTCCAATAGAATATGTGTTTAAATATGCCTCTGTTCTAGTTTATATGTTTTTATATTTTTCAGGGAGACAAATTTAAATTTGCAATGCAAAAATTGGATGATGATGGCAATCAGCAGTCAGTCATCTTCTGGACTACCATGGTGATGAAAGAGAAAAAGGAGTACTCATACAAATAGTTCATTGAATTGTTTGTACATCCAGCAATGAGCCTTCTCAATAATACAACTGAACCAAGAGTCAGTGAGGAAATTAGAACAATTTTTCATCTATGAGATCACACAAAGACATGTGACTACTATTTATACCAGAACTACACAGAATTGAGGATTTATGGCTGTGAGCTTGCTCCTTACAAGCTTCCAAAATTCCTCCCAATGAGGATTTTTGCTTTAGAATACATCAAGAAAATGTTGAATGCTGAAAAAGTCCACTTTGAATCAGCAAAGAAAAAGTCACAATTCATAATTAAACACAGATAGCACCATTGATTTGCAACAACAGGTCAGCAGTGGAGGAAGCAGACAAAATTTTGAAGGAAATGAAGTTCAGCCTCAGTTTCACCTGGTCCTATGATCCATTAGGTACCATTTCAAAATTAAGGGTAGAAAACAAGACTAATCCTTATATATATACTCATAGGCCAGAAATAGAGAAGTACACGAACCAAATAGAGTGGGCTGAAATCACTTTGTAGGAGGCTGAGGAGCAGCTAGGCTCTACTTCCACATCACAGACTCCTATCCCACAGGGTAAAGTAGGAAAAATATTGAGAGAAGAATATTCACCTTCAGTGACTGAAACTACAAGCAAGTAATTCAAGATAATGTACAAGAAGAGGACCAAACTCAATGCTAAAGTTAATCCAAATAAAGATTCAGAACAAGAGGTTATTATAATTACTAAAGAGACACCTACCTCCTCTCAATTTGGTGGCCAAATTACTCTCTCTCCTACTACTTATATAGCTTCACAGGATCACCAACAGGCCATTCAGACAAGTAAGGTTGTCTGAGGAGAGAAAGAGAAAACAATATTTGATAAATTTAGGGAAATCAAGCTAAAAAATGAAATCCTAAAGAATAGCACATACAGTCAATTCTAGAAGAAGACTTTCAGTTCTCAGAGTAGTTTTTTGTCAGTATTTGACTCTAAAAAATGTAAAATGAAAATGGCCTTTCTAGAGGCACAGATTTCAAGCCTAAGACAACATCGGATTACAAGAAAACTTCATTTTAGTTTGACATCAAATACATCCATCCCATTGATCAAAGGGAGATAAATAAGAAAATAGGTGAAATGATTTCTTCTACATTGATTAATACAGCCATGATTTTATCTAAATTGCAGGTTTCCTTATCAAACATTCAGTCACGGATGAAGATGGAGATAATTTCCTCTCTGGCCAAGGATACAAGAATTAAGTCTTTGGAAGAATTAGTGATCGGAGTAGGATATGATCCTTCTAACATAAAAGTTGCAGAGGAGATAATAAAGAATAAGAATGTTGACATAGAAACATTAAGGAAACAACTGAAATTGTCAACCGCAGAAGACCCTCTTACCTAAGATATTGAACAAACAAAGTCTCAAAAGTCAGATATGATGAAGCTCATCATGGAGCAAAATTCCCAATTGAGCCAGATGGAGACAAAAATGGAGAAAATGATCAAGGAGAAGGAGCAAGCTACAAAGCTTTCTATGGTTCCTTTGGAGGTTGTACCTCTTACAACCATCCCCACAGCTATAGCTTCTACAAAAAACAAAACAGATGGTGCAAAACAATTGACAAAGGTAGTGGAGAATCTGTCTATCCACATAGAAGAGATTAAGGAGCTTCAAGATCAAGTCAAATTTTTACAAGATCAAAAATCAAGAAGTGAATTTTCTCACTCAGTTGAAGCATATAGTGTTAATCAAGGTTTTCATTGATGTCAATGTGGCATTGACCGAGACGTCAATATTCTTGAGATGCTTGGTTCCAGATGATGATGTCATGACTCTTGGTTGACTAGATACCATCAATGAAGAAGTCAAACCACTAATGAAGGAAGCCCTAAGAAGTACTTGGTCTAATGTTGCATGCACTTGATGCACTTAATGATCTAGGCCTTAATCTTACATGACAATAGAGAAAACAGTAACGACCTCTTGCTGTCCTAATCACCTTTTGCACTAAAAAATTTCAAACAATCATAAGAAAATTATTTTTTGACATCTTGAAGACATCATTTCAAAATTTCTCCTTCACCATCTTAAGGAGGACTCCTTCCTCTTTCCAACGAGCCCTCATATGCCCCAAAACTCCCCGTGGTTAGAAAGATATTGATTTTTGAAGTTGTGCAATAATTATTATTTTTTGGAGCTGACTTGTCCTAACCTCTCAAGTCGGCCTACATAACAGTGACATGTCTCTTCGTTTGTCATCACAATAAAGACTATATACACACAGTCTGAATTCATTTTTGGCATCAATTTTCGGTGAATATTTCAGAGATAAGGTTCAGAAGAACAAAAGAAGAAAGAAGCCAAGGAGACAAGGAAGATCATTGTTGGGCTAATTCTGTTTTTGAATTAATTGATTGAGTATACACAGACCTGTGGTAGCTCGTACTTCTGTGGATAATCTCGGACTTTTTAGAGGCTTAAACAAATGGAGGATAGATAAGAAGCATACAGCTCTCAGCCATGAAAGATTGCTGGAATAGTCTAGAATTTTCAGATCTCAGACAGCTGCCCTAACAATTAACATGCCTCCAAGAACAAGTGAGTTAGGCTTGGATCTGTGGTGCAGGAACTCAGATTGCAGCCCTATGGAAGTTTATTTCTTGAGCCTCGGACCTGTGACTAAATCTGTGGTTAACCTTCTGTGGTGGTCTCAAGATCTGTGCTTGTGAAACTTGGATAGTCACATGTAGCCTCCCATTATCTCTTAAGCTTGGACTGTTGTTTGGAGGCTCGAATCACATAAATTTTGTGAGAAGCTTGGACAACTGCCTATAAAACTTCAGATCTCCAGAGAAGTGCAGACTCTAAGACAGTGACATTTGGAAAAATTCGGATTCTAGATAGAGGCTCAGACATTATAAGCTCGGTGTGTTCAATCATTTGTGGGAGCTTGAAATAGTTGTTGCATTCTAGCCCAGATTGGCAGTCACAAGCTCGAATCACCTCATCTCAGACTTGTGTAAAGGCTCAAGACCTGTGGTGAACAGTGAAGAACATTGGAGGTGTGAAAATTTTGAATATTTTAGATAGTGATAAGCATGGAGATTTGAGCAGTGAAGAACCTAGAACATTGAACAGTGATCAGGAGGTTTGAACCTGTAGCAAACTCATCTATGTGCTAGACAACAAAAGTCTGTGGTAGACCTACTGTGGAGGACTGAAAATACTTTGAAAAGGAGACAATTCTAGAATAGACTTGGAACAATTTTAAAAGTCCATCTCCCTTGCTCACAACTTGATATTCCTTTGAGCAACATTTGAAGAATGTTGTAGCAGAATTTTGAACCAATTCTAAAGTTTTTTTGTAATAGTCTTATCAAAGAATTGTTGGGCATTTGTTAGAGCAGATCCTTGGAAAAATTTGTGGAGAAATTTATGGTAGCAATGATTGAAGACATTTGGATGATGTTTTGAAGTAAGTAAGTCTTTGAAACGATTGGAGGACATTGTGAGAAGTAGTATGCATGCCTATTGAAGACACTCTTGGAGAAGCCTATTGGAGACACTCTTGGAGAAGCCTATTGAAGACACCTTGAGGAATTAATTGAAGATATTTGGAAGACTTGTAGAAGCTGGTCTTGGAGATAATGTTGAAGATCATGATGCATCGCTGATGTCATCATGAGGTAACCTTGGAGATTTGTGTTTGGGTACGATGAAAAGCAGTGATGAAACCTTCATGAGAAGGACAAGGTTGTCATTGATGAAGTAACGTGGAGACTAAGTGAGGGGAAAACTGAAGATTTTCAGGGCTCGTTGAAGAAGACATTGGTGCCGTGAAGTATAACCAAATATATATTGACGAATTGAAGCTATAGGGTTGGAGCCCTTGAGGTTGGTGCCTCAGAACTGACAAGGTTGGTGCCTTGGAAGATAGGGTTGGAGCCCTAGAGGATAGGAGTCCTCAAGACACCGGGTTGGAGCCTGTACCAGATATAGGGTTGGAGCCCTTGAGGTTGGTGCCTCAGAATTGACAATGTTGGAGTCTTGGAAGTCCAAGTCATTGCTTGGCAAATACAGGTTGGAGCCCCGGAAATTGAATATTGGTGTCTTCATTTAGGGTTGGAACCCTACATATATTGTACTTGATTTATTTTAAAGAAGAAATTAATAAAATCATTTATTCTTATTGTTCATATTGTGTTCTAAATATAAGTGATCTAACTGGTAAAATTAACAATTGAAAAGAAATACTGATTCACCCCCCTCTCAGTATTTCCAACATATAGAGCACGAAAACTGATAGAGAGGTTACATAAGTTAGAGAGAGAATCATCCATTGGACATACATTGGGCCAAGTCAAAGAAATCATTTAGATAGATATCATTGAATCCATTAATGAAATCTGGCCCTGCATCGATATTATATTTGAACATAAGGAATTGATTAAGAAAGCAAATGATGCCATCACAACTATCAAGGAAGAGATTGGAGATATGCATTTTACAACCAACAACATCATCAATTTCTTAAACTCCAAGAACATATATGAGCTAGATGACTTGGGAGTGGATGATAGAACATAGACCATTTTAGAAGTGAAGAATATTCTTACTAATAATAATTTGATTGTTCAGCTGGAAGAGAAATGCCACAACTTAGAGATTGCAGTGAACAGGTTCTTCAGTAGGATTGAGCCTTTAACACAGAAGGGTCTGCCTTCTCCAATTTTAAATTAATGATAAACTGATAACCCATCAAGACTGTGTAAAGAAGCTAAGAGAAATTTCCAGGGACACTGCCTAATTCTCCAATATCAAAGGCACCATGATAGGTAAAGCATTCTTTGAAGCATCGAGTAACGATCTTTTCATCCAACATGAGGTAAACCACATCTTTGTAGTAAAACCTACTTTTTCCAGATATAATGAAGTGAATGAAATTTACCGAAATGTAATCAAGTTAACTATCCTATATGAAGATCGATGGGATAAGTTGTGTGAACTTCAGGAGTAAAGAGTAAATGAGAAACGTCAACTACAACGAGCACATCATCCATCACAACAGCCAGTGCAGGCCACAAATAAGTCTACTCAGCATCTGTTTCCTCAAAGACATTGCTAGTGTACCAAATCACCATCCACCGAGCCTATTTTTTGTCACAGTTAGAGTTTATTATTCAATTTACGCTAATAATACATTGTCTGTTAAGACAACATTGATTGTAATCAATTTTGTAATATTTAGTATAAATACTTCATTGTTTGAAGTATACTAGATTGATTTTTGAATATATTTTGCCTACTACACAATTGCAATTTTCAACTTTTGCTGGAGCATCAATAATACAATGACTTATTACAAGATTCATGTGGTGTATTCACTGGTGAAATGTTTCTACTGTAACTATTTTATTTCACTGTTTTTTCCTTTTCTATGTGTATCAGAAAACCTTAATTGTAAAACAGAAAGTGTGATGAATAGGACATGTTAATTGGAACACCTTGTTCTGGCTACTTTTATAATTTGTATGTTTTCCACTGAAGTCATATTGAAGAATACTTAATTGTTTTTCAATCTCTACTGAAATTCACTTTTCTTCCATTTCCATAGTTCATTTAAAATCTAAAAAAGATCTAGTTAATGAAACCTAGCTTGCCCTGTTATAACTCTTTTAAATATTGATGCAATATTTAGTTTTATATTTTTTACTCCATTGACCAATGGGAATATAGAAATTTAATCAACCAAATCAATCAAAACCAAAAAAACAACCAAGTACATTCATAACTAGCCTAATAGCCATTTAAAACAAAAGTTAAATTATATAGAGAGATCCCTCTCTGAAGCAAGAAGGGCTAGATCCCAACTTCTAAAGTGGTTTTGATTTTGTCCTCTGTGTTTATTCTACCAATATTTTAAATCACAAAATGATAACATAGTGGCGACCATACTGGGACAAAATTGAAAAAATTGTAATTTCTTTTCAATTCATAACCCTAGTTAAAACATTGTATGATAGTAATACTTCAAGAAGATTGGTTTCCTTTTCTTTTTTGTAAATAATAAGTGTGTGTGTGTGTGTGTTAGATCATAACTCTGGCTCCTCAAAGAGCTTACACTAGATCTCATCCTGATCCAAAGCCTGATGTAATTGTAGATGACCCTAAAAAGATACTGATAAGAAAGAGTATAGCAGAGAGCCAAGGAAGTAGCAGTTCTCCCATACAGCAGATTCACTTCCAAAAGAATTTGTAACTCTACAAGACATTGAGTTTGATTTACCTTTTCAACAAAGATTATTTAGAACTAAGTTAGCCAATTAGGTAGATCAAATAGTAGTAGACCAAGATACACTAAGAAGACATTCATCTGAAGCGTAGTCTTCTCCCTCTGATATAGACCTTCAAATCATCCATAATTTTGATAAATTACAGGGTTTACTCTTAGGTCTTGATTTTTTTGTTCATGAGGCTTATGTTTAGCAATCTGTAGAACTCTCATCTCTAACTTCTTATGCAGAATCATCCACCTCATCACGATTTGTGCATCCTAGATCAGCAATCCCTACCCCTTTTGTAGTCTCTACCACTACTCTGGTACTTTCTCATCAAGCAATTCAAAGTCCTTCTTCTCCTCAGTCCTCAACCATAATCCAACCTTCATTTCCACCAAAACCCTAGGTTTCAGTTCAGCCTTTATCCCTGATTCAACCTCCACCTTTGATTTAGCCTCCATCTTTGATCCAACAACCACCCTTGATCAATCCTCATATTTTTCATCCTCATATCCCTATAAGGGAAGCTAGATATGCTCCCCTTGTCCTTAAATCACCTTTGGAAAACATGCCACAGGATTATCAAACAAGAATTCCTGAATTTGATGGAACTGGACCTATCACTGCCCAACAACATGTAGACAAGATGAATGATAGCCTTGACCTTCAGGAGGTAGATGAGGAAAGTGTAAAGCTTAGGTTGTTTGCACAAATTCTCATAGGAGAGGTTAGGAAATGGTTTAAATAATTACCTGCTACTAGCATTAATGATCTCCCTGGATTCCATCAGACATTCCTTAATAGGTGGGAAATTAAAAAGAACCCTCTTCAAATTTTATCTGAGTATGAAAGCATTAGGAGGGCACTAGGGGAAATTATCCAGGACTATTGCACTATATTTAACAGTGTATACAACGCAATTCCTTCTAACATTAAACCACCACAAGGCTTAACCTTAATCAAATTTCCAGATGGATTTGAGGTAGACGTGTCTTACCAACTTAGAGAAATAAAATCATCAACATTAGAAGAAATGCAAAGGGATGCAGTGAGTGTAGAAACAAAGATGTTAGCGAAGAGAGCTAGAATTATGAATTAAAGGAGAGTGACCATAAAAGAAGAACCCTCTACTTCTTCTGTTGATGCTAAAATTGATTCCTTAGTCCGAACAATAGAAAGAATGATTGAAAGGATTAATTTAAATGAGAGGGTTTCTCCCTGAGAAAATCAAACTACACATCAAAATCGTAATCAAAATCCTAGGAGAAATCCTCCCCAAATAAAACAAAGAGAACAGAGGGTCCTTGATCAGCAAATTAGGCCTCCATTTCAAGAGAATTATGCTGATGATGATGGAGAAGTAGTAGAAGAGGTAGAAGACAACCAGATCAATTTAATGGGTATCAATGATGATGAAATTGTGTTTCTTACTCATGAAGAACAAGAACTATTTCAATTATCAAAAAATGAACTTGATTATGAAGAATCAAATGACTATAAGCAGGGATTTGAAAACGCTATTATGGAATTCCATAGACAGTATAATATTAGGAGTAAGAAAACATGAGACGCTCTAAATAAAAATAATAATGAAAATCCTATCAATAAAACCTCTGAAACCATTACAAAGAAAACTCCAGAAAATGTTGCTAAGAAAAAGGTTGATAGTTCTAACAAAACTAGTTGAAATTCCTGTCAAAAAGATTGTTGAGAGTACCTCCAAAACTACTCAAACAAATATTCCAACCACCAGTCACCAAAAAGAACCTATGTCAAAATAAATTACTGATAAACTTGACTTTATAAACATAAATAAATTCTGAACATCATTCAATATTGACAATGAACTAGAAAAGATGAAAATTCCTATCCCCTTAACAGATTTAATGAACAAAAATTTGTACAGAACTCACGTTATGAAAGCTCTGAACATAGGGGAAAACATTGACATTGTCATTATGAATGATGATCAGCCTGAATTATTATTTAGTCCAAAGGTAGATGGTAAACCACATGAAGGAGGTGTTCCTCCATTCTATGTCAGTCTCAACGTTCATGATAAGATTCTCCATAATGTTATGTTAGATTCAAGTGCTTTGCACAATTTGATGCCAAAAGTTGTTATGGAGAAGCCTGGTCTTGCAATTACTAGGCCTTACAAAGACTTGTATTCATTTGATTCCAGCAAAGTAAGATGTTTAGGTCTCATAAAGGATCTATGTGTTATTTTAGCCCAAATCCCAGCTAAGGGTCTAGTAATGGATATAGTGGTTGTTGATATTCCTCTTGAGTATGGCATGTTGTTGTCACACTCATGGGGAGAAAATTTACAAGGGACCCTACAAATGGACATGACTTATCCTACCATACCAGTTGTTATCACTCCAATAATTCCTAGGGTTGTTATGATTTTTTGTTTAAAAAAATATTAGAGGTAACTATCAACCTACTTTTAAGCTTAGGATCTAGCCTTTCCTAATACTCAGAGAGGGCTCTCTCTTTATGATTTAAATTTGTTGTTTTAAATTGATTTTAAGCTAGTTATGTAAGATTGATTGGTTTTGATTTTGGTTTGGTTTGGTGGTGGAATTAATGATTCATATGGATAGGTGCAGGCATGTTTTCCATTAGGATATTGAGTTAATGTTTCAAGCAACACGGCAAAATCGAGTTCTAAAGGAAGTGTTCGCAGGGCAAGGTAGCTAAGTAAATTCAGATCTTTTAGGCTGGATGGTGAAATGGTTTTCAATCTTGATCAAGGAGCAATAAAGGATTCCTGAAACTAGATAATGAAGGAAATGACAGAGGTCAATCGGGATGGGAGAGAAAATAAGGATTCTCAGATCTCGATATCAGAAGAAAACATTAAGATGAATAACAATTCAAGACAGAATGTATTTAAACAAATTCTGAAATAAAACTCCTATTATAACATTTAGATTCAGAAAACGTGAAAGTTTATGAATTACTTAAGAAAATAACGGTAAACAATAGAAAGTACTTCACTGAAGTGGCTCAACACATGAATCCTGTAATGCAATGCCTTTATTAATCAGCCATGTAAGCTGACTTGAAAATGGTACAATAAACCCTTAGTTATTTGGATCAATTACAACTATAGAAATTTTCAGCAATCGACACTCAATACTTTGAATTATGAAGTATTTATACAAAAAATATTACAAAATATCCTAACACTGATTTACGAATTATGCAAGGAAAAATAAATATCTTCATGCAAGAAGATAGAGACACCTAGGAGACGAAATGCTAGTTGTCCCTCTTTTATTTGGATTTGATGTTTGTGCTTTGATATTTTGTTTCTTTCTCGCTTTGTTGTTGCTCTACGCTAGTTGTCTTCTTCATGTAGAGTGTCTTTTACGTTGGCTGCATCTTTACTCTTAACTCTGTTTTTTACTTTAAACTTTGTCTTTCACCTGATACGCTTTACACTCTGCCTTTTACTTTAATCCTTTGACTACTCTTTTTATGTTTTAACCTGGACTGCTCTTTTTTAACCTTTATCTTGATTGATATGTTTTACCTTTCTTACTTTTCACTTTCAAAGTAAATCACATAACTTTTCACAAGCCTCTGCATCTGGTAATTTAATTTTTACCATTCTTCTGAAAATTTCATCAGCTTCTGTGCACTTTGAAAATTTTGGCTTGTTGATAAATAGATGATTTAACTCATGCTGGAGGTAAAAGAGATTTTCAAAAGTCTGATAGAGCACTTTTCCTGTAGGAATTCCTTTCATGGAGGAATTGTTGGACTGTTCTTTGGCCACTTCTCTCATTTTCTTGTCATAGTCTTCATGTTTCATTAATCTGTCATTGATAACCAATGGATTTGGTAGGCATCTCTGCCTCAAAACATAAAATTTCACCGTGAATCTGGTTATTGCAAGCTCCGTGTTTTGACACTTATCTTCAAGTTGTGTCCTTAAGTTTCTTTTGGAAATTACCTTTCTTACTTCTAGAATTGTCTCAGTTCTGTCACTAATGCCAATTTCCTCTAATTCATGCTTGTTCCTAGAATTGAGAAACTTAATGATCTCAGTGGCCTCTTCTGGCTTTTTACCAAGTTCTTCCTTGACTTTCTGAATGGCTTCACTTGCTGCCTTGATCAAATCTTCTTGCTCATAGATAACTTCGATAGATGGCCAAATATAATTAACAGATTTAATGATATTGGCCCACAGTTGATGCTTTTCTTGGGAAAGTGGTTCTTTTTGTGTCAATTCCTTCTTTAAATTTTGCACCTTTTTAGTCAATCTGTTTGACTTCTGTGTTTCATTCTTATGCATGATTTGAACTAGTTTCTTCTCATCCTCTAGAATTTTTATTTGTTCTTTAAGTCTATTTGTTTCATTTGTTTGGATGGACATATCCTGCATGGATTTAACCAGTTTACCTATTTCATCACTAGGATGAGCTACTATTGTAGATGATTTTGTAGCTGATGTAGTGGGAAGTGTTGTAGCTACTAGAACTGTTGTCGCCACCGAAGCTGCTAAAGTAGAAGGAACTGTTGTAGTAATTGTAGTGATCTGAAAATGACCCGAGTTACTTAGCTCTATTTCAGAGATTGACTATAGCGGCGTTTACTGGCTATGTCACCCTTAAAGAAAGGATGAGATCCAGAGGCAACCTGGCCCTCTACAGACTCTGTCTATAGAACTTTAAGATGATTAACACTCAGGTTATTAAAATCTGGAGATTTTACCTTTACATAAAGACTTAGAACAAATTTTATTACATAAGTCTTATAACAAATTTTGTTGTTTTTGTCGCGGGTTGATTTGACGATGTCTTTGATTGGCGATTTGGACATTTGCTGGAGTCGCATCTGAAGTTGATGTCGATCGATGTCGCACATTTCAACTTCACAAATTTAATGATCATCTTGATCAATACTTGAATTATTACATAATCGACAATTACAAAATTTCAAATAACCATATTGGTCATTTGAGTAATTTCGATACAACTTTAACAATTCTAAAGTTGGATCACACCTCCCAACTAAAAGAAATTTTGGTTCTCCAAAAATTTTATTTACAATGCTTTTGAAAAACGAATTCAATCCTAGAACCTAGTTACAACTTTACTAGATCTAAATATTACAAAATCATTTAAGCATATGGCATGAAATCGGCCCAATTCCATTTAGTACTTGTTTGATTTCCAGCAGGTGACTTGGGTTCTTCCTGGGCTATTGGTGTCGGTATTGTTTCTTTTGGAAGCATTGGAAAATTGTCTTGAACATGCCCTGGCAGTTTACAGTTTGGACAAATTTTCTCCCTCTGACTTGATGATGAGTTTCTGGAGTTACTTGCTGATTGAAATGAAACTGGTTCTGATCGCTTCTTTACCTGTAACGCCTTATCATTATCTGATGGCTGACTCTTCGTTGCACCGACTTTCTTGCTGTAAGCCTTTTGTTTCCAACATTGTTCCACACAATGCTAAGGACTCTTACAGAACGTGCAAGGATAGATCCTTTTAACTGTTTCAATTATCCAATTTTGATAAAATAAATCATCGTCAGAATCATTACTGGTTGAGGACTGAAGTTTCTTACCTTTTCTATCCTTGAGTTTTTCCAGTAGCAGTTCTGGATGCTTTGACCAACATCGGTCAGAGATGTGACCAAGCTTCCCACAATAGTCACATTTTAACACCTCACATCCGAGACCTAGATTCTTGGGTCTTTCTTGTACCTAGATAGGTTGAAGTCTCCCTTTTCCATGTTTTCCCAAGCCTTCACCTTCGCGATATCCCATGGCTTTCATCATCGACAAGCCTTTTCTTTCACGGATCAAATTGAGTTTCTGGTTGGAAACCTCGTCAGATTCGGAATCACTTTCTGGTGAAATAAGTGAATCCACATAGTCTTCTGCTTGAGATTGGGAAAATGAGCCAATGGCTTCCCTTGTTGACTTTGGTGAAGATGAGAGAGAAGAAATACTTTTAATAGAAAGTGTAGGATTTTTGCCATCGAAAGCTGCATCTTTCATAAGAGGACTTCTTCCTCTTTTAGTTCTCTTTAAGTCTTCTAATTTTGATCGCGGACTTTGTTTATCACTCTCAAGAGCTTCCACCATTCTGCGCAACGCAGCATTCTCTTGCCGAACTTGTAAATTGGACTCTTCGAGTTCCCTTAGCTTTGCCAGCTGGCAAGTGTTCTTGCCCATCTTGTACCTACAAAGAACTAGCTGCTCTGATACCACTTGATCTGAAAATGACCCGAGTTACTTAGCTCTATTTCGGAGAGATTGGTATTGGCTTGAGGATGTCCCCACAACGGAAGCTATCTCAGACATGCCTTTCAAGGTGTCTGCGTACGTTGTATTCTTTAAGCCGAGAGAAATATGCTACAAGGAATCATCAGTTTCACTACTGCTGTTGCAGATATGGACCTTCCCTTGAACAGGCTACCTGATACAACTTTTTTCTTTCAACACATAAGAAAAGACATGGATGATTCGCACACTATAACAAACTAAGGACTGAAGCTTTATGGACCTTCGACAGATTGGTGGCCGAAAGAGTTTTAGAATGTTGAAGTTGAACTCGTCGATTATCAACGTACTTCGATGTTGTCTTTATGCAAGTAGGACGCTTTGCTCCTTCAATAAACCTGCAATGACAAACTCTCTGCCAATCACTTCATATGTCTTCTGAAGAGTGCCTACTTCCTCCTGAAGTAGGGAAAACTCTCCTCTCTTGAGATCTCACTCTAAACACTCCTCTCTTCAAGAAGTCTCAACACTCTTCTTCAAAAAGTGCTCTCTCCTTTTACAAAGAAAAATGCTTTCTTTTATACAATAGGAGCTCATAAATTCATGGAAAATAATGTTGCCTCAATCTTCAATAAACCAAATTAAGCTTTTGGTTAAGATTACAAGGCCTTTGAATTTAATTCAGTTCATGAACCTTCTTAATTAGGTTCTTAAGCTTCATGCTTAATTCACTTCAAAAGCCCACATGGAAATCATTCCACATCGTTGGCTTGATCTTCGAACTGTTGTTTACTACATTTAGAAATTTTTTGGAGATTGTTTAGTGATAAGGGATTTGAATCCCTTTATCACATTTCATTCATAGGATAAAGTCCCATTATCATAGCGCTGATATTAAATCAAAAACCCATAATTAGACTTTATATTATAAATCTCTGCCTGACGGTTAGGCTAGCCGCACGGGAAATGTTGACTACACTGTGTGAACAGGCAGGCTTCTGTCCGGCGGTAGCTCTAAAGGTTAAGGTCTTCTCCCGATGCAGTTTGACATCTGTCACACGAAACCGACTGTTAGCTTAACATTTCTCACTGCGGTCTTCTGACGTGGCTTTACCAAACTCTGGTCACATGACTGCCCGACACAGTTCTGCAAACCTGTTACATAACTCCGACAGCTCATAATCCATGTAGTTCTTTAACGTTGTGGTCTTCAACTATTCTATTCACATTGTAATTTGCCGATGTTGTTTACCCCTGGCAGTTAGGAACTTAACGATGTGGGTTATTTATAATGTTTTAAAAACATATAACCCGAGCCTTCGTATATGCCTGAAGTCCAAACTTTGAATAAGGTTTATCAACGTTACATCAATCCTTATGAGTTTTGACATTCAAACTTTATAAAATAGTTCGAAAACCCATTTACATAATATGCTTTGACATAGGTTTAATAAAACCCGACTTCCGAACCTTTATTCTAAAGGTTTTTGGCTATGGATAATAGACTCGTCCTTTGACATAGGTTTGTAAACATTTCATCAAACCTTTTAACACTTTAACTTTATGGGTTTTAACATCCCATCCTCCGAACCTTTACAAAAAGGTTTATGGTTATGATTTCACTAGGACTTGACCCTTTAAAGTTTTTTACACCATACTGACATTCACATAGGTTTTGTGCTAGGGACTTTAAGTCCATAAGTTTAGAAAACTTAGGAATAGGACTTAATTTTAACATTTTGCCCTAGGAGTAGATTTAGGCTTTTACAAAGTGTATTTTTCTTCGACACTTAGACTTTAGGATTTAAGCCTAGGACTTAGGATTTCAATTAAGTCCTTTTTACCTTATGAACTGTTTTTTCCATCAAGGTTTACAAAAGTGGACTATAGACATTTTTGACCTCTACATAAAGACTTAGAACAAATTTTATTACATAAGTCTTATAACAAATTTTGTTGTTTTTGTCGCAGGTCGATTTGACGATGTCTTTGATTGGCGCTTTGGACATTTGCTGGAGTGGCATCTGAAGTTGTTGTCGATCGATGTCGCACATTTGAACTTCACAAATTTAATGATCATCTTGATCAATACCTGAATTATTACATAATCGACAATTACAAAATTTCAAATAACCATCTTGGTCGTTTGAGTAATTTCGATACAAATTTAACAATTCTAAAGTTGGATCATGTAGGAATAGCAGTGACAGGGATTGCTTCCATGTTGGCCTTTTCCTCCTGCACTAACTTATCCATTTCATTCTCCATATATTTCAGTTGAGTTGTAAACTGAATGATGAGATTCATATTTTTGTCCTTCATTCTATAAAACTTATTTTTCTTATGGATGTTCAGTAGGAGGCAATTTCAGTTATTTTTTCAATGCAACAAAGCCTGCATTCTTTTTCTTGATGAGTTCTTCTGCAAATTTGATGTTCTTGGGATCATATCCTACCTCTATGACCAATTCTTCCAGTGATTTGATTCTATTATCCTTAGCTTGTGAGGAAGCCTTCTCTAGTTTTAACTATCCTCTGATGTTTTCTAGAGTATTTTGCAGCTTTTGAATACTCATAACTTTATTGATCATTGTGGAGTATAACATTTCTCCAGCTTGCTTATGAAATTCAATTTGGTTTATAGGATGAACATCTTAGCTAGAACTTCAAATGATGTTTTCCTGTAATCAGCTAATGACTCCAGATGTTGTACTGTGGGTTGCAAGAAGGTCATCTACATCTTCATGATGTTGTAATCAAACGTAGAAAGCAACATGTTCTGGTCACTAGGTTTCTGCTTCCAATATTGGGCATAAGTCACTGCCTTCGATGCCTCATTCCTGAGTTTGATTTCCTTATACTTCTCCATAATATCTAGTCCTTTATTTGCTGGTTTACTTGATGAAGACACCTCTACACTGTGTTGCTTCTGAATAATCTGAGTATTAGATGTTGAAGGCTGGTGAGTTTCCTCTGAAACTGTTGGAGGTGCATTTTCTTGAACCACTGTATCTGTATCAATAATTTCAATAGTCTCAACTTGTTCATTTATAGAGTTTAGCTTGGGCTTCTTCCTGTACATTGATTTGAATTTGGTTTCTATAGTGGTTTCAGCTGAATATGATCCTTCTTCTCTTGCTCTCTTGGAGTTCCTATCTTGTAGGGCTAGAGTTTGTAGGACAGAGCTAGTCTCAACTGGTTTTTCCACTTCTTTCAAAGGATTCTCCAACCACTCTGACGGGTTGGAGTACTTTCAATCTCAGGTTTGGACTCATGCACAAAAGGAGTTAATTTAAATTTGATTCTTAACTTGTTGATAACTCCTAAATGATCATAATTCCATTTGAAACTTTCACTGAACTTGAATTCCTGAAGACACCTTTCTGCTTGTTGACCAACACCTCTACTGTTGCAAATAAAAGGACCAATCTGGTTTTTGATCTTAAACTGTGTTTTCTTCTTTGCTGATAGGAAGTTAACCTCATCACAGTTTAGGATATGCCTGATATATTCAAGTGCAAATAACCTCATTGGGAGGTATTTGAGAAGCTTATATGGAGTGATTTGACATCCATACACCCCAATCTCAATGTGGTTTTGGTATAAATACCAGTCTCCTGTCCTAATGTGTTCTGATAACTGCAATACTTTCTTTATTTCATCATTGACCCTAGGTTTAGTGCTACTTCTTAGCATATCGAAAATTGGATGAATAAATGAACCAATGAAGTTTTTGTAGGTAAGATCTGTGGAATCTTTCCTGATTAAGGAAGTCCAGAAGACAACTGATTGGGGGTTGCTCTCAGTGTCCAATTTTTGAAGGCTAACTGCAAACCTATCAGATTGGAAGTATAGGAATAAATGAAACAACACAGATGAATACTTAAAGACTCCTTCCTCAGGTAATTTAAACAATTTCTCATGAATAGCATCTGATAAGTACTGAGAAAAGTTGAATGTAAAGGCTAGAGGTTGTCCTGGGCAGAAAATAGACAGAAAACCTAGCACTGAAGCATCAACATATTCATCTGTAAAAAGCCTATAATTCAAGACAGCATTGTGACAATATGTCTTTTTCTTCTCAGAAAATTGAGGCTACATAGGGAGGGTTTCAACTAATGAAGGAAGAAAGGTTTGGAAGATCTGAACCCTTTCTGAAAAGTCAAGTTTCAGATATACTCAGTGAGGATTTCAATTGACAAAGGTGCTTCATCAGGCTTGGGTTGAATTTGAAGCATTTGGTTTATGGATTCAGCGGTAATGGTGAACAAAATTTCCTTGTTGTGGGTTACTAGGGCTCTTTCATTTGGAAGATAATTAAATTGACAAAGCTTGATGATTTCAGGGAATTGGAAGGTCTGTGGGAAGATATATTTGGGAAATTTTGATTCCCAAAGGTAAATATCATCAGCCTGATCTAAGGATTTGTCATGGCTCCAGTAGTGGAGCTCAAGGAGGTTGAAATATGTAACTGTATCAATGATTTTACAGTCTTTGTCTGCAAGGGTAGTATGTTCAACATCAATAACAAGAGGTTGCAGGGGATTGACTGTCACAATGCCTTGGGAAGCCATAGATTTGTTTATTTTATTCAATTTTATTACTCTTTGACTTAGTAAATAGGTTCAGGCCCTTAAGAATTCTGTGAAAAGATGATTATGGTCTGCAAAAAGGGTTTTGGAGGCAACAATTTCTTTCTTTTTCTCTACAAAACTGTTAAACTAGTTCAAGTGATTAAATTATTACTTTCTTTCTTAAGTACAGGCCTCGGCACTTAGGAATACCTGGAAAATGAAGCTTTAGTATGCAGAAGGGGTTCTGGAAGAAATTGAGGCTTTCAGGCAGTGAAATAGGCTTCAATGGTCTTTATAAATATTTCAATTGAATCTGCACCGGCTTTAGTATCAAAAGGCTTGAATTATGATGTAATTTGATCTCAAAACAGGTCGGCATAGCTTTTTTGGCTTGAGAATAGGTCGGCAGAGGCTATTTTCTGCAAGCTTCAACAGAATAATGGTGAAAAAGTCTTGAAAGGGAGTTCTTTATATTTTTAACCAACATTGATTAAACATATAGGCGTGGGATTAAATTCAAATAAGGGCGGTATCATTGCAACGGTCAGAAAACAACTTGTCGGTTTTCACATCACGAGAAGCTGGTAAATGGTTTTTGGCTTGGGAGTGCAATGAGCCATGGGGCTTCCACGTAGCAAGGGGGCAGGGTTGCGAAACTGCTTATTTCGCAACCCTCCAGTCGTGTTAAAGGTCGGGTAGTTGGGGGTGCGAATACAGTTATTGGTCGCAAGATCTGATGAATGAAGATCTGACGACTGGGAAAATAGGATGGTGAGTTGGGGATTTGATAAGAGGTGGGGCCCGGGTTTATAAATCATATTATGGGTTTATTTTATATGGGTCAAGATTATGTTGTAGAGGGGTTTGATATATAATCAACGGGGTTAGAGGAAAGTGGGACCCGAGATTATTTATAATGGGAAGTGGGTTAATAAAACAAAACTATATATTAAATTAACATAAGGGGTCTGGGGAAATATAATTAAGTGGGAGTTAATGTAATATGGGTAAATGTGTATATATGTGGGAGTTAATATAATAAAGTTAAATACAAGATTAATACATGTGCGGGATTTTAAAATACACTAGCCTATATGTGTTTTTAAAAGATATCGAGGAGGGATTTTAGAGTGGGGCCCGATTATTTTAAACTTTTAAAATATACAAAAATGGGTTTTTTGCAAGTTTTTATTGAAAAAGGGGGTTAATAAAGGGGAATTTACTTTTTTCAAAGGGAAATGGATTTTAATCTAGGAAAAAGGGGTTTTAATAAGGGAAAATAAGTGAAGTAAGGGAAAAAGTTAAAAATGAAGGGAAAGGGATATTTTTACAAGGAAATATGACTTTTAAGGGTGGAATTAGGGTTTTTAGAAAAGGGAAGGGGATTTTGAGGGATATTAGTGATATGAAATGACCAATTGCTGCTCTCCATTCCTTGTGAAAGTACTTCTACTTACCCATTCTTCATTTCTTGGGTGTATTTGAGCTTGCTGACCCTTTTATTTTTCTTTTATAAGAAAACTATCTAATTATAACCTTATGACTTCCAATGGCTCAGTTTAAACTGATGAGCTCATTTATTTTCTCTACCTAACTACTGATCTGCCAAGATTAAATGATTTGGTTAGATATTTATTCTCTAACTATCAGCATGAAATTTAAAGCACGAATGGATCAAGATTAAATTGTTTGATCCTCATGGATTGCGGAATTTTGTACAAGCTACATACAATATTTATTTGCAAAGTAAAAAGTAGTGGCATTTGAATTTACATCACTTTCAGGATCTATTTTTATCTCTTTTTTGGTGGGGTTCATATTTTATTTTCTTTTTTGATCTTTTTCTTTTAGTCCTTTGATTTTTCTTTTAGGACTTTACCCTCTTTACATTTTTTAATATGGGGAAACATTTTCAGAAAGCAAAGTATGTACAATATTACAAAACTAATCATAGTCAATTCAAAAATTATGAATCCTATTATTATAGGACCCTAACAGTGGCTCCACTTGGGGATGGAATTTCCTGGTGAAATGTCAAGAACTTTAAGATCAGTGGCCTTGGAACTTTGACTTTGCTTGCCTTGAAACTGTTTTCTGAGCTCTGCTCCATTAATACATATGATATTATGTCTTTCAAATCTTAGAGCCTTCTCTTCGGGCTTCAACTTTGCAAGAAAAACATCCAATCCAATCTAAACTTTGCAATGTTATGTAAAATGAGAAAAGTAAACAAACGAACTAATGTTAATCTGAGGAAAAGTAATGCTTCAGTGTTCTACCATTGACTGGTCCACCTGGTAGATCTGATCCATCTAACTCCTTTAAGAAAAATGCATTATAACCGCTGTAACCATAAATGATGTATGGGCTTTTCCAAAGAAAATCAAATTTACCATGTTTCCCTTTATCTTCTCTTCTAGAATCCCATTTAAGCACTTTATCACATATGTAAAAATCATCTTCTTTTGTTTTCTTGTCAAAAATATTTTTGATTTTATCTTGGATCACTTGTGATTTGACATAGACTTCTTCCATGCTTTGCTGCAAATGTATAGTTTGATTTATCCTCCTTTGGATATCATTTGGTTCAACCTGCAGTTCTTAGATAATTTTCATCAATGGCACTCCTAAAGTGGATGGAAAAATAACATCCATCCCATATACTAGTTGATAGGGAGAAGTACCAATGGATTTCTTTGTAGTTAGTTTGTCTGCCCATAAGGCATTAACCAACTTCTTGTTCCAGGTCTTTTTGTTGTCTTCTAACAGTTTTTTGATGATATTAACCAGGATTTTGTTTGAGGATTCTGCAAGTCCATTACCTTGAGGGTAATAAGCAGTGGAATGGCCAAGGTTGATGTGATATTTGTTACAGAAGTCAATCATCTTTTTAGATTTGAAGGCAGCTGCATTATTAGTAATGAGATTTTGTGGGCATCCAAATCTAGAAAGGATATTATTTTCAAGGAATGAGATAATGACAGAATCAGTAGTTTGTCTAGAAGGAATGGTTTCTATCCACTTGGTGAAATAATCAGTGGCTGTCAAAATCCATTTATGTTGGGTTGCGGAGGGTGGGTGAATTTCACCAATGAAGTCTATACCCCATTGCTGAAATGGAATTTCTGTGGAGATGGGTTTCAGGGGTAAAGGTAATAGTTTTTTCTTCCCTTCAAATATCTGGCATTTGTGACAGGAGATCACATACTTTCTTACATCTGCAAAAAGAGTGAGCCAATAGAAACCTTCCCTCAAGATTTTATCAGCGGTTGTCTTCCAGTAAAGGTGTCCTCCACAGTCACTTGCATGAAATTCTTCCATAACGTTATCAGCTTCATCTTTCAGTAAACAGTTTAATAAAATGCCACCATGATCTTTCCAAAATAAAGCATTATCTATGATACAATATTTCATTGCTTTTAACTTTAAGAATCTACCTTTAGTTCTAGATAAACTAGGAGGAGCTTGTAAATTAAGTAAAACAAATATGATATTTGCATACCATGGTGAATCTAAAAAAGCTTCACTGATCTATGGAGTCGCCATCTCTTCCTGATCATCTATTATTACAATGAAATTTATATCTAAGGCTCTACAGTTAGATTCAGCCATGAGTTTGGCTAGACCTTAGCCTTATATCAATTTAGTGGGCTTTATTTCAATATCATATTCCAATATAGTGGCAATCCATTTGCCTCTCTTTCCATTGGGCCCATTCTAAGTCAGAATGTCCTTTACTACTGAATTTGGAACATATGCAATTATGTGTGAGTATAAAATATACACTCTGAAATATTTAATAGCTTTCACTAAAGAAAGTGCTTTTTTTTCCATTATATTGTACTTCGGTGCTGCATCTCATAATGATTTGCTGAAAAATGCAATGGGTTGTTCATAACCCTGATCATTCTTTTGCAGCAAAACTGTTGCAATGGTATGTTCTAAAGCAAAAATTATAAAATCTTTTTTTGAAATCAGGACTTATTAGGACAGGTGTTTTAGTGAGTGCTTCTTTAATTGATCCAAATGATTTTTTAGCCTCTACTATCCATTTATGTGTTGAATCTTTCTTTAACATGTTATTCAATTATCTGATTAGTTTTTCTAAATTAGAAATGAATCTTCTGAGAAAGTTTATTTTACCTACGAATGCATGGAATTCTTTGATGTTTCTAGGATGGTTAATGTTTAAAACTGCCTCTATTCTAGTTGGATCTATCCTAATTCCCTCTTTTGAGATTATGTGTCGTAAGAGTTTACCTTCTTCAAGTCCAAAGAGTGTCTTTTTAGGATTCAAAGAAATACCAAGTTTTCTACATTTAATGAAAACTCTTCTCAAATGATCTAGATGCTCATTATCTGTTTTTTAAAAGACTGTTATATCATCTAGATAAATGACTAGAAAATCATGAATTTCATTGGCAAAATCTATGTCCATAACTCATTGGAATGTAGCTCCTGCATTCATCAATCCAAAAGGCATTTTCACATACATGAAAGTACCCCATGGAGTGGTAAATGTTGTCTTTGCTTAGTCCTCTGGTTGAACTAAAATCTGATTGTATCCATAGAATCCATCTAGTAAAGATATTCTAGATGAACCAACTACCCTCTATAAAATATGATCCGTTTTGGGGAGAGGATAGTTGTCTTTTAATGACACTCTGTTTAAATTTCGGAAATCAACACAGAGTCTGATTTCCCCTGTTTTCTTTTTTGTGATAACTAAGTTTGAGACCCAATCAAAATATCTAATTTGTGCTTCATACATCCTTTTTACTTCTTTTTCAATCAAAGGCATAAGAACTGGATTAATTCTCCTAATATTTTGTTTAAATGGTTTCTGATCTTCTTTGATGGGTATTTTGTGTTGTATAATACTAGTTTCATAAGACTTAAGGTCTTCATAACTCCGGGCAAAGACATCTTGAAATTATTTACACAAATTTATATATTTCACCTTTTCTTCTAGAGGTAGTGCTTTGGATAATTTGATGAGCTTAGGTTTTTGTTCTGTTCCTATGTTACATTCTTCTATGTCTGATCTTAATGGTTCCATTTTTGGTTTTCTAGCTACATCATTGGAATCGAAAAGATATTCTAATGGGGATAATCCCTTAGCAGAAAAGTTATCTTTAAGGTTCAAAATCTCTGATTCATCATTGTTTATTTCTTCTATTTCTATTGTTTCTAATTTATCTATTTCTACTCTAGTGAATTTAGTGGGTTCAGTTCTATCTAAATCATTTACATCTAACTCACTATTCATTGTGTAATCCACTGTAGAATCAATATCTATGTTACAATTTTGGAATTCTCCCTTAGCATTCATAAAATTATATATTTGAGAATCTTGTGAAAATATCTGCCAATATTTCAAATTATCTGGTATAGTAGGCCTGTGTCTTACCTCCACAGTGTATTCGTGATTGGGTTGAAAAGGAAATTTGCATGTACTGGAAAAAGTAGCCAAATTGTGTGCTTGCATGTTCTGTTTCCTTGGAATAACAACAAAATCAGTTTCAATCATATCTTTAACCAAATCTAGAATAGTTTCTCTGTATTGGCTCAATCTAGGACTATTCACAAAATACTCTCCTTTGATTTGTTTTATGATTAATTTTGAATATCCCATGATAGAAACTCTCTTGGCTCCTAGTTTTCTAACAATCTGTAGACCTAAGATTAAAGCTTCATACTCTGCCATGTTATTTGTACATTTAAATTTTAACCTAAAGGCATGACCTTCAGAATGATTATTCTCCATGTTATGAATCCAAACTCATGCTCCTACTCCTAATCTGTTGATAGAACCATCAAAATCTAAGTGCCACATAGATTCATGAAATATATTGTCATTGTCAACTTCTTTATGTTTTTGTTTTAATGTTGTGTTTTTATCTGTGCCAGTATCTGAATTACATAGGATGAAAGAGTCCATATCATAATGTACAGAATAAATAGGATAATTATTTGGTTTTTCTACACTATTAACCATGTACTTCATTAAAGTTTTTCTGTAAAGCTTTTTGGGCTGCCCAAATACTGAAATTGTGGCATAGGACATGTCTAACTATAGAGATCCCTACAATTTTTCTCCCCACGAGTGAGATAATAGCATTCCATACTTTGGAGGGATATCAGCAACTACAATATCCATGACAATACTCTTACCTGGGTATTGGACTAGAGTGACACACAAGTCTTTTATTAGGCCAAGACATTTAACTTTGCTAGAATCAAAAGAGAAAATATCTTTACAGTATGGTTTGGTGATATCTAAATTCAATGTTTCCATGATTTCCTTTGGCATTAAGTTGCGTGATGCTCCTGAATCTAGCATAGCATTGTGTAAGAATTGATCATGAATACTCAAGCTAATGTATAAATAAGGAACACCACCTTCCTGATGTTTTCTATTTACCTCAGGGCCAAATAGTAGTTCTGGTGTTCATCATTTAAATTAACAGAGTCTTCTCATTCACTAATGTTCAGTGTTCAGTGATTTGTGATTTGTATAAATCATATTTTACCAACTCTGTTATAGGAATTGGTATTTTCAATTTGGATATCTCAGTTTGGATATTGAATGGTACTTGAGTTTTTCCCAACTGAGTAATTTCTTCTTTACCAATTGTAGTTTGAGTGCTCTTATATTTTCTATCATCCATTGGTATTTCAGTCTGTGATTTCACTGTTTTACTTTCAATTTTCTTATCTAGAACAGTTTGAGTTGCAGTTGTAACTTTGGCGGCAGCTGATTTTTTATTTTCAGCAGATGTTTTTGCAGCAGCTATTGTTTTAGTAGCAGCAGATGTTTGAGGATTAGCCGAAGTTTTAACAATAGTTTGAATATCAGTAAAAGTAATATCTACAATTTTTGGACTGGGTGCAATTTTTGGAGTGGAAGTTTTCTAAGTTGGGCTGGAATTTTTCTATGTTAAACTAGAGTTTTTCTGATTTTCTCTAGGGAAAATTTGTAACACCTTGGTTGAAGAAGCTTCTACTATTTTCTTGGTCTGGTTTTGAATTTTTTTCTTAGTAGGAGCTTATGTCTTTTTCTTACTTCTAAGATTATACTGTTTGTGAACTTCATTGATGGAAGTATCATAACCTTGCTTATAATCAAATGATTCCCCAGACTCTAACTGTAACTATTGTAGCATGTATAATTATTGTTCTTCTTGGGTAAGAAAAATAGTATTATCGTCATTTATTCCCATTAAGTAAATCTGAGTGTTTTGATGATCATCATTCTGTTGGGAACTCTCTGCATAGTTTTCTTGGAAAGGTGGTCTAATCAATTGATCAGGTGTTGTTTCTCTTGATTTACCAGTATTGGGATTCTTCCTAAAGTTTGGGTTTCTTATTTGAAGGCCTTGTTGTTGATTATCCCACTGTGGTTTTCTTTCCATATTTTCTAAGCTATCCATCATTATTTCCATAGTTTTTGCTAAACTATCTATCTTACTATATGATGTGGATGGTTCATCCTTTATGGTAACTCTTCTTTCATTTCTCATTCTACCTCTTTAAGCTAACAAATTTCCTTCTACAGTAACTGCATTGCTTTGCATTTGTTCTAATGATTCTGGGTTTCTTTCTCTCAATTGGTATGACATATCAGTATCAAAACCATCAGTAAATTTGATTAAAGCTAGATCTGGTGGGGGTTTGATGTTTGCTGGAACAGCATTATAGATGTTGTTGAACTTAGTACAATAGTCCTGAACTGATTCATTAGGATCTCTTATAATGTTTTCATATTCAGATAATATTTGTAAAGGATTCTTCTTTTTCTCCCATCTATTGATAAACAATCTATGGAAAGCTTCTAAATCAGAAATATGATTGCCAGGTAAATCTTTAAACCATTTCTTTACATCTCCAGCTAAAATTTGGGCAAACAGTCTCATTTGAACATCATCTTCATCAATTTCATGCAATTCACAGTAATCGGTCATTTTGTTAACATGTTGTTGTGCATTGTATTGACCAGTACCATCAAACTGAAAGATTTTACTTTGGAAATCCTAGGGCATGGCATGTAATTGAGCTGATAAGACCAAAGGGGCATATCTGGATACCATGGCTAAGATTCTAGCTTGGCTAGGAGGTAAATTTGTGGTGCTTGGTGATGAGGTTGAAGTACTTGCAGGTGATTTTGGGACACTAGAAGATGTACTTGGAAATGATGTTGAAGTACTAGAAAAGGTAGAAGAAGTGCTAGAAGATGAATTTGAAGTGTTTGGAGATGGAAATAAAACTCTAGGTCGAAGAGGAAGCTTTGGGACAAATGATTCAGTGGAATGAAGTGTAGTGGAAATAATAGATGAAGTGGTACTAAATAAAGATGAATTTACAGATTCTAAAGGAATAGTAGGAGGCTTAGGGGTAAAATTAGATAAAGCAGCTAATTTAACATAATGTTGTAAAAAGGCTTCATCAATATCCTTAATCAAAGTTGAAGTCAAATCATCAAGTTTATCAAAACTTTTTAGAGCTTGTTGATCTGAATCAAGTGAAATATTTTCCTTATTTTCTTCAATAAATTGAATGAAATTAGGATCTATTACACTATCATAAATTGAACTTTCAGATTTAGTTCTAAACAAAGAGTGCTCGAATGATAAATCAAACTCTATATCTTGTAAACTTGACAAATTTTTGGGAAGTGAATTTGATTTGACTAATTGAATGTTACTTCCTAGACTTTCTACTTTTTTATGTTTTCTTAAAATTCTGTCAGGATCATCAATAACTACAGCACAATGTGGATCAGGATGAGCCCTAGTGTAGTATATTCATTTAGGAGCTAGAATTTTAATTTTCAATGAAAAATGTTTTAACCCTAAAACAACCTTAAGGTCAAAAGATGATAAAATTATTTGTTTTAAGTTTTATTTTAAGCTGAGGACTGATTTCTCCAGTATGGTCACCAGTATGTTATCACTCCAATAATTTCTAGGGTTGTTATGCTATTTTGCTTAAAGAAATATTAGAGGTAACTATAAACCTACTTTTAAGCTTAGGATCTAGCCTTTCCTAATACTCGGAGAGGGCTCTCTCTTTAATATTTAACTTTGTTGTTTTTAAATTGATTTTAGGCTAGTTATGTAAGATTGATTGGTTTTGATTTTGGTTTGGTTTGGTGGTGAATAACTGATTCAGATGGATAGGTGTAGGCATGTTTTCCATTGAGCTATGGAGTCAACGTATCAAGAAACAAGGAAGAATCGAGTTCTAAAGGAAGTGTTCACAGGGCAAGGTAGTTGAGTAATTTCAGATCTTTTAGGCTGGATGGTGAAATGGTTTTCAGTCAGGATCAAGGAGTAGTTAAGGATTCCTCAAACCGGATAATAAAGGAAATGACAGAGGTCAATCGGTATGGGAGAGCAATTAAGGATTCTCATATCCAGATATCCGAAGAAAACATTAAAATGAATAATAGTTCAAGATAGAGTGTATTTAAACAAATTCTGAGATAAAACTCCTGTTACAACATTTAGATTCAGAAAACATGAAAGTTTATGAATTACTTAAGAACATAACAGTAAAAAATAGAAAGTGCTTCACTAAAGTGGCTCAACACATGAATCATGTAATGCAATGCCTTTATTACTCAGTCATGTCTGGTAACTTGAAAATGGTACAATAAACCCTCAGGTATTTGGATCAGTTACAACTATAGAAATGTTCAACAATCCACACTCAATACTTTGAATTATGAAGTATTTATACAAAAATTATTACAAAATATCCTAAAACTGATTTGGGAATTATTCAAGGAAAAATAAATATCTTCATGCAAGAAGATAGAGACACATAGGAGACTAAATGCTAGATGTCCCTCTTTTATTTGGATTTTTTGTTTGTGCTTTGATATTTTGTTGCTTTCTCTCTTTTGTTGTTGCTCTACGTTGGTTGTCTTCTTCATGTAGAGTGTCTTTTACGTTGGCTGCATCTTTACTCTTAACTCTGATTTTTACTTTAAACTATGCCTTTCACCTGATACTCTTTAAACTTTGCCTTTTACTTTAATCCTTTGACTGGTCTGTTTTTGTTTTAACCTGGACTGATCTTTTTTCACCTTTATCCTGACTGATCTATTTTACATGTTTTACTTTTCACTTTCAAAATAAATCACATAACTTTTCCCAAGCCTCTGCATCTGGTAATTTAATTTTTACCATTCTTTTGAAAATTTCATCAACTTCTATGTACTTTGCAAATGTAGGCTTGTTGATAAATAAATGATTTACCTCATGTTGGAGGTAAAAGAGATTCTCAAAATTCTGATAGAGCACTTTTCCTGTAGGAATTCCTTTCATGGAGGAATTGTTGGATTGTTCTTTGGCCACTTCTCTCATTTTCTTGTCATAGTCTTCATGTTTCATTAATCTTCCATTGATGACCAATGGATTTGGTAGGCCTTTCTGCCTCAAAACATCAAATTTCACCATGAATCTTGTTATTGCAAGCTCCATGTTTTGACACTTATCTTCAAGTTGTGTCATTAAGTTTCTTTTGGAAATTACCTTTCTTACTTCTAGAATTGTCTTAGTTCTGTCACTAATGCCAATTTCCTCTAATTCATGCTTGTTCTTAGAATTGAGAAACTTAATGATCTCAGTGGCCTCTTTTGGCTTTTTACCAACTTCTTCCTTGACTTTCTGAATGGCTTAACTTGATGCCTTGATCAAATCCTTCTACTCATAGATAACTTGGATAGATGGCCAAATATCATTAACAGAGTTAATGATATTGGCCCACAACTGCTGCTTTGCTTGGGTAAGTGGTTCTTTTAGTGTCAATTCTTTCTCCAACTTCTGTGCTTTTTCAATCAATTTGTTTGATTTTTGTGTTTCATTCTTATGCATGATTTGAAATAGTTTCTTCTCATCCTCTAGACTTTTTTATTTGTTCTTTAAGTCTATTTATTTCATTTGTTTGGATGGACATATCTTGCATGGCTTTAACCAGTTTACCTGCTTCATCACTAGGATGAGCTACTATTGTAGATGATTATGTAGCTGATGTAGTTGTTGATGTAGTGGGAAGTTTTGTAGCTACTGGAACTGTTGTGGCCACCGAAGCTGCTAAAGTAGAAGGAACTGCCGTAGTAATTGTAGGAATAGCAGTGATAGGGATTGCTTCCATGCTGGCCTTTTTCTCCTGTACTAACTTATCCATTTCATTCTCCATATCTTTTAGTTGAGTTTTCAAATGAATGATGAGATTTGTCATTTCATATTTTTGTCCTTAATTCTCTAAAACTTCTTTTGCTTATGGATGTTCAGCAGGAGGCAATTTCAGTTGTTTTTTCAATGCAGCAATGTTTGCATTCTTTTTCTTGATGAGTTCTCTTGCAACTTTGATGTTCTTGAGATCATATCCTACCTCTATGACCAATTCTTCCAATGATTTGATTATGTTGTCCTTGGTTTGTGAGGAATCAGTCTCTAGTTTTAACTGTCCTCTGATGTTTTCTAGAGTATTTTACAGCTTTTGAGCACTCAAAGCTTTATTGGTCTTTGTGGAGTATAACATTTCTCCAGCTTGCTTATGAAATTCAATTTGGTCTATAGGATGAACATTTCTTTAGCTTGAACTTCAAATGTTGTTTTCTTGTAATCAGCTAATGAATTCAGATGTTGTACTGTGGGCTGCAAGAAGGTCATTTGTATCTTCCTGGTCTCGTAATCAAAGGCGGAAAGCAACCTGTTCTGGTCACTAGGTGTCTGCTTCCAATATTAGGCATAAGTCACTACCTTCAATGCCTCATTCCTAAGTTTGATTTCCTTATACTTCTCCATGATATCCAATTCCTTATCTGTTGGTTTACATAATGAAGACACCTCTACACTGTGTTGCTACTGAATAATCTGAGTATTAGATGTTGAAGGCTGGTAAGTTTCCTCTGAAATTGTTGGAGGTGCATTTTCCTTAACGATTGTATATGTATCAATAATTTCAATAGTCTCAACTTGTTCATTTACAGGGTTTAGCTTGGGCTTCTTCCTGTACATTAATTTGAATTTGGTTTATATAGTGATTTGATTTGAATATGATCCTTCTTCTCTTGTTCTCTTGGAGTTCCTATCTTGTAGGGTTGGCGTTTGTAGGACAGAACTAGTCTCATCTGGTTTTTCCACTTCTTTCAAAGTATTCTCCAACCACTCTGACTGGTTGGAGTACTTTTCAATCTCAGGTTTGGACTCATGGACAAAAGGATTTAATTTAAATTTGATTCTTAACTTGTTGATAACTCCTAAAGGATCATAATTCCATTTGAAACTTTCACTGAACTTGAATTCCCGAAGACACTTTTCTTCTTGTTGACCAGCACCTCTACTGTTGCAAATAAAAGGACCAATCTGGTTTTTTATCTTAAATTTTGTTTTCTTCTTTGTTGATAGAAAGTTAACCTCATCAAAGTTTAGGATCTGCCTAATATATTCAAGTGAAAATAAATTCATTGGGAGGTATTTGGGCGGCGTATATGAAGTGAGTTGACATCCATACACCCTAATCTCAGTGTGGTTCTGATATAAATACCAGTCTCCTGTCCTATTGTGTTCAGATAACTGAAATACTTTCTTTATTTCATCATTGGCCCTAGGTTTAGTGCTACTGCTTAGCATATTGATAATTGGATTAATAAATGAATCAATGAAGTTGTTGTAGGTAAAATCTATGGAATCTTTCCTAATTAAGGAAGTCCAAAATACAACTGATTGGGGTTGCTCTCAGTGTCTAGTTTTTGAAGGCTAACTGCAAACCTATCATATTGGAAGTATAGGAATAAATGAAACAACACAGATGAATACTTAAAGACTCCTTCCTTGGGTAATTTAATCAGTTTCTCATGAATAGCATCTGATAAGTACTGAGAAAAGTTAAATTTAAAGGCTGGAGGTTGTCCTGGGCATAAAATAGACAAAAAACCTAGTAGTGAAGCATCTACATATTCATCTGTAAAATAGCCTAGAATACAAGACAACATTGTGACAATTTGTCTTGTTCTTTCTGAGAAAATTGAGGCTAAATAGGGAGGGTCACTCTTGGGGGTTTCTACTGATGAAGGAAGAAAGGTTTGGAAGATCTGAAACCTTTTTGGAAAGTCAAGTTTCAGATATAACTTAGTGAGGATTTCAACTGACAGAGGGGCTTCATCAGGCTTGGGTTGAATTTGAAGCATTTGGTTTATGGATTCTGTTGGGGTTCCTATGTTTTTGCCAAATTGGAAAGACCAAAAGATAAGACAAAATCAAACCACTTTGGGATCCTAGGATCTAGCCCTCCTGGATCTAGAGAGTGATCTCTCTATAAATGTAAAGAATGATATATCTTTAATGCTCAAAATGAGATATTAGGCTAGGTATGAAGCACAAGGGTTTGGATTTGTTTGTTTGGTTGGATTGGTTGGAGACCATAAACGGAGAAGGTTATGGAAGTAAGAAGGAACTGAATAGAAGGATGTTTTAGCATGGGAGGATAGGTCAAGAGAAAGGTTAATCCATTGGGCTATGGAGTCATGAAAGGGGATTACTTGCATAGCAACCATCCAAGAGTTTTCATAGGGCAAGTCATCTATACCAGAGGATCTTTTAGATAGATGGTGGGATGGAACATTGAGAATGGGTGAAAGAAAGAAAACTGAGGGTAGCCTGAGATCAAGTCAGATGTCATCTAAATTCAAGCCTTCTTTGACATACTCTCAAGGAAAACAATCCAGCAGTCCTCATAACCACTTTTAGAATAGTAGAAAACATTCAAGATGAAACAGAGAGTAAGGCCTAAGATCAGAGAAGGACCTTTAACCTTCAATGCTTTTGACACAAACCCAAAGGGATCTTAGAAAGGCAAGCTGCTGGAAAAGGACCCTAGTGGAAAGGGCTAACTCTAAATCCTCAGTATCCCAATTCTTCCAGCTGAGACCAAGAAAGAACATCTAAGAAACAAACTCCAAATTCATACATCAGAAAGCATGGGCCAGCCAACTTCTATACTGGTTAAATTATGATGAATTTACTCTTAGATACACAAATAAGTATAAAACATCAAAGATAAGAAGAGCAGGACGCATTAGGGTACTATGCAAGAGTATATCCTAAGTTATATTACTGATTCTTATCAGAGAATAATGGACAATGTGGAAAGCATGAAATGAGGCAATTGCAGTAAGAGAAAACATCACCCGTAATATAGACCAGGATCCTGTGAAATTTGCTTGTTCAATTGATGTGCAAAACCAGTCACATACTCTAAGCTCAATGGCTCTTTACATTCCAAACTTCTCCTCCCAGCCTACTAAATTACAAACTACTCAGCTACTTCCTCCAATAACAGTTCTAACAGTCAAATGAATCCCTACAACCAACAACAACCTTTACAATGTATTCTTCGGGGGTTCTTATAGGAGAATGAGTGGTAGCATGAGTAGATGTAAACTTAATTGTTTCATTATGACAGAGGAGAAGAAGGTTGAGTGCCCATTCTGCGAAATGGCTCTTGATTAACTGTGTGTACTCTGTAGTATGGTCTAGAAGTCTTTGTTAATGACTCCAAGTATGTTCTCTGAAGTACTACTGATGGTACTCTGTGTTGCCTTCTGAAATAAGTAACACGGCTAGAAGGTCTGCAAGGTCTCCCATACTTCCATCACTGTTGTCCTAACAATTATTTAAGGCCTCTATTAGTGTAATAAATGATCTGGTGTTCGATGGAAGATGGTAGAAGTGACGTAGCTAGTCCTTTTGGAGAAAAATTGTTCTGCTGATATTAAAACACAGATATGGCTTGTTTCATGTGTTTTAGACCTTATTAGGCCTCTTAATCATCTTCGTGGTCTTCATCTGTGTCCTCGTCCTTTAGGCATCGGATTATAAGCGTTGAATCTTCAATAAGGAGCCTAAATCCTTCACCGATACTCTTTGTCGCTTCTGTGTTGGTCTTTCTGCGCTCTCAATCACAGTGACTGTGACTGTGGAGACAGAGTGATTTCACCATCTATATACCCTGCACAAACACAATAAACCTTGTTATGAAATCCAAGGGGAGTGAAGGGAGGAATGTCGTGGAGGCCTGTGGAAATGGTGGCAAAGAGATGGAAATGGTGGATGCAGCAAAGAAAACGGGTGAAAACATGGCGGAATGGTGATAAATTGAGTTGATGAAGGTTTGGGGTGTTGTGCATTTTGGACCATTAGATTGGATTAAACAGAGGTAGTCTAGGGTCGAGATTGTGCGAGGAAGAGGTTAGACGGATGAGCGGAAAGGTTACATGGCACAATGCCAAGAAACCAAGTTTTAGACTAAACTAGGCGGATAAAGTCGTTTTAGTGTTAAACATAAAAGTTTAGCGTCGGGGAAAATACAAAGGAAAATAGGTTAAAAATGAATGAAATCAGGCGTATTTGGTGGTGGGACCAGAAGGGCGGTAAGCGGAAAACCAGAGTGGTTTTCGCGCAGGGTCGAAGGCGGTAAGCGGAATTGGCAAAAATCACGTGATTCCATACACTTCTTGACGTGTAGCAAAACAAAACCACCTATATCACGTGATTTCTGAACGTTAACTGTCAAGCATAAAAATAACGTGATATGCCTCTTGGCCGTTGGATGTGGGGCGGTGAGATCTGACGGTGCAGGTGGCAGTGTGATATGGAAAGATGCACTGGCGATTAGGTGGTATGAGGTCAAAGGCGGATTATATCCCGGCCATCGGATCTATAGAATGGACAGTCAGGATTAAAAGAGGGAGCGGGAAGGCAAAGGGGCAAGTGAACGAGCGGGAAGAACGAGAGCCGTCGGATCTAAAGGAACGGACGGCAGAGATCTAATCGCATCGTAGAAAGGCAAGGGGTCAAAGCTCTGAGGTTTGATTTTGCGATGACGCGTGGACCATTGGATCGGCGGGGCGATCAATGGTGGAGATTTGATCGGAGGGGGAGAGATGGAGCGGGCCATCGGGTTCATCGGGTTAATTGTGAGCCGTAGGATCTATACGAGGGACGATTGTGATTCGATGATGAAGCGGAAGGCTTTTCAAAGGGGAGAAAGGTTATATGGTTGCGGAGACGATCCTAACCGTTGGATCTGAATGGGTGAATAGTTAGGATCTAATCGGGGCTCGCAAATCGGCAGAGGTCAAATGCACGGGATTGGGCTTCTGCGATTGTGAGATTACACTAGGGTCGTCGGATTAGGATGGTAGATCAACGGTCTATAGTCAATCGGAGGGGAAATGGAGAGGGGTGATGGGTGGAGAATGATAAAGCGCGATGACCGTCGATCTAATGTGGATCAACGGTGGAGATTGCAGTGGAGGTAGAGAAAAGGAAGACCAATCGCATCGGAGAAAACAGAATAAACAAAGGGAAGGGTGTTAAAGAAAACTCCGATTGCGATTAGCGCCTGGTTCTGGCGCCAGGTTTTATGCGGAGAAGGGGTTGGGGGCTTAAGCCCTTAATGTAAAAAGGGGTTTTTTGGCCTAAATTTAGTTCTTTTTAGGGCCAAATGGGGGGTTCTGGTAAAGGGGAAAAGGGATTTTTAAACCAAATGAAGGGAGCCATAAGGTTTTAAAAGGGGAATTTGATGGTTTAAAGGGCTAGGGAGGGGATTTTGAGGGTTTTTTGGGGAAATTTTGTGAAGGGAAAAAGAGGTGAAAATGAGGAATTTGTAGGGATAAAATGGGGCAATTACAGAGGCCTTTTGAAGCATTCTTTTTCACTAGACAGTATCTCTTGAAGACTCAGAAACATATTTAGCCACCTGTTTGCTTGACAAAAATTTATAGGTGGCTAAAAAATTTAGCAGTAATGGTGAACAAACTTTCCTTGTTGTGGGTTACTAGGGCTCTTTCATTTGGCAGATAATTAAATTGACAAAGCCTAATGATTTCAAGGAATTGGAAGGTCTGTCAGAAGATATATTTGGGAAAATTTGATTCCCAAAGGCAGATATCATCAGCCTGCTCTAAGGATTTGTCATGGCTCCAGCAGTGGAGCTCAAGGAGGTTGAAATATGTAACTGTATCAATTATTTTACAGTCTTTGTCTGCAAGGGGGGGTATGTTCAACATCAATAACAAGAGGTTGTAGGGGATTGACAATCACAATGCCTTGGGAGACATAGATTTGTTTATTTTATTCAATTTTATTACTCTCTGGCTTAAGAAATAGGCTCAGGCCCTTAGGAATTCTGTGAAAATATGATTATGGTCTACAGAAAGGGTTTTGGAGGCAACAGTTTCTTTCTTTTGGTCTGCAAAGCTGTTAAACTGGTTCAAATTATTAACTTATTACTTTCTTGCTTAAGTACAGGCCTCAACACTTAGGAATACCTGAAAAATGAAGCTTTAGTATGCAGAAGGGGTTCTGAAAGCAATTGAGGCTTTATGGCAGTGAAATAGGCTTCAATGGTCTTTATAAAGCTCTCAACTGAATCTACATCGGCTTTAGTATCAAAAGGCTTGAATTCTAATGTAATATGATCTCAAAATAGGTCGACAGAGCTTTTTTGGCTTGAGAATAAGTCGAAAGAGGCTATTTTCTGCAAAATTCAACAGAATAATGGTGAAAAAGGAAGGGCAGTCTTTATGTTTTTAACCAACATTGATTAAACATATAGGCGCGGGGTTAAATTCAAATGAGAGCGGTATCATTGCAACGGTCAGAAAACAACTTGGCAGTTTTCGCATCACGAGAAGTTGTTAAATGGTTTTTGGCTTGGGAGTGTGATGAGCTGTGGGGCTACCACGTAGAAAGGGGGTGGGGTTGTGAAACTGCTTATTTCGCAACCCTCCAGTGGTGTTAAAGGTCAGGTAGTCGGGGGTGCGAATACATTTATTGGTCGCAAGGTCTGATGAATGAAGATCTGACAGTTGGGCGAATAGGATGGTGAGTCGGGGAGTTGATAAGAGGTGGGGCCCGGGTTTATAAATCATGCGATGGGTTTATTTGATACGAGTCGGGATTATGTAGTATAGGGGTTTCATATATAATCAATGGGGTTATAGGAAAGTGGGACCCGGGATTATTTATAATGGGAAGCAGGTTAATAAAACAAAACTATATATTAAATTAACATAAGGGGTCTGGGGAAATATAATTAAGCGGGAGTTAATGTAATACGGGGTAAATGTATATATATGCGGGATTTAATATAATAAAGTTAAACACGGCATTAATACATATGTAGTATTTTAAAATACACTAGGGATATGCGTTTTTAAAAGATATCGAGGAGGGATTTTAGAGTGGGACCCGATTCTTTTAAAATTTTAAACTACACAAAAATGGGTTTTTTGCATGTTTTTATTGAAAAAGGGGGTTAATAAAGGGGAATTTACTTTTTTCAAAGGGAAATGGATTTTAATCTAGGAAAAAGGGGTTTTACTAAGGGAAAATAAGTGAAGGGAGGGAAAAAGTTAAAAATGAAGGGAAAGGGATATTTTTACAAGGAAAAAATGCCTTTTAAGAGTGGCATTAGGGTTTTTAGAAAAGGGAAGGGGATTTTGAGGGATATTAGTGATTGAACTGACCAATTGATGCCCTCCATTCCTTTTGAAAGTACTTCTACTAACCCATCGTTTACCCTAACATTTTTTCTTCATTCATTGGGTCCATTTGAGCTTGCTGACCCTTTTATTTTTCTTTTATAAACAAACTATCTAATTCTAACCTTATGACTTCCAATGGCTCAGTTTAAATTGATTAGCTCATTTATTTTCTCTACTTAACTACTGATATGCCAAGATTAAATGATTTGGCTAGATCTTTATTCTCTAACTATCAACATGAATGAATTAAGATTAAACTGTTTGATCCTCATGGATTGTGGCATTTTGGACAAGCTGCACACAATATTTATTTAAAAATTAAAGTAAAAAGTAGTGCCATTTGAATTTGCATCACTTCCATGATCTATTTTTATCTCTTTTTTGGTGGGGTTCATATTTTATTTTCTTTTTTGATCTTTTTCTTTTAGTCCTTTGATTTTTCTTCTAGGACTTTACCCTCTTTACATTTTTTAATATGGGAAAACATTTGCAGAAACAAAATTATGTACAATATTACAAGACTAATCATAGTCAACTCAAAAATTATGAATCCTATTATTATAGGACCCTAACACCAGTGTTTGGTCAGCAGATAAGACTATATAGAGAAACTTTAATGAAATACATGGTAAGTAGTCAGGAGAAATGACGCCTCAACAGCACCGAAAGTCACCCTGAGGAGGGATGGTCAGCAACTACGTGGCTCTGACAGCCACGTCCTTTCTTTTACTTCGTTCCTTTCCTCCGTAGTCTACCCTCTCTTTTGTATGAAGTTTATCTATCAATTTCGAAGAAATTGATAGATAACTATATTCCACAACTTTCACAGTTATTAACCATAGTCCTGTACCTTAGTTTCTCATTCTCGTAGCTTGGATTTATATATATCTCCCGGGCCCACAATACAATCGCGAGTTCAATTAAAGGCATTCAACGTTTATACCTCTGAACTTTATATTATACTTCCCACTCATATACATTATCTCCGAACTTAGGACTGAAGTTGTAACCTTAGCACTTTATAAAAATATTCCTTGCATTCTATATAAATGACTTACGATAAACCGTGGGCTCTTTTACTAAGCTTCGCACATCTTCGGCAAACAGTCACCGTTCGATCGCCTTTGCCCAGATCTACGGCTCTGAGCAATTTCGCTCGGCGTCCAGCGTCGATCTTTAACGCGCGAAATGGCTACGGAAAGGCGGTTTTTGAACAGTCCACTCCGCCACGTGTCGATTCCTCTATGGAATCGCTCCTCGACCCAGAATTACCACCCCCGTACCAAAAGAGGTGCGAAATGGGGAAATCCACCTTTGAAATCCGCCTCCGGTTTTTCTACAGTGCTCGACTCGGGTTTACGTCGGGTCACGGTCGCCTTTGTGTACGTTAACTCAGGGTTAGGATCGGGTTCCGGACCTCGAACAATAGAACAAAGTCATCTCATTAAACGGGCATTCCGCCAATATTAATCAGGGTTTCTATCAATTAAACAATGCTTACAACCACGATTTCTCAGCACGGACCACGCCTCGGTGGGAGTTAAATCCACAGGGTTTGTTCGAATAAATTAAGGAAAACAACAGACAGGATATGCGGGATTTGTACAGGAGTTCGATTATTCGGAGACAAAGCTCAATCACTTCACAATCAAACAATTCCTTCACAATTAAAACTCAAAACAACTCTACGGCAATGCACAATGAATTTATTCAATTGGAAGCAGTTGAGAACACACAAATTTGATTGCAGAAATCTCCTTTTTCTTCTTGTCCTCCTCTCCTTTGCATTCGAGGGATTACAGTTATATATACATAAACATGTGTCTATTCGGCTTCTCTGCAAGGACCGTTTTAGAAAACCAAAAGCCTAATTACAATTTATTAAATCACTGAACTATTCGACTTCTACGACTCTAACTACTCTAAATGAACAGTCAGCTGAGGTATTGACACCTAGCTGTTACAATTTTGATGTTTCCGAACCCTCCTAGCCACAACATGTGGACAAAACCTCCTACATTGCTGGCTAGTGTCCAATGCCCCTGCATCAGACTCCAAGGGAAATCTTCTTCATGGGCTCCTGTCCATGAGCTCTTCCACTGATCTGCCTATCTTCTGCAACATTTCTTCAGTCATCCAAGTGGCATATTCCTCTGACTTGTCCTTCCATTTGATCAAGTACTGAAATTACTCTCGTCCTATGGTCCTTCTGAACACCCTTTTATCCAATATCTTCTCTGGTTGCAATGGCTGTGCTAGAGGTAGCTGCTCTTTCCACTCAATATGTTCCTTGTCTGCTGATCCTTCTTCTGCACCATCATCTTCATACTTGTACAAATTTGCAACATTAAAAATGGGATATATTCCAACATCAGGTGGTAATTAAATCTCATAAGCATTTGCAGAAAACTTTCTAAGTATCCTGAATTGCCCAATCTTTTTGTACTTCAACTTGTTGTACTGCTTCTTTGGGAACCTCTCCTTTCTCAAGTGTGCCAAAACCAAGTCTCCTACTTCAAAGTGAACTTCTTTTCTGCTCAAGTCTGCTCTGTTTTTGTATTTGATGCTGCTGCCTTGTAATTGCTGCTTCACTTGTTCGTGTATGGCCTGGATCTCTGAAGCAAATTCCTCACCCTCTGCACTCCTTAGCTCTGCTCTTCCCAGGTTTCTTAATTCTGATATTCCTCTGGGATGCATTCCATAAACAATATGAAATGGGCTCTGCCCTGTGCTCCTGTTTGGTGAGTCATTATATGCATATTCTGCCTGGGGAAAAATATGATCCCACTGCTTGGGATGCTCTCGTGCAAGACTTCTCAATAAATTTCCTAGACTTCTATTCACTACCTCAGTTTGTCCATCAGTCTAGGGATGATAAGCTAAGCTGAAACTCAGTTTGGTACCAAGTTTCTTCTACAATGTCCTCCAAAAGTGACCCACAAATCTGTTGTCTCTGTCTGAAACAATACTCTTGGGCAACCCATGTAATCTAACAACTTCTTTGAAAAACAAGTTAGCAACATGGGTGGCATCACTAGTTTTATAACATGGAATAAAATGTGCCATTTTCTTGGAGAATTGCCTACCACAACAAAGATCGCATCATTCCCTCTGAACACTAACAAGCTAATCCTAGAACAAAATCCATACTCACCATGTCCCAAGGCCTGTCTGGAATAGGCAAGGGAGTGTACAATCCTGCATTCTGGCTCCTTCCTTTAGCGTATTGACAAATCTTGCAGTTCTTCACAAACTTGTCCACTTCTGTTCTCATCTTGGTCCAGAAATAAAAGTGACTCAGCTGCTCATAAGTCTTATCAGTACCAAAGTGTCCAGCAAATCCTCCACTATGCTTCTCTTTGATCAAATTTTCTCTCATGGAACATTTTGGTACACATAGTTGGCTTCTTCTGAATAACAAGTCCTCCTGCAGGAAATAATCCAGCCACTGGCTTCTATCTGTTAAGACAGGGTTACTACATGCCTCAAATGCTTCCTTAAAATCTGGATCTGTTTTATACAATTCCCTGAAGAAATCAAATCCTGCAACTTTAAAATTAGTTTCTTGCACAAGCATGTGTCTCCTACTCAAAGCATCAGCTACTTTATTGGCTTGGCCACTTATATGTTTCAAAACAAAATTAAAACTTTGGAGATACTCAACCCATTTAGCATGCTTATGTTTCAACTTGGGCTGCTGTACAATATAATGCAAAGCATGATTGTCAGAATACAATACAAATTCCCTGGACATCAAATAATGTCTCCACTTCTTCAGTGCCTGAACAATTGCATAGAATTCCTTCTCATAAGAGGAATACTTTCTCCTGGTGTCATTCAGCTTCTCACTAAAATAGGCTACAGGTCTATCATTCTGACTCAACACAGCTCCAATGGCCTCTCCACTGGCATCACACTTCACTTGAAATGGTTTAGTAAAATCAGGCAGAATCAAAACAGGCTTTTCAGTTATCTTTTTCTTCAAAACTTTAAAGTTTCTCTCTGCTTCAGCAGTCCACTTAAATGGTTGTTTTCTCTTCTTTATTGTCTCAATTATGGGTGCATTGATCTTACTGAAGTTTCTTATAAACTTTCTGTAAAAACTAGCAATTCCATGGAAACTTCTTACCTCAAAAACATTCCTCGGTGAAGGCCACTCCATGATTGCCTTAACCTTCTCTAGGTCCATCTTCAATCCTTCTATAGAAACAACAAAACCCAAATACACCAACTCTTCCTTCATGAATGAGAATTTCTTCAAATTTATCAGCAGTTTCTCTTGGTGCAGCTTCTTCAGGACATGATTAAGATGCCTTAAATGTTCTTCCTTAGTTCTGCTGAAAACTAGTATATCATCTAAATATACTATCACAAATTTCCCAATAAATTCTTTCAACACTTCATTCATAAGTCTCATAAAAGTACTTGGTGCATTTGACAACCCAAAAGGCATTACCATCCATTCATACAGTCCTTCATTTGTTTTAAAGGCAATCTTCCATTCATCACCCTCTCTTATCCTAATCTGATGGTATCCGCTCTTCAAATCCATCTTTGAGAAATACTTAGCACCACTCAAACAGTGCAATAAGTCCTCAATTCTGGGCAAAGGAAATCTGTACCTGATTGTGATCTTATTAATTTCTCTAGAATCAGTACACATCCTCCAGCCTCCATCTTTCTTTGGGCTCAAAAATTTTGGTACTGCACATGGACTCAAACTTTCTCTAATCAGTCCTTTGTCCACCAATTTCTGTACTTGTCTCCTGATTTCCTCATTTTCCTTGGGAGTCATCCTGTAGGCTGCCTTATTTGGCAGATTTGAACCAGGGATAAAATCTATCTGATGGCTGATCTTTCTCACAGGTGGCAGCTCATCAGGTAAATCATCCACAACAATGTCACAGTAATTGTCTAACATCTCTTGTATCTCTACTGGTAAATCAGAAATCTTTGTAGAAGTAAGAACTACCTTAGGTTTGCAAACTAAAGAAAATCTTACCTCTTCTTCTTCTATCTGCTGCAGATATTCCTTCTCGCTCAGCAACAAGGTCTTTGGATCAATCACTCTGCTAGATGGCTCTCCTTCTTCCATGGGTATCAATGTATGATGTATCCCATCTTTGAAGAACTTGTAAGTGTTCTTCTTGCCATCATGCATTGCTGCTCTATCAAACTGCCAAGGTATACCCAGCAGTATATGACACACATCCATGGGTATCACATCACACAGGACCTTATCTTTTTATTTTCCCATTTGCAGCTCTATCTCACACTGTTCTTTCACAACCAGCTAGTGCCCCTTATGTAGCCAGGACACCCTGTAGGGAGTTGGATGCTCCTTTGTCTTCAACTTCAACTTTTCTATTACCTCAGCGGAAACCAGGTTGACCACTATCAATGACTCGCTGGCAACATTTCCCTTGAACCTTGCAGATGCTCCTAAACAAAATCTTCCTTTGTGCAGGCTCAGTGGCCTCTTTGGCTTGCTTCAACAGAACCTTATTTACCACTAAGGATTCTCCTCTTTCTGGAAGAATGTCTTCTTCAATTTCTGCCTCCTTTTCAGCCTGGGAAACAACAGCATTCCTTCGACCAGTACCCACATTCTCTGGGCATTCATAGTGCTTGTGTCCCACTCCTTGACATCTATAACATCTCAACTCTCTACCTCTGCCTCTGTCTCCTCTTCCTCTTCCTCTGTAAGAACCCCTTCTACCCTTTGCATCATCCTCTGTAGATGCATTCTGAGGTGAGCTACTGTCAGCTCCATTCCTGGGTGTAGGCTTTCCTCTACTACCCTGAGTTCCCTTCCCACGGAAAGTACCCCTCTTCTTGGTAGATTGTTTCCTCAGGAGTTTCTCCTCTGCTTTCAAGGCCATCTGGTATGCCTCTTCTACTGTCTTGGGAGACAAGAGACCAATCTCATCTTGGATCTCAGCCTTGAGACCATTCACATATCTGGCAGTCTTCTCTGGTGTGTCTTGGAATTTCCCAGCTCCTATGCTCACTCTGTAGAACTCCTCTGTGTATTCTTTTACTGTCAGCAACCTCTGTCTCGGGTTCTGCATTTGTCTATACAATGTCAGCTGGTAATCACTAGGCAGGAATTTACCTTTTAGTTTGGCCATCATTCTGGTCCATCTCTTGATAGGTTGCTTACCAACTCTCCTCCTTTCTACCTGTACTCCATCCCACCAAAGTGCAGCATGTCCCTTCAGCTTTGTTACTGCAAACTTGACTTTCTTATATTCACTTATTTCTTCATAATCGAAGCACTTGTTTAATTCATTTATCCAGTCCACCAGCTCCTTTGGATTCAGTCCCCCTTCATAGCTTGACACTTCAATCCTGGGCTTAACTGCAGACCCCAGAATAGTCCTAAGGAGCCTCATGTCAGGAGGAATTTCAACATTTTCTTCAGCTTCTTCTGTTTCAGGTTTGCTGATGTCTTCAGGATCTCTGGTCTGTCTTCGCTCCACGGCATCCATTCTGGCCTTGACCCTCTGCAACACCTCCAACACCTCTGCATTGGCTACAGGTCTCCTCCTGCCAGCACCTCTACCAAGTTGGATTGCCATGTCAGCAACAACTTAAACTTCCAGCTCTGATACCACAAATGACGCCTCAACAGCACCGAAAGTCACCCTGAGGAGGGATGGTCAGCAACTACGTGGCTCTGACAGCCACGTCCTTTCTTTTACTTCGTTCCTTTCCTCCGTATTCTACCCTCTCTTTTGTATGAAGTTTATCTATCAATTTCGAAGAAATTGATAGATAACTATATTCCACAACTTTCACAGTTATTAACCATAGTCCTGTACCTTAGTTTCCCAGTCTCGTAGCTTGGATTTATATATAGCTCCCGGGCCCACAATACAATCGCGGGTTCAATTAAAGGCATCCAACGTTTATACCTCCGAACTTTATATTATACTTCCCACTCATATACATTATCTCTGAACTTAGGACTGAAGTTGTAACCTTAGCACTTTATAAAAATATTCCTCGCATTCTATATAAATGACTTACAATAAACCGTGGGCTCTTTTACTAAACTTCACACATCTTCGGCAAACAGTCACCGTCTGATCGCCTTTGCCCAGATCTACAGCTCTGAGCGATTTCGCTCGACGTCCAACGTCGATCTTTAACGCACGAAATGGCTACGGAAAGGCGATTTTTGAACAATCCACTCCGCCACGTGTCGATTCCTCTATAGAATCGCTCCTCGACCCATAATTACCACCCCCGTACCAAAAGCGGTGTGAAATGGGGAAATCCACCTTTGAAATCCGCCTCCGGTTTTGCTACAGTGCTCGACTCGGGTTTACGTCGGGTCACGGTCGCCTTTGTGTACGTTAACTCAGGGTTAGGCTCGGGTTTCGGACCTCGAACAATAGAACAAAGTCATCTCGTTAAACAGGCATTCCACCAATATTAATCAGGGTTTCTATCAATTAAACAATGTTTACGACCACGATTTCTTAGCACGGACCACGCCTCGGTGGGAGTTAAATCCACAGGGTTTGTTCGAATAAATTAAGGAAAACAACAGACAGGATATGTGGGATTCGTACAGGAGTTCGATTATTCGGAGACAAAGCTAAATCACTTCACAATCAAACAATTCCTTCACAATTAAAACTCAAAACAACTCTACGGCAATGCGCAATGAATTTATTCAATTGGAAGCAGTTGAGAACACACAGATTTGATTGCAGAAATCTCCTTTTTCTTCTTGTCCTCCTCTCCTTTGCATTCGACGGATTACAGTTATATATACATAAAAATGTGTCTGTTCGGCTCCTCTGCAAGGACTGTTTTAGAAAACCAAAAGCCTAATTACAATATAGTAAATAACTGAACTATTCGACTTCTACGACTCTAACTAATGTAAATGAACAGTCAGCTGAGGTATTGACACCTAGCTGTTACAATTTTGATGTTTCCAAACCCTCCTAGCCACAACATGTGGACAAAACCTCCTACATTGCTGGCTAGTGTCCAATGCCCCTGCATCAAGAAACCACATAACTATCCCCTTTACTTTCACTCTGATTTAGACTCCTTCATTCTTTATAATGATGGAGATATTGATCCTCAAGTCACCAATATTGAAAATGAAATTTGTGAAACACATGAAAATCAAACCCAAATTGTGCAACAAAATGCCAAAAATGAACCTTTTTGGAACATGAGTTTTGATGGCACTTGTAGTAGAGCAGGCTCAGAAGAAGGTGTATGGGTCTCAAATTCAGGAAATAATCATGCGGAAGGTCATTCATATAGAATAAATTTTTAATGTCCCAATAACATAGAAAAATATGAAGCAATTCTTTTAGGCTTGCAATTATTGAAGAAATTAGGTGCTAAAAGAATCTATGTTCATGGAGATTCTGAATTGATTATAAAGAAGATTAAAGGAGAATATGTTGCAAAGCATCCTAGATTGAAAGCATACAAAAATGTTGTGCTTGATTTTCTACAGAATTTTCTAGAATATGATCTTGTTGTTATTCCTAGAAATCAAAATATCCTTGCTAATGGTCTGGATTTTTCTACAATATGGGGACTACAGGGGTACAACAATAATAATGAGGGGGATACACTAACAACAATAAGGGACTACACTAGTAATATATGGACCTAACATGCCCCTCTCCTTCAAAAAGGTGTATTCCTCAATGCTTGAGTAGCTCTAGATGCTTATGTATAAAATTCTCATCCTCCTATGTGGAATCTTCACTGGGTAAGTTCTTCCACTTGATGAGGTACTCTGAAATTGATCGATTCCATAGCTGTCTAGTTCTTGTTTCCATGACTGCTTCAAGTTCCAATATGATTTTTCCTTCCCCATAAAATTCTGGCAATATTGTTTGAACTTCAAGTTTGTCACCTATAACCTTCTTTAAGCATGAAACATGGAAAACTGGGTGCACTCGAGAAGAAGCAGGAATCTCCAATTTGTATGCCATAGTACCAATATTTTGCAACACCTTCTAAGGACCATAGTACTTTGGTGATAATTTATTATCCTTCTTAGCTTGCTTGAGGGACATTTTTTTGTATGGTTGTAGCCGTAAAAATATCTAATCTCATACATCAAAACTTCTCTCGTTGCAATGTTGATATGCCTATTGTTTCATTCGATTTTGTGCCAAATTTAGGTTATCCTTTAAGAGTTGCAGAGCTTATTGTTGATGCTCGATGTGATCTTCCACTACTTGAACATTAAAATTTTCTCTTAAAGATGATGTAATGGATGGTTGATGATATCCATAAAGTGTCATAAATGGGGTCATTTTTGTTGCAGTATGGAAGGAAGTGTTATACCACCATTCAGCCAGAGGTAACCATTTGACCCATTGTGTTTGTTTATCAAATACAAAACAAAGAAGATATCCTTATAAACATTTGTTCACTATCTCAGTTTTCCCATCGGATTGAGGATGATAAGATGAGCTATGAGCTAGTTGAGTACCCAAAAAAGAAAATAATTTCGTCCAAAATTTCCAAAGAAAATGGGACCTCTATCACTTACAATAATCTTTGGGTTTCCATGTAGCTTTTGAATTGTTTCCATAAATGCAGTAGCAATTGTACTTGCTTTAAATGGATGAGATAATGCACAAAAGTGTGGATACTTGGTAAGTATATCAGCTAACACCATGATGACACTCTTTCCTTCAGACTTAGGTAAACTTATGATAAAATCCATTGAAACCTCCTCCCAACGTTGACTTGGAATGGATAAAGGTTGTAGAAGACACAGGGTCTTAAATGTTTCAACTTTACTTTGCTGGAAAACCAAACATTCCGCCACAAAATTTTGAATATCAAATTTAAGGTCATCCCAATAAAATTCTTTCTTCACCCTCTGGTAAGTTTTTAAAATCCCTGAGTGTCCTCCTAAGGGAGAGGTGTGCAATTCCAAAAGAATGTTTTGTTTTAGTTGGGACTTCTTACAAAGATATAAGTGATCTTTGTACCATAAGGAATCCTTTTCCAACTAAATGTATCAGATGTATTGGGATCTTGCTGCAACTTTTGAATGAGTGTCCACACTTCTTCTTCATTTTTCCATTCCTTCCTTGCTTCGGTTATCTAATCTGGTTGGATAATGGAAATGGGACAAAGCAATGCTTCCACCTCCTCATCCTTTCTTGAGAGTGCATCTGCAACATCATTTAGCTTCCCTTTTTTCTAGTTGATTTCAAAGTCATAACCCAACATCTTTGTGACCCATTTTTCCAAAATGTATTTAAGACTATCATGAACATTTTTTACCTTGAAGTGTCTTACCATTAGGTAAGGTGGCCATTTCTTTAGTGCTTGTAATATTGCCAACATTTCCTTCTCATAAATAGCTTTCTTTGAATACTTTCCTTTGATTGGATGACTTTCAAAAGCAATGTTTTTTCCTTCTTGCATTAAAATAACACCAATTCCATTTCCTGAGGCATCACATTCCACAATAAAGATTTTTTTGAAGACTGGCGTAGCTAAGACCAGTGTTAGGCACATTGCCTCTTTAATATGTTCAAAGGACTTAGTTGCTTCAGGAGTCCATGAAAATGCATCTTTCTTCAACAATGTTGTTAGAGGTGATGCTATTCTCCCATAATTCTTAACAAAATTGCTATAATACCTTTTTAACCCGAGAAAACCTCGCAACTGCTTTATTTTTGTGGGGACCTTCCATTCCTTAATGGGTTTAATTTTGTTAGGGTCTACCTTAACACCCTCCCGAGATACAATATGACCCAGATATTCCACCTCTTGTACTCCAAAAAAACATTTGGAGGTTTTGCATATAGTTTTTTCTCCTCCAATAGTTTGAGCACCCTGTTAACATGTTGAACATGATCCTTCCAAGCCCTATTGTAGATTAGAATATCATCAAAAAATACTAACAAAAAAATTCTAAGGCAGGGTTTGAAAATGGAATTCATCAATCCTTGAAATGTAGAAGCTGCATTGGTAAGGCCAAAAGGCATGACCAAAAATTCTTAATGACCCTCATGAGTTCGAAATGTTGTTTTCAGGATATATTTTGTCTTCATTCTAATTTGATGATATCCTGAATGGAGATCCAACTTGGTAAAATATATTGCTCCATGTAATTCATCCCATAATTCATAAATCACAAGAATGGGCAATTTATCTTTAATAGTGAGCTTATTTAGCTCCCTATAATTTGGACACATGTGCCATGATCCATCCTTCTTGTGCACCAATACTACTATAGAAAAGAAAGAACTTTGACTAGGTTGAATTATACCAGCCTCTAACATTTTTGCAATCATACATTCAATTTCACTCTTTTGGGCATAAGGATATTTGTAAGGCATGGTGTTTGGAGGAACATTTCCTGGAATCAAATGAATAGCATGATCATGATCACGAATAGGTCGGAGTCCTTTGGGAGTTTCAAACACCTTGGAATGATTGTCTAAGACTTTTTGGATATCTAGAGAAATAGATGATTTTGATGTTGGAACTTCTAGTGAGCATAATTGTGCAATTATGTCTCGTTGTTATTTCTTCAAAATCTTTGTCATGACATTAGAGCTTATTATCTTCCTCGGCTTCCCTGTGATACCCTGTAATTCAACTTCCTTTCCTTCCGAAAAAAATTTCAAGAAAAGTTCTTGAAAATTAAAAGCTATCGTCCCCAAATATTGTAACCATTTCACTCTGATGCAGGGGCATTAGACACTAGCCAGCAATGTAGGAGGTTTTGTCCACATGTTGTGGCTAGGAGGGTTCAAAATCATTTGATTTGTAACAGCAAGGTGTCAATACCTTAGCTGGCTATTGCATTTAGATCAGTTAGAGTTAGTAGAAGTTGAATAGGTTTGGATTTGATCCATTTGTCATGTTCCAGTTATTTGAATAAATTGTAATTAGGCTTTTGATTTACTAAAACAGTCCTCACAAAGGAACCGAAGAGACAAATTTTGATGTATAAATGTAACCCCCGGATGCATTGAAGGGGGCGGAGATTTTCACAGTAAATATTTTGTGTGTGTTAAGCAATTTTTCTCTGTTGAATATATTTCAATGTTTGTTGATTATCAGTGTAGACATACTGTCTCTGTGCATACAATTGCTTAATTCTGAAGTGTTCGAGCCTCCAGCGTGGTGTTAACTCGATGAAGAATCTGTTGTGTTGAACCTTTGTCTCTGTGTTAATGGTTGAAAGTCTCTTTGTCTGTAGTCGTGTGTATAATCCCCCTCTGAAATTCCGAAGTAGGCCACAACGACATAGGAAACCAAGAATGGATGTATTATTATGCCCTTAACTTATGTGTTGAGCCATATGTGTGCACTGGTAGTATCGTTGCCATAGAGCTGTGAGCTTGGTTTGAATGGAAAACCTGCCTATAGAGGAAATAGACTTGTTTTGTCTGAGGTTAGACCTTGAGTCAGTGAACAGAAGAGCATAGAAAGAAGCGTGTAACCCCGATTTAACCCTGGTCAACCATTGTTCAACGGCTGGAAACGGTTTTGATCGCACTGCTTTTGTGGGACGAGCGGTATTCAATAAATGAGAGCGATTCCATAGACTGGCTGACACGTGGCATAAGGCGGGTTCCAAAAACAGCCCTCATCGCGCGTTAACTGTCGACCGAGGAGGCAGCGCGATATCCGCGTACGTCGTTGATCTGAAGGGAAGCTTATCGAATGACGATCGCATTCAGAAGTAACACAGAGGTTAACCAAGGTATGGCGTGTGTATTTAATTGAAATCGGCTGATTGTGTATGGTGGGCCCGAGGCCTAAGGTTGTTCGTTTATAAAGCGTCGGGTATTAATACAAATTTTCGTAGGGTGGTAACCTTAGTTATAAGGTTCGGTGATAGAATTAAAGTTCAGGAGATATAATTAAGTTTCCAAAGTTTGCTGAGTATATTTATTTGTCAATTTCTTCGAAATTGATAAATAAAATTACAAGAAAATTGAGAAAGACTACGTGGAATGAACTGAGTTAATTCGAAGGAAAATGCTGACAGAGCTACTATAGAGGCCATCTCTCCTTAGGGCCGAATTCAATTTTTTTGTTGTCAATTGTGGTATCAAAGCGTGTTTTTTAGTTGTTTTTGCAGAGAATTAACATGGAAATCTGAGTTGGTAGAGGTGTTGGCAGAAGGAGAGGCGGACCCGTTGCCAATGCAGAAGTGTTGGGGATCTTGCAGAGGTTCGAGGCCAGAATGGATGCCATGGAGCGAAGACAGCCCAGAGATCCTGAAGACATCAGTGAACCTGAAATAGAAGAAGTTGAAGAAAATTTTGAGATTCCTCCTGACATGAGGCTCCTCCGAACTGTTCTGGGGTCTGCAGTTAAGCCCAAGATTGAAGTATCAAGTTTTGTAGGAGGACTGAATCCAGAGGAGCTGGTGGACTGGATTAATGAAATGAACAAGTGCTTTGATTATGAAGAAATGAGCAAAGATAAGAAGGTCAAGTTTGTAGTAACAAAGCTGAAGGGACATGCTGCACTTTGGTGGGATGGAGTGCAAGCAGAAAGAAGGAGAGTTGGCAAACAGCCTATCAAAACCTGGACCAGCATGATGGCTAAGCTGAAAGGTAAATTCTTGCCTAGCGATTATCAGTTAAAATTGTTTAGGCAAATGCAAAACCTGAGACAGAGGTTGCTGACAGTAAAGGAATACACAGAAGAATTCTATAGAGTAGGTATAAGAGCTGGGTAGTTTCAGGACACACCAGAGAAGACTGCCAGATATGTGAATGGTCTCAAGTTGGAGATCCAATATGAGATTGGTCTTTTGTCTCCTAAGACAGTTGAAGAGGCCTATCAGATGGCCTTGAAAGCAGAGGAGAAACTCTTGAGGAAGCAGTCTGCCAAAGGGAGAGGTGCTTTCCGTGGAAAGGGAAGTCTGGGTGGTAGAGGAAAGCCTACTACACCCAGAGAAGGAGCTAGGAGTAGCTCACCTCAGAATGCATCTACAGAAGGTGATGCAAGAGGTAGAAGGGGTTCTTACATAGGAAGAGGAGGCAGAGGCAGAGGTAGAGATTTGAGGTGCTATAGATGTCATCAAGTGGGACACAAGCACTATGAGTGCCCAGAGAATGTGGGTGCTAGTCCAAGAAATGTTGTTGTCGCCCAGGCTGGAGAAGAGGCAGCAATTGAAGGAGAAATTCTACTAGAAAGGGGAGAATCCTTGGTGGTCAATAAGGTCCTGTTGAAACAAACCAAAGACGTTACTGAGCCGGCACAAAGGAAGACTTTGTTTAGGAGCATATGCAAAGTCCAAGGGAAATGTTGCCAGCGAGTCATTTGTAGTGGCAGCACAGACAATCTGGTTTCCACTGAGGTGATAGAGAAGTTGAAGCTGAAGACAAGGGAGCATTCGACTCCCTACAGGGTGTCCTGGCTGCATAAAGGGCACCAGATGATTGTAAAAGAACAGTGTGAGATAGAGCTGCAAATGGGCAACTACAAAGACAAAGTCCTGTGTGATGTGATGCCCATGGATGTGTGTCACATACTGCTGGGTAGACCTTGGCAGTTTGACAGAGCAGCAGTGCATGATGGCAAGAAGAACACTTACAAGTTCTTCAAAGATGGGGTACACCATACATTGATACCCATGGAAGAAGGAGAGCCATACAGCAGAGTGATTGATCCAAAGACCTTGTTGTTTAGCGGGAAGGAATATCTACAGCAGATAGAAGAAGAAGATATGATTTGCTGGTTGCAAGCCTGGAAGTGATTCTTACTTCACCCCACCACCCCAAATATCTGCGATTTGCCAATAGAAATCAGAGATGTTAGACGATTGTGTGACATTGTTGTGGATGATTTACACAATCGACACTTCACACAGCTGAAAGATCAACCATCAGATAGATTTTATCCCTGGTTCAAATCTGCCAAATAAGGCAACCTACAGAATGACTCCCACAGAAAATGAGGAAATCAGGAGACAAGTATAGGAATTGGTGGACAAGGGACTGATCAGAGAAAGTTTGAGTCCATGTGCAGTACCAACAGTATTGAGCCCAAATAAAGATGGAGGCTGGAGGATGTGTAATGATTCCCAAGAAATCAATAAGATAACAATCAGGTATAGATTCCCTTTGCCCGGAGTTGAGGATTTAATGGATTGTTTGAGTGGTGCTAAATATTTTTCAAAAATAGATTTAAAAAGTGGATATCATCAGATTAGAATAATAGAGGGTGATGAGTGGAAAATTGCCTTTAAAATGAATGAAGGATGGTATGAATGGATGGTAATTCCTTTTGGGTTGTCAAATGCACCTAGCACTTTCATGAGACTTATGAATGAAGTATTGAAAGAATTCATTGGTAAATTTGTGATAGTGTATCTAGATGACATATTAGTTTTCAGCAAAACTAAAGAAGAACATTTAAGGCATCTTAATTATGTCTTGAAGAAACTGCACCAGGAGAAATTGTTGATAAACTTAAAGAAATGCTCATTCATGAAGGAAGAGCTGGTGTATTTGGGCTTTTTGGTTTCTGCAGAAGGATTGAAGATGGACCCGGAAAAGGTTAAGGCAATTGTGGAGTGGTCTTCACCCAGAAATGTTTTTGAGGTAAGAAGTTTCCATGGACTTGCCAGTTTTTATAGGAAATTTATAAGAAACTTCAGTAAGATTAATGCACCCATCATTGAGACAATAAGAAAGAGAAAACAGCCATTTAAATGGACTGCTGAAGTAGAAAGAAGCTTTAAACTCTTGAAGCAAAAGATAACTGAAAAGCCTGTGTTGATTCTGCCTGATTTTACTAAACCATTTCAAGTGAAGTGTGATGCTAGTGGAGAAGCCATTGGAGCTGTGCTGAGTCAGGATGATAGGCCTGTAACCTATTTCAGTGAAAATTTGAATGACACCAGAAGGAAGTATTCCTCTTATGAGAAGGAATTCTATGCAGTTGTTCAGGCATTGAAAAAATGGAGGCATTATTTGATGTCCAAAGAATTTGTATTATACTCTGACAATCATGCTTTGCAGTACATTGTACAGCAACCCAAGTTGAATCATAAGCATGCCAAGTGGGTTGAGTATCTCCAAGGTTTTAACTTTGTTTTGAAATATATAAGTGGCCAAGAAAATAAAGTAGTTGATGCTTTGAGTAGGAGGCACATGCTTGTTCAAGAAACTAATTTTGAAGTTGTAGGATTTGATTTTCTCAAAGAACTGTATAAAGCAGATTCAGATTTTAAGGAAGCATTTGAGGCATGTTGTAACCCTGTTCTAACATATAGAAGCCAGTGGCTGGATTATTTCTTGCAGGAGGAATTACTATTCAGAAGAAACCAACTGTGTGTACCAAAATGTTCCATGAGAGAAAATTTGATCAAGGAGAAGCATAGTGGTGGACTTGCTGGACACTTTGGTACTGACAAAACTTATGAGCAGCTGAGTCACTTCTATTATTGGCCCAAGATGAGAGCAGAAGTGGACAAGTCTGTGAAAAATTGTAAAATCTGTCAATATGCCAAAGGAAGGAGCCAGAATGCAGGATTGTACACTCCCTTGCCTATTCCAGACAGGCCTTGGGACATGGTGAGTATTGATTTTGTTCTAGGACTGCCCAAGACTCAGAGAGGGAATGATGCAGTCTTTGTTGTCGTGGAAAGATTCTCCAAAATGGCACATTTTATTCCATGTTATAAAACTAGTGATGCCACCCATGTTGCTAACTTTTTTTTCAAAGAAGTTGTTAGGTTGCATGGGTTTCCCAAAAGTATTGTTTCAGACAGAGACACCAAATTTGTGGGCCATTTTTGGAGGACACTGTGGAAGAAACTCGGTACCAAACTGAATTTCAGCTCAGCTTATCATCCTCAGACTGATGGACAAACTGAGGTAGTGAATAGGAGTCTGGGAAATTTGTTGAGAAGCCTTGCAGGAGAGCATCCCAAGCAGTGGGACCATATTTTTCCCCAGGAAAAATATGCATATAATGACTCACCAAATAGAAGCATGAGGCAAAGTCCATTCCATATTGTTTATGGAATTCACCCCAGAGGGATATCAGAGTTAAGAAATCTGGGAAGGGCGGAACTAAGGAGCGTTGATGGTGAAGAATTTGCTTCAGAGATCCAAGCCATACATGAACAAGTGAAATAGCAACTACAAGGCAGCAGCATCAAATACAAAGGTAGAGTAGACTTGAGTAGAAAAGAAGTCCATTTTGAAGTAGGAGATCTGGTTTTGGCACACTTGAGAAAGGAGAGATTCCCAAAGAAGTAGTATAACAAACTGAAGTTTAAAAATATTGGACCATGCAAGATACTTAGAAATTTTTCTGCTAATGCTTATGAGATTGAATTGCCTCCTGATGTTGGAATATCTCCCATTTTTAATGTTGCAGATTTGTACAAGTATGAAGATGATGGTACGGAAGAAGGACCAGCAGACAAGGAACAGATTGAGTGGGAAAAGCAGCTACCTCCAACACAACCATTGCAACCAGAGAAGATATTGGACAAAAGAGTGTTCAAGAAGACTAGAGGACAAGAGTACTTTCAATACTTAATCAAATGGAAGGACCAGTCAGAGGAAGATGCCACTTGGTTGACTAAAGGAATGTTGCAGAAGATAGGTAGATCAGCGGAAGAGCTCATGGACAGGAGTCCATGAAATAAAATTTCCCTCGGGAGTCTGATGCAGGGGCATTAGACACTAGCCAGCAATGTAGGAGGTTTTGTCCACATGTTGTGGCTAGGAGCGTTCAAAATCATTTGAATTGTAACAGCAAGGTGTCAATACCTTAGATGGCTATTGTATTTAGATCAGTTAGAGTTAGTAGAAGTCGAATAGGTTTAGATTCGATCCATCTGTCATGTTCCAGTTATTTGAATAAATTGTAATTAGGCTTTTGATTTACTAAAATGGTCCTCACAGAGGAACCGAAGAGACAAATGTTGATGTATAAATGTAACCCCCAGATGCATTGAAGGGGGAGGAGATTTTCACAGTAAATATTGTGTGTGTGTTAAGAAATTGTTCTCTGTTGAATATATTTCGATATTTGTTGATTATCAGTGTAGACATACTGTCTCTGTGCATACAATTTCTTAATTCTGAAGTGTTCAAGCCTCCAGCGTGGTGTTAACTCGATGAATAATCTGCTGTGTTGAACCTCCGTCTCTGTGTTAATGATTGAAAGTCTCTTTGTCTGTAGTCATGTGTATAATCCCCCTCTAAAATTCCGAAGTAGGCCACAACGACATAGGAAACCAAGAATGGATGTATTATGCCCTTAACTTATGTGTTGAGCCATATGTGTGCACTGGTAGTATCGTTGCCATAGATCTGTGAGCTTGGTTTGAATGGAAAACCCGCCTATAAAGGAAATAGACTTGTTTTGTCCGAGGTTAGACCTTGAGTCAGTGAACAGAAGAGCATAGAAAGAAGCGTGTAACCCCGATTTAACCCTGGTCAACCATTGTTAAACAACTGGAAGCGATTTTGATCGCATTGCTTTTGTGAGACGAGCAGTATTCAAGAAATGGGAGTGATTCCATAGACTGGTTGACACGTGGCATAAGGTGGGTTCCAAAAACAGCCCTCATCGCGTGTTAACTGTCGACCGAGGAGGCAGCGCGATATCCGCATACGCCGTTGATCTGGAGGGAAGCTCATCGAACAGCGATCGCATTCAAAAGTAACACGAAGGTTAACCAAGGTATGGCGTGTGTATTTAATTGAAATCGGCTGATTGTGTATGGTGGGCCCGAGGCCTAAGGTTGTTCGTTTATAAAGCATCGGGTATTAATACAAAGTTTCGTAGGGTGGTAACCTTGGTTATAAGGTTCGGTGATAGAATTAAAGTTTGGGAGATATAATTAAGTTTCCAAAGTTTGATGAGTATATTTATTTGTCAATTTCTTCGAAATTGATAAATAAAATTACAAGAAAATTGAGAAAGACTACATGGAATGAATTGAGTTAATTCGAAGGAAAATGCTGACAGAGCTACTATAGAGGCCAGCTCTCCTTAGGGGGCCGAATTCAATTTTGTTGCTGTCATACTCCTAGTACAACATCAACACATCCCATTGGAATGGAAAGCATTGGACTATTCAATACAAATTATCCCATGGTTAGCTTGATATTATGGCATTTTCCAGAAAATTTATAGTTCCTCCATTTTTCACCATCACTTGACCCTCGGGTGTTGGGTATAGGAAGCAATTCAATTCCTTGGTTACCTTACAATGAATAAAATTATGGGTACTACCAGAATCAATCAACATTATTCCATTTTTCTTCTTGATATGTACTTCTATCTTCAGAGTTTGAGGAGTGGTAATTCCTACCAATGCATTACAGGATATGGTCAGAATCATTTCATCTTTCTCTAAGGTTGGTTCCTAGTGTATATCATCTTCTTTTGAAGTTTCTTGTTCATTTTCTTCCTCCTCTTCACAATCTATGTAAAATAATTTATTCTCAGCACACTTACAATCTTTAGTGTATTTTCTATCACACGTGTAGCAAATCCATTTTGCTCTTTTTTCTTCCAATTGTTGTGGTGTCAACCTTGTAGGTTGTGGAATTATAGGAGTAGCAACACTTGCATCTTTATAGATGTGAGTGGTAGGCTTCCTTGTCGCCATAATTTTACTTTCATTTTTTCTTGCCAACCTGAATGCCTTCTCTAATGAATCGGGTTCCCAAAGGTGAACCTCATGTTGGATGTTATCCTTTAAAGTCCCTATGAAGACATCAATCCTGCATTCCACTGGAATATCAGTTACCCTTATATTCAATTTTTGGAAGTCCTCAATGTGCTCCACCATTGAACCCTTTTGTTTGAAATTTATCAATTGGCTAAAGAAGGTGTTGCTCTTTGTATCCTCATAATATGCTATCATTTCCTCTGTAAAAATTGACCAAGTGACAATTTTTTTACGAGATCAAAGCCATCGATACATACAAATGTATTTTGTTCTAAACATAAATTTGCAATGTGTACCTTTTGTGTCTTTTGTACATTATGGAGATCAAAATATTGCTCCATCTGTAGTATCCATGTTACAGGATCCTTGCCATCAAACTTCCTCATATCGATCTTTGGAATATAGTGGGTCTTCAATCCAACATTAGAGTTTATGAAATCACGATTAACATTTATTTTGTTCTCATCATGAGTTTCCTCTACTACCTTTTCACCATTAGGAATTATTTCTTATATCAACTTTGTCAAATCTTCCATGTCTACTTTTAGATCATTCTTCATGCCTTCCATGTTATCTTTCATTTTTTCATCGATCTTAGCTTCCATGTCATCCATCTTAGCTTCCATTCCATCCACTTAGATTTCATGCCATCCATATTAGCTTCCATGCATTCTTCAAACCGTTCATCTTATCTTCCATGCCTTTATTCAAACCATCCATCTTAGCTTCCACGCCTTTCTTCAAAACTTCCATTTCATTTTTTGTTACTCTTTGCGAGAGATAAATTTGATGCACTTGGTCTTGTAATTTTGATATATCATGTTGCACTTCTTCCTCTTCATGAGTCATAGTAGAGCCTTCTAAGGGCTTAATACATGTTGAATTATTTTTAGGGGGCATTTAAGAACCCAATAATGATATCTATGCTTCAATATGCCCTTGGAATCACTTCAAACTGATTTTTCAAATAATACTTATGCAATTTGAAAAAACAATACACACCTTTTTCTTGCTTTTGAGGAGCTCGATATTGAAACCGGTGTATCTATGTAATTTCAGATCCCAGATATTTTATCTTTTCTCCATTGGTAGCTCACTGAATATTATTTCCAATGCCACAGGTCTGACCTGATTTGGATTCTTCAAGGCAAATTTATGCCCAATTTGCCGCAATGTCCTTGTAGAAATTATATAACTTATGTGTTATATATCCAAGATTCTCCTGATCACACACTATTTTAACTTCATGCACAATACAGAAAAATAAACACCCTTAGATAGGAGATCTATCACTTGGAGTCTCGTAATCCTCCTCCTGGATCTAGTGTCCCATTATCTCTTATCAAGCCTTGGCTCCAAAATTCAAGTGTAAGTAAAATATTGGAGGGTGTTTGTCGTAGCAACAACACTTTGAAACGCACTTGAATCCTGGGTTGGTTGTTCCTATAATTTTATACTATACACATATCTATTCCACTATTGATCATCACATGCGGAAATAAAATCAATTGCAATGCACACATGAAACCATAAAAATTCACACACATTAACACAATTGTTTAACGGGAAAGCCTGAAGCTAAAAACCCAACTATCTGTATATAATATACATCATAGAGATCATGTAAAAATCCTCATACAAAGCTGATCATATCAAGCTCTTAGTACAATACAATCGCTACACACTAATCAGGACCGATCTTGCAAATCCATTCACCGATCTCTGCCACCTGCTAGCCTGCCTCTACTGCACAATCCCTGCTGAAGAATAGCTCTGAATGAACTCGAATTCATCCAGCCTTGTTCACACAATCCTCATTGGCATCTCCACTGAGTGTTGGATGCAATCAATGCATCACTATAGTCACAACTGATAGTCACACTTGCTCTTTCACCTACCTCTCCACTTGTCTCCACTGAAACTGTCCATGCACTTTAGTTAACTGATGTATTCTTCAGTTGATTAATGAGTTATTATTTAGTGATTAATTAAATAACTAATTCACACCACTCTCACTATTGTATCAATCAGTTAGACTAGATACAACTAGCTCAACTGAGTCTAACTGAGTTAAACTAAATACAACTCCACCAACTACTTCTATAACTCCACCAAACTCTGTCACATGAGTTCTAACTAAAGTCCTCCATGCATTAGCTCCAGTAAACCCTCAGGAATAGCGTAATTCCTTCTGTAAGATGATGTGCCACATCTGTTCACTTAACTGAAGTGCTCCAAGAGAATAAGATAATGTTTAGAGTCCAAATATTATTAAGAGCTAATAATATTCGACATATCTATTTTTAGACTGGAAATCTAAAAATAGATTCCATCCAATATGTCCAAAAATAGAAGTCCATCTATTTTTCCAGCTTGACCAACCATCCACAAATAACATCCTGCAACTCATAGAATATGATCGACATGTCTAAAAATAGACTTTACGCCAAAAATAGCCTGCGGGCCCACTTAGTGAAGGCAACTCTTTTCACTAAGCTCATCATCTTGTTGAATATCAACACTCCCTCTCACTAAGATAGGGATTATCTGCCACCCCGATCCTGTCTCTATGGTATTCGAATTTGCTCCTGGTGAGCGCCTTCGTCAGAATATATGCATCCTAATCCTCCCTGGGAATGTAAGAAAGTAACATGATCTTCCGCTGCACACAATCTCTGATATGATGATACCGGAAGTTAATATGTTTAGATCTATCATGAAATAATGGATTAACTGAGAGTTTAATGCAACTCTGATTATCACAATATATCACAATAGGATCTAAGTGTGAACCGAACAACCCGACCAGGATCTTCCTCATCCATATAGCCTCGCATGCAACCAAACTTGTTGCCATGTACTCGGACTCCGCTGAACTGAGTGCCACGGATCTTTGTTTCCTGTTGTACCAAGAAACTGTTGTAGACCTGATACTAAATATCCCTCCAGATGTGCTCTTTCTGTCCGTTGGGCTCCCTGCCCAATCTGCATCCATGAAGCCATGCAGCTTCACCTCATCCGATTGTCTGTACCATAATCCATATCTCGATGTGCCCCTGAGATACCTCGGGACATGCTTGCCTGCCTTCCAAAAGAGCTTGGTAGGCCTAACCATAGCTTATGAAAGCTGGTTAATAGCATAGCATATGTCCAGTCGTGTATTGACTAGATACATGAGCGAACCAACCAACTGTCGATAAACAGTGGCATCCACTACCTCTACCGATGTAGCATCCTCTTTTCTCCAACCACCAGGAAGAGAAGTGTCGATAGGCTTGCAGCCTTGCATGTTGAACTTCTCCAGTATCTCCCGGGCATACTTGCCTTGAGAAAAAAACAGTCCACCCTTCCGCTGCCAAATTTCCAATTCCAGGAAATAATGAAGGAGGCCCAAGTCCTTCATCTCAAACTCCTTTGCAAGATCTGCCTTGCATGAGTGTATCAACATTTCATCACCTGTTAGTATCAAATCATCTATATAAAGTACAATGATCAGCAACTTACCCTCCACCACAATCTGGTATAGGTTCGGATCCGCCTCACTCTTGGCGAAACCAAGTCCGGTGAAATAACTGTATATCCGTGTGTACCAAGCACGAGGTGCTAGTTTCAGCCCATACAGCACTCTTTTGAGCCTGCACACATGCGACTCGCTGCTGAAGATTTCAAATCCTTCAAGCTGCTCTATGTACACCACCTCCTCAATGACTCTTTTGAGGAACGCAGTCTTCACATCCATCTGATGAATGTGCCAACCCATCTACGCTGAGAGAGCAAGGATGGTCTGTATGGAAGAATACCTTGCAACAAGTGCAAAGGTTTCTTCATAGTCGATCCCCTCGATCTGTGAGAAGCCCCGGGAAACAAATCTTGCCTTGTACTTCTCGATGCTCCCATCAGCAGCTTGCTTCACTTTGTAGATCCCTCTCGAACCTACCACTGATTTCCCTTCCGGCCTTGGGACAATCTCCCATGCACTGTTTCTGACAATCGAATCATACTCTTCCACCATGGCATCTACCCATGCGGGATCCTCCACAGCTTCCTCGAAAGAAGATGGTTCTGTCATGATACACTTTCTCATCAGAGCCATGTATCCAGTAAATCGGTCAGGTGACTGTCTCTGTCTGCGCTGTGATGTAGGTGCTCCTACATTCTGCGCTGCATCAAGATTCAGTCACTCAGCTTCTGTAGTGCGCTTCCACCCTCTGATGTTTGGCACTGCATGAGTGGTTTCTTCCACTCCATGAACCTCCTCTTGTGGCTGATCCACATCCTAAGGCTCATCTTTAGGAACTAGTAGCTCCTCATCTGCATGCAAGTGTAGCTCCCTCTCAAGCGATAAATTCATGGCTTTCTCCTCATGAAATTTGATATCCTGTCACACAACAGTCATCCGACTATCTGACAAATACACACAATAATTGTGGGGTGTTTCTGTGTACCCAAAAAATATCCCAACCTCTGCGGTCGGCTCCAGCTTCTTCATGGCATCCTTCGTCACATGAATGTAAATAGGTGAGCCAAAAATCTCCAAATGAAAAATATCAGGCTTCTTACCAGAAAACGCCTCTTCGGGTGTACTCATGCCAAGTACTGTATGAGGACAACGGTTTTGCACATAAACCGCAGAATTGCATGCTTCAGCCCACAAGTGTATGGGAAGGCCCTGATCATGTAGCATCGCTCGTGCAGCACCCACGATCGTTCTATTCTTTCTCTCTGTGAACCCATTTTTTTGTGGGTTATGAGGCGCTATGAGCTCTGTTCGAATTCCTTCTGCGCTGCAAAATTCTTTGAATTCGCCAGAGATGAATTCACCACCATTATCGCTCCTTAGAGCTTTCACCTGCTTCCCTGACTCTTTCTCAACTAGCGCCTTGAACTCATAGAACTTTGAGTATGTCTCGCTCTTCTTCTGCATGAATAAGATCCAGCACTTACGAGAAAAATCATCAACAAATATCACAAAATACCTGTGCTTTGCTGTCGAAGCTACTGAGAAAGGTCCACACACGTCTGTGTGAATTTTTTCAAGGATCGTCGTGGTGCAACTATCCTTCTCATGAAAATTGGTCTTCTCAAATTTTCCCAAAGTACATCCCTTGCACTGATCTGACTGCGCAAGTTTACCCTTGGGAAGCCCAGTAGAAATTTGTTGCAAAATTTTCAAAGTGCCATGGTGAAGATGGCCCAATCTCATGTGCCACAATTCACCCTCATCCCGGCTCACCACTCCTTCTGCTTTGCCTGCCATATCTATGCAGCCATCTACCTGCAATTGATAAAGGTTCTTAACTCGAACCCCTATCCTCCGGATTCCACCAGTTGTTTTACTGTGCAGGAAAGCCTTTACCTCGCTAAAAACAACATCATAGCCCTTGTCTTCCAACATCGCCACAAAGATCAGATTCTTCTTCAATCCTGGAACATGCATGACATCCGTCAATATGAATGGTTTACCAAACTCCCTCTCAAAGGAAATGGTCCCGATACCAATCGCACTATATCTACCATCATCGCTCATCTCGATGTGCACTCCAAGATCCTTCTCATCTAGATCACTAAACAAATATTTGTCTCTGGTCATATGGAAAGATGCACCACTGTCAAGAAACCACACTGATCCCATCACACTTGAAACCAAGCATGCGATCAGCGAAAAATCCAGCTCAAACTGCGAGGCTAAGGCCTTTCCAACTGCAGATCCAGAAGCCTGCTTATTTTTCTTCTTTTATGGACAATTAGTGGCGTAATGTCCGTGTTGTTGATAGTGAAAGCACTTCACCCTGGACAAGTCCTGCTTCTTGCCTTTCGCACCGGATTGAGAAGGATTTTTCTTTCCCTTCCCTTCCCTTGCTTTAGCAGCCAAAGCGCAATTTTCTTCATCTTCATTCTTCGATGAAGATCCATCCCTGGTACCTCGCCTTATCTCCTCCTGCACAAGATCCGACCAAAGTCGCTCCCATCCCGGCAATTTCTCCCAACCATTGACAGAGTCCTCGTAGCTATGCCAACTCTTCGGAAGCCCAAGGAGAGCCAAGCTCACCAAGTCTTCTTCATCAACAGTAACCCCCACACTTCCCAGCTCATCCTTGCAGTGGACGAACTTCGTGAGGTATTTTGGTATACTGACGCCTTTCTCCATTTTTATTTTTCTAAGCTTGTCTTTAAGCGTCAACTTCCTCTGGTCGCTTCTGCTTTGGAACAAGTCTGTCAAAGCTTTCCACATCAAGAATGGACTAGCTTTACCATGAAGGCTGGACACTATGTGATCCTTCACACCTTCCAACAGAATCCTTCGACATTTTGCTGTCTTCTTTTGCCATGCGTCAAGTGCGGCTGCATCGCTAGAACCAGGTTTTGGAATTTCTGCATCTATGAACTCCTTCAACCCATTATCATCCAGCACCGCCTCCATCCTGTCCTTCCATGCAATATAATTTGAGTTGTCATTGAGGGCATACTCTAATCACAATCCATTGAAAGACATTTCAATGAATGCTCAACTTCAACACCAAGAAAACACTGCAGCAAATTCGAATTCCACCAGCACAAAACTCAACCGCTTCAATAATTGCAATTCGCTCTGATCAATATTGCTCTGATACCATGTAGAAATTATACTTGTGTTATATATCCAAGATTCTCCTGATCACACACTATTTTAACTTCATGCACAATACAGAATCTATTCCACTATTGATCATCACATGCAGAAATTAAATCAATTGCAATGCACACATGAAACCATAAAAATTCACACACATTAACATAGTTGTTTAACGGGAAAGCCTGAAGCTAAAAACCCCAACTATCTGTATATAATATATGTCATAGAGATCATGTAACAATCCTCATACAAAGCTGATCATATCAAGCTCTCAATACAATACAATCGCTACACACTAATCAAGCCCGATCTTGCAAATCCATGCACCGATCTTTGCCACCTGCTAGCCTGCCTCTACTGCGCAATCCCTGCTGAAGAATGGCTCTGAATGAGTTCGAATTACTCCAGCCTTGCTCACGCAATCCTCATTGGCATCTCCATTGAGTGTTGGATGCAATCAATGCATCACTATAGTCACAACTGATAGTCACACTTGCCCTTTCACCTATCTCTCCACTCTGTTCCACCAAACCCGCCCATGCACTTTAGTTATCCATGTATTATTCGCTTGATTAATGAGCATATTTAGTGAATTAATTAACTAATTAATTCACACCACTCACTAGTGTATCAACTGCTGACTAGATACAACTAGCTCAATTGAATCTAATCAGTTAAACTAAATACAACTCACCAACTACTTCTATAACTCCACCATAAATCAGCATGAGTTCTAAATCAAGTCCTCCATGCATAGGTCTAGAACCCTTCGTAGAATAGCGCATCTTTTGTCTACCAAGTTGCCACATCTGTGCACTTAACTGAAGTGCTCCAAGAGAATAAGATAATGTTTATAGTCCAAATATTATTAAGAGCTAATAATATTCGACATATCTATTTTTAGACTCGCAATCTAAAAATAGATTCTGCCCAATATGTCTAAAAATAGAAGTCCATCTATTTTTCCAACTTGACCAACCATCCACAAATAGCATCCTGCAACTCATAGAATATGATCGACATGTCTAAAAATAGACATAGTCTAAAAATAAACTTTGCGCCAAAAATAGCATGTGGGCCCACTTAGTGAAGGCGACTCTTTTCACTAAGCTCATCATCTTGTTGAATCTCAATAGTCCTAATTATGGATTGGTTCAGTGGAGTGAACTTGTACATTATGCCACGTGTCTTTGTTTCCTCCTTCGGCTTTGAAATTGATACACAGGAAACTATATTTCGTGTACTTTCGAAAACCTTTCATAGAATTCCAATTTGATGCTCAGAGAGAGATTTATAATGATTTTCACAAGGTCACATCTTTTAGATTATATTCGGAAGCCTGCAAAAACCCTAACTTCCAAAGATCATATCTTTGAAACTATTGTGAACCAAGATCTGAAGTTTTTACACAAAGTTACTCAGGCTTTCTTCGCAAATGGGTTTCTTTTTAGCTTCTGAAACTTCGTAGAAAAAAAGTTATAGCGAACATGCCACGATGACCTATTTGAAGCAGAGAAACTCTAGAATCCAAAGCTCTGATACCAAATGTTATGAAACCAAATCACAAAATAGAGAAAAGATAGATCAACTCCTTAGAAATCACCCTCTTTGAGGGGGAAACCTCATTTACATTACATAAATGAACAATTCTTGGACAATACAAATGACAAAACCTCATTTCTATATATAGGAGTCCATGGGGTCACAATATAATCCTAACCAACCTAACAATGGTAATGTAAGGGCACAACAATAACAATAGTGGGCTTTTATGGGGAACAATAATAACAATATGGGGACTACAGGGGCACAAAAATAACAATAAGGGGGCTACACTAACAACAATAAGGGACTACACTAGTAATATAGGGACCTAACAAAAGTAGAGTTGTTGTTATTCAGAAGATAGATTTTCCCAGAAATAGAAATAAATTCAGTATTTTTTTAGGCAAGGTGAGTTTTGTTAGAAGATTTATTCCTAACTTTCCAAAAATTGTGAAGCATATCACCAAGATGCTTAAGAAGGATTGTCAATATTATGTGGAAAACAGAGGCCAAACATTATTTTGAAGAAATAAAAAGACTCTTACTCAAGCTCTAGTACCCACAATCCCTAATTTTTCAAAATAATTTATGGTTTTTATATTTGCTTTAGAACATACAATTGCAAGAGTATTGATACAGAGAAAACAACATGGTAATGAACAACCTATTTTATTTTTCAATAGGACACTTGGGAATTCTGAGTTGAAGTACAACATTATGGAGAAACAAGCTTATGCTTTGGTGAAGGCACTTAAATATTTTAGGGTATATGTCATCCATTCACACATTTTTGCTTTTGTAGCTAATGTTGTAGTAAAAGATATGTTAACCCAAGTTGATCCTGATGGTAAGAGGAGTAAGTGGATTGCCACTTCGCTGGAATATGATTTGGAGATCAGACCTACAAAATTGGTGAAAGGACAAGGACTAGAAACGTCGATGACTCAATCAAATTTTGACTGTCTAGACATGAATTTTATAGCAAAAATTTAAGATGTAATTGCAGATGAAGAGTTGATCCTTGTTGAAGAAAATTTCACTATGTAAGACTGGTATAAGGATGTCATTTTTGTTTTACAGCATCATAGAGCTCTTCCTGAATTAACAAATTCAAAATCCAGATTTGTTAAGCTGAAATTTTTGAGGTATTACATCTTAATTATAAGTTTGTACTGGAAAGACATAGGTCGAATACTTCTTAACTGTCTACTATAGGATGAAGTTGAGAGAGTGACTGAAGTGTTTCATAAGGGTGAATGTGGGGTGTTAGGAATCTGTAATTTTAGCAGATTGGTGAGACTAAAACTGCAGAAACAACATCGTTTCAACCACTTTGGGATTCTAGGATCTAACCCTCCTGAATCCGTAGAGGGATCTCTCCAATAAGTGCAAAGATGGATTTGTCTTTGAAGTTTGGGGTTATGATATTAGGCTAGTTATGAAGGCCAAGGGTTTTGTTTGTTTTTGGATGGTTGAGCATGATTACTGTTTGAGGTGGAAAGTCCTAAGTGCAAAGAGTTTCAAAGGTGAGAAGTTGCAAGTGAATGGAACAATTAGGCTAAAAAGATGGATATAACGCTGGTTTTTAGTCCATTAGGCTATTGTAATATCCTCTATCGGGTAATCACTAAATCTGCTGAAGAATAAAGATGCACAAATATCAATTGTGAATCAACATGAATAAATGATAACTCTTCCAGCGAGCACCAACTAGAAATTTTATTAAAATTTTCCCTCACTGATACACATTGCGCCATACAGAATTTCAAATGAGAGGCCCATAGCCAATTCTCACAGTCACTTAGAAATATAAGAGGGCCCGCTTCCAATAAAGACGACCTACCCAAATTACAGCAAGGTCGAATAGTTCAACGAATGACCATACGTAGTTCCCAGATCTGTCTGCGCAGATCGAGATCGCCTGGGGCTATGTAGATTTGCGCGCAGGGGCCACGGCTCGGTAGAGCTACTGGGTAGCGTAGCTTGGCGGATCGTTGGCACAGCCGAATCACTTGAACAGGGTGGTCGTATTGCCTGAAGTATCGCTGGGCCAGATCAGCAAACTCCAGCATTCAGCACAGACAGAGTACCGGCTCCCTTACTCCACCGACGCAGAGTGTGATCCTTCACATGCATCCAACCGAACCTTGGGAATAAGGTGAATTGGAATTCTCAAAGTAAGACCGCTTGCCCAAGAAACCCTCCTTGCCCGTTGACGAACAGATAATGGGCAATGCGCAGCTGTCTAATAAGAAGTAGAATTTCCTGAAACCCACGACTTGAAAACTCGCTTGAGCTCTCAAAATATCAAAGAAGAGAAGATCAAATTCCATGTCTTGCGTTCGTTCCTCCTTCTCTTTTTATAGAGGGCTATTTGGAAAAACCCTGGGCAAATACCTGGGGTCAAAACAATCAAAGGAAAAACCAGGAGCAAATACCTGGGGTCAAAACAATCTAAAAGCAAAAAAACCATGGGCCAAAGCCGCTTATTTACTATTTTATTTATTAGTCTTCTACCATTAAGACTTGGTCCAACCGGTTAAACGGTTGGCAATATTACAGTTCCCCCTGCCCAAAATTGCTTGCCCTCAAACAATTTCAATGTTGGATGTTGCAATATGTGCTCTCCTTCCCAATTCGCATCTTCAACGGGCAGATCTTTCCATCGTACCAAATATTCGTGGATGATTCTGCTTCGAAGCTTTCTTTCCCGCACCTCCAATACCTCCTCAGGAACCAGTTGTAGATGGCCCTCCTCATCTAGTGGCGGTAATTCTGGTGATGATCTTATGTTTGATCCTAATGCTTTCATCAAACAGGAGACATGAAAGATATTATGAATTCTGCTCTCTGCAGGAAGCTCTAACTCATAAGCCACTTCTCCTATTTTTCGGACAACTCGATAGGGCCCATAGAATCGTGGCTTTAATTTTTCTTCCCCCTTCTGCTTCACAGTAGACTGCCTGTACGGCTGAAGCCGGAGATAAACCACATCTCCTGCTTCGAAATTCCTCTCTATCCTATGACGATCTGCATATAAATTTTGTCGATTCTGTGCCATCTGCAAATTGTCTTTGAGGGCTCTCAAAATATCCTGACACCCCTTGATCCAATCCTTTGCCAAAGGTGCTCTACTATCTCCAAACATTGTATCTGCAAAAGATAGTGCCTCGTATCCATATAAAGCTCGGAAAGGTGACATCCCTATGGACATGTGATAAGTGGTGTTATAGCAGTATTCTCCTAAGTACAACCACTTGGTCCATGCTCGTTGTTGTCCTGTGACATAATCTCGTAAGTAACCTTCCACCCATTTATTCACTACTTCTGTCTGTCCATCGGTCTGTGGGTGATAACTGGTACTAGGAGTGAGTTCTGTTCCAGTCATCCTGAATAATTCTTGCCAAAATTCTCCCATAAATCTACTGTCACGGTCACTCACAATGGTTTTGGGCAAACCATGTAGACGAAATACCCCTTGGAAAAATATTTCAACTATTTGAGATGCAGAACTTTTGGAGGGGATTGCAAAGAAGTGAGCGTACTTGGTGAGACGATCCACCACCACGAAAATACAATCTTTACATTGAGAAAAAGGTAGCCCTGTAATGAAATCCATGGATATACTCTCCCATTGTTGTTCCGGGATAGGTAGTGGTTGTAATAAACCTGCCGGATGTGTATGCTCAACTTTATTACTTTGGCAGGTACCACATTCTTGAACATATTTGATAATTTCCTTCTTGAGTCCCTTCCATGTGAACCTTTCCCTGATGGTTCTATAAGTCTTCAGAAAGCCTAGATGCCCGGCTAAAGGAGAGTCATGGGCTGCTTGTAAGATTTTCATCTTAATTTGAGACTCAGGTACTAAATAGATTCGATCCTTATAATAGATAATATCATTGACAACTCTATAACAGATGTCTGATGACTGTCCGTCAAGGATCTCACAAGCTGAATGATTTTTTGAGTATTCCACCAAAAGATGGGACTTCTAGTCATCTACAATGTCTATGAGAGAGAAGGTAGCTGTTTTCCTTGACAAGGCATCTACAACGGCATTGTTTTTACCTTTGACATATTCAAGCTCAAAATCATAGGCTTGGATCTTGCTAACCCATTTTTGTTGCCTCTCATTTAATCCCTTCTGATCAAGGAAGTATCTAAGACTATTATGATCAGTTTTGACTTTGAACCGATTCCCCACTAGATATGGACGAAACTTGGCCAATGCATGCATAATAGCCAACATTTCTTTATCATAAATGGAGTAAGAGCGTTCATAACTATGCAACTTTCTACTCTCAAAAGCAATGGGATGATGGTTCTGTGTTAGAACGACCCCAATTCCTTCCCCATAAGCATCACACTCCAATACAAAGGGCTGAGAGAAGTCTAGCAAGGCTAGAACTGGACACGAACTCATGACTTCCTTCATCCGCTCAAAAGTCTCCTGGGTCGTTTATGTCCATAAAAAGGCTCCTCTTTTTGTCAAGTCAGTAAGAGGGGCTGCTAGTTGTGAATATCCTTTTACAAATCTTCTGTAATAAGTGCAAATACCCAAGAAGCTCCTTAACTCTGTTACATTTCTGGGAGTTGGCCAATTGAGAATGGCCTCAATCTTCTCTTGGTGGACCTTGACACCTTGGCTCCCGATGATGTGACGCAGGTATAGCATTTCTGTCATTCCAAACTCACATTTAGAGATTTTGGCATAAAATTTTTGTGCCTCCAATATTCCCAGGACCTCGTCCAGGTGTTGTAGATGCTCTTCCCATGTTTTACTAAAGATCAGGATGTCGTCGAAGAAGACCAAAACAAATTTACGTAGTTGCTTGTTGAATATATGGTTCATGCATGATTGAAATGTTGTAGGGGCGTTGGTCAACCTGAAAGGCATCACTAGGAACTCATAATGTCCATAGTGGCATCTAAAAGCTGTTTTTGGAATGTCTTGATCACGAACCCTGATCTGGTGGTACCCTGAGCGAAGGTCAATTTTTGAGAAGTATGTGGCTCCCTTTAATTCATCCATCAACTCGTTGATCCTGGGGATAGGATATCAATTTTTGATGGTCTTTTTATTCAATGCTCGATAATCTATACACATCCTCAGGGACCCATCATTTTTCTTAACCAAGACTACTGATGAAGCAAAGGGGCTCGAACTCGGCCGAATGTGTCCTAATGCCAACAATTCCTTTATTACCTTTTCTATCTCATCCTTATACACTTTGGGGTGCCGATAAGGGGTAGTGATGATAGCTTGGACCCCTTCTTCTAGTTCGATGATGTGCTCAAATCCCCTTTCAGGTGGACGTCCTGGAGGAATATCTCCAAAGACCTTCTGGTATTTTTGCAATAGTGCCAAAATATCAGGTGGGTACTCCTTGTGTTGCTCTACTGGTTTCTTCTCCATGATTCAGCACTCTATTGCCCATACAATATCCCCATGTCGGAGATCCGCCTCCATCCGATTGGATGTCACCACCTTGGGAGGATATGCATGCATTCCTCTCAACTTCACATTTTTACCATCTGGTCCCGTGAATGCGAGTTCCAAGTCTTGGTAGTTTACTGTATGAGTTCCAATGGAATATAGCCATTGTACCCCCAATACTACATGAGAGTCTGGGCAGTCTACGACAAAGAAGTTATCTGTAACTTTGTAGTTTCCCATTGCTAGGCTCATGTTAGGAACTATCTTAGTGCAGGACATGCGGTTGTGCTCTTTCTTTCCAGGAATCAAAACTGTGAAGCCTTCAAATTCTTCAGTGGCTAGTCCCCTTCTGGCTACGAATTCTGCATCAATGAAGTTGTGGGAGGCCCCACCATCAATTAGCACAGTAACCTTTTGTCCTTGTATGGTGCCCCTAACCCGGAGGGTGTGATACCTTGGGACCCCTGTGAGAGAGGCAATGACTCCTTCCTGGACTTCTTCCTGTATTGCTCCCATGCCTTGTGATTCCCCTTGATCGAACTCTGGATTCTCTTCCTCATCTTCACTTTCAGAAAATACTTCAATAGAGTGTGCCTTCCCTTTAGTACACCGATGCCCCGGTGCCCACGGTTCTTGACAAGAAAAGCATAGCCTTCTCCTTCTGAGATCTTTTCTGGTTTCATCATCCAGCTTTCCCTTACCAACTGGCTCCTGTTGCTACTGTTTGATTTCCTTCCCTTTTTGAGGAGTAGAAAATTTAGGTAGGAATCTATTCTTGGGTACTGCATCTTGCATATCCCTTGCACAGTTGATTGCATCTTGCAAGGTGGCGGGTTGGTAGGCCCTAACCCATCCTCGTAGGGGTTCTGACAATCCTTCTATAAATAGCATGATCAGCCTAGTCATGGAGAGGTCGTTGACCATTACTGCAAGCCTCTGGAATTTTGCAACATAAGATTCAAGGTTCCCTGTCTGTCAGAGCTGGGTTAGCTCACGAAATTATATCTCACGGTCCTTCCTATCAAATCTTTCTATTAACCTCCATGTGAATTCTGTATAAGAGATGATGCTAGCATGTCCCAGAGTGGTCATACCATGTTTCCACCATTCGTGTGCTTCTCCATCAAGATGCAGTGTGGCGTATTTGATGGCATCCTTTTCCCGCATGGGATTGAGCTGGAAATATGTATCCAGTTTTTGTACCCATGATCGTGCTAAACACTTCGACGATCCATCAAAATAAGGAAGAGTTACCTTCCCCACAACTTTCTGCAAATCTACGTTTGACTGATGGCCCCCATATTTGGTTGCCTTCCTTTGTTGTTTGCTCCTCATATAGTAAAATTCATTAAGACTCAGGGTTGTTTTTACGTTGGGAGGTAACGTATCATATTCTTTCATCCAGGTGGTAACTGTCTCTGCAATATGTGAAGGGCAATCTTGCTCCCTAGAGGAGTCATCCAAAAATGGAGGCATGGTTGGCCTACTAAAAGGGCTGCTCCGAGTGTTGAATGGACCGTTCCTATGAACATTGATATACTCCTGCGGTGGACCATCCCCACCTGAATGGGAACCTCCTTCCCCATTATTGTTTTGCACATTAGGTTGCCCATTCTGTGCTCTAAGGAGTCCTATGATGGTGTCTTGAGCCTCAGCGATCTTTTGTAAAGCATCTTCAAGTTTGGTATTCTCGTGATCACCCATGGGTCTTTCTTCCCCTTCGTTTTTTCCTTGACTCCTAGCCCTTTTTCCTTCCCAATTAACAGTAATACCCTTTTGTTTATCCTTCCTTGGCATCCCACAGCTGGCCAAGATGAGGGCTCTGATACCACTGTAATATCCTCTACCGGGTAATCACTAAATCTGCTGAAGAATAAAGATGCACAAATATCAACTGTGAATCAACATGAATAAATGATAACTCTTCCAGCAAGCACCAACTGGAAATTTTATTAAATATTTCCCTCACTGATATACATTGCGCCATACAGAATTTCAAATGAGAGGCCCATAGCCAATTCTCACAGTCACTTAGAAATATAAGAGGGCCCGCTTCCAATAAAGACGGCCTACCCAAATTACAGCAGGGTCGAATAGGTCAACGAATGACCATACGTAGTTCCCAGATCTGTCTGCGTAGATCGAGATCGCCTGGGGCTATGTAGATTTGCGCGCAGGGGCCACGGCTCGGTAGAGCTACCGCGTAGCGTAGCTTGGCGGATCGTTGGCACAGCCAAATCACTTGAACAGGGTGGTCGTATTGCCTGAAGTATCGCTGGGCCAGATCAGCAAACTCCAGCATTTAGCGCAGACAGAGTACCAGCTCCCTTACTCCACCGACGCAGAGTGTGATCCTTCACGTGCATCCAACCAAACCTTGGGAATAAGGTGAATTGGAATTCTCAAAGTAAGACCGCTTGCCCAAGAAACCCTCCTTGCCCATTGACGAACAGATAATGGGCAATGCGCAGCTGTCTAATAAGCAGTAGAATTTCCTGAAACCCACGACTTGAAAACTCACTTGAGCTCTCAAAATATCAAAGAAGAGAAGATGAAATTCCATGTCTTGCGTTCGTTCCTCCTTCTCTTTTTATAGAGGGCTATTTGGAAAAACCCTGGGCAAATACCTGGGGTCAAAACAATCAAAGGAAAAACCAGGAGCAAATACTTGGGGTTAAAACAATCTAAAAGCAAAAAAACCATGGGCCAGAGCCGCTTATTTACTATTTTATTTATTAGTCTTCTACCATTAAGACTTGGTCCAACCGGTTAAATGGTTGGGAATATTACAGCTATGGAGTCATAACAGGGCTTTAATTGAACAACAACATCAAGAGTGATCCAAGGGGCAAGTCATCTACATCACAAGATTATTGAGATTAGAATGATGGAATGGAAACAATAAAGTGTTGGAGGGGTGGAAACTGATAATAATTTCACAAAGGATTTATAGTCAGTCCAAACAAGAAAAGCCTCTTAAGTAACTGTTTAAAACCAACCAAGTGCAGGGCTAACCATTGACCTCTTGGGAAAGTTTGTATTAAAGCAGCTTAATTGACAAACAATCCAGTAATCCGCATAATTACCTTCAAAAAGTATGAAAACACATAAGAGAAACAAAGTGTAACTTAAGATCAAATAAAGTACTTTTAAACCTAGTCTGCTTTCGGTCAACACCAAGGGAAACTTTCAGAATCTGCCTTTGGAGAATAGAAGCTAGAAACAGGGAAAACCATCACTTTCTAGTCTAACTTTAATAAGCAAATAAGGAAAATAACTTTCAAGAACAATGTTTAAGGCAAACAGTAGGACGAGGGAACTCCAACATTCCTAACTGCTTAAACTATGTTAAATCATTCTTAAATAAACAAATTGGAGGAAAACATTGAGATAAAGCTTTTCAGTCAGAGAAGCTTACTGATACACAGCAGGTCCTAACTCTATAAATGTTGTTCTTTATCAGAGAATAGTGAACAATATGACATACATAGAAGGAAAACAATAACAAAGAAAGTGGCACTTCACTAGTGATATAGACCAGGATCCCAAGAAACAGCTTGTTTATTGATGTCAAACCAGTTACAGTACTCAGGTCCAATGTTTCAATTCAGCAATCATCTTCACTATCCAACCTAACTAATCTAACACAAACAGAGCTTCAAGGGCCAGTGAACACTATTTACAGATAGAATTCTCAAGCTCAATTACATTACAATGTTTAGCAACCTAATCAACCAACCCCTCACTCATCTTCTGCAAAAGTATATATAGAAGAATGAGGAGGTGAGATCTGATAAAAGATCTCTCAAGACAATTAATACAGATTTAATGACTTCTTGGCCTTTGAGGGGCTCAATGAAGAAACTTACATGGGTGTACTCTGTATTAAATGTTTTTACATAAAGATTAAGCAAAGTGGGAGCTTTTGTTGACCTTTGAGGCTCCGTGTGGCATCGAAGTAACTCTGCAGATGTTTATCATTAAGTTCTTTGGCAGAATTTACTCTTTGGCTGCGTTTGAGACAAAATCTGATCCTGATCAATAAATTCGGCCTCTGATTGAATACTTTGAGGTACAGGTGGCATTTTAGTAGTTGGGAGGAATCAATTTTCCTCAGATGTGGTGGTGGAAGTGCTCCTGTTGATCAAACTCTTAATATTTTCTTTAAACTGTGTTTTAAATCGGGGATTAGGCTTTTGATAAACATTCTTAGCCGTGATCCCCACAAAATCTACCTTTCATCCTTTGTTCCGATAAATTTTGGTCTTCGTCACTGATACTCTCTGACTGAGCTCGATTCATGGTTTTTTTCTGGTATGTAGAGCTGAGCAGAGTTATGTGGCATCAATGCTTCATGAATGATTGATGAAAACGTGGATTTAACACCTGTGAGTGATTTCCCCTGATGAATCGAAGGCGGAAGGATCGTCGGCCTTCGTTTCTAAATTTTCTCCAAAAATGGCGAAAAAATCATAGAAACCTTGCACAATACAAAAAATATTAGAAAATCCATGCATTTATAGGTTTATTGCTGCGGAGGACGTGTGGAGGAAGCGTGGTCGTTGGATGGCATCATCCAACGGTCAGGATTAATCGGGAGAAGTCATAGAGAAGGCGGAAGAAATGTTTAAATCAGAGCCGTCAATCGCGCAGAGATCGACGGTCGGGAGCGGAAACGGGAAGTCAAAGCGGAAAACATTGATTGGGTGATCGAATCAGAGAAGTGAAATGTGGGTCGTCGATCTGCAGATCAGATCGTCGGCGGAGATCAATTGAAAGTCGCGCCGTAGCCCGGTTAACTGTCGGGCATCTTCGGTGAGTGACAGCCGTTAGATGGGCGGCCTCAGATCGAACGGCACGCATCAATATCACGCCGGGTCCACGTCCGAACGTTAACACGCGATGGCCGGCGGTTTTTTGAACAGTGCCCAGGACACGCGTCATGCGATGAGTGGAATCGCTGGCGATCGGGAAAAAAATCGTCGTTGCCCAAAGGCGGTGCAATAGATACCACGCGGTTTTCAGAATGGTGAGTGGAATGCGGGGACCACAGGAGAAATGAACTTCGTGCCGTCCGATCTTCAGATCAGATCGACGGTGCGGAATGATTTAAAATTTGAACCAGCGGAAATTTTATAAAATAACAAAAAATCGGAAAATTAATATAAACAGAGGCTTTTATTAATTTATAATGCGGCTTGGTGCCCGACTACGGGGCCTTTGGGCGCATGGGAAATAATGTGACCGGGGTTTTTAAGAGGAAGGGGCTTAAGACTTAGCCCAAGGGGGCTTAAGTCCACACCATAAAAAATGTGATTTTTATGGTTTTTGAATGATTTTCAAAGGGTTAGAGGGGTTCGGATAAGGCGAAGAAGGAGTCTTTAAACCTTATAAAAGGGATTTTGATGAAGGGGGAGTGGGAAAAACATGAAAATGAGGGATTTTCATGGGAAATAGAGGGATAGAAAATGAGGTTAGCTTTGGAAAAGGGGAAAAGGGGGAAAAGGGTCTTGGAGCAGTATTATGGCTTGGAAATCAGCAGGATTTCTGAGTTCTGAAGGGAAAGAGCAGTGAATTTTTGGACAGAGGAAAGGCATGAGGCCTTCAAGAGTCTTCAAGCGCCAACACTTTTTAGTAATAAAATTTGTTCCTTGAAGGCTCAAAAAAAAATTTAGCCAGCATTTGGTATAACAAATTTTATAGCTGGCTAACAGTGGCTCCACTTGGGGATGATGCCTTGTTGAATGCATCAAGAACTTCAGACTTGTATTCTCTGGGAGGCTGACCTGTGCCACATCCATTATGTTCTCTGGGAGGCTGACCTGTGCCTGATCCATTGGGCTACTTTTCTTTGACTGAATGATCTTCTTTTGAAAACATATTAGTAGCCATAAAAACAATGGTTCTTTTATCAACAAGCTTTCTACCTACCCAATCCTACAGATCTAGCATGTTTTCTTCATCATAGTGCACTTGGATTGGCAAACTCTTTTGACAACATTTTATTCTTTTGAAAGCAGGAAACCTAATCTATTTCTACTCCTTATTTCTCCATGGACTCAGATTAAACAGTTGAGCCCATATGATTCTCTACCTAATCTACTGTCTGTTGGGATTAAACTGTCCAACAAACTTTATTCTCTAAATTCTACAACAAAAATTGAAAATCACTCAAGTCAGGATTGAACAGTCTAACTTGATGTTGGTCCATGGCATAAAGACAAGCTGCACATAGACATTTATTTTGCAGAAAATTAAATCAAAATGGAAGGCTTAAGATCTGAAATTTTCTCATCATGGCCTTCTCTTTTCACAACTCTGTTTTGAATTTGTTTGAGCTGTTTTTATTTGTTCTCTAGTTCAGATTTTGAGCTAATTAGAACCAGATTCACTTCTTTTTTGACTGAAAAAATAAAACAGATTTGAGTCATCTCTCTTTGGAAACTTAGGTTCAGATTTTGAACATGTTTGAACCTTTAATTTATATCTTAATCTATCTACTGATAAGCCAAGATTAAACAGTTTGGCAAATCGAATTCACTATCCTATCAGCAGAAATTTTAAAACTAATTAGTCAAGATTAGGCTGTTGACTAACTAGAAGTGTGTTTTGTAAGAGTGGCATTTAAGCTTGCACACTTTCAAATTTGTTTCTCTTTTTGGTATGGGGCTATACCTTTCTTGTTTTGACAATCTACCCTCTTTTCTTTCTTTTCTTTTTTTTTTGTATTTTTGAATCTTTGATTTTTCTTCAAAGAAGAAAACAAGAACTAATCTGCATGCTCAGAACTAAGCTTTATTGACATTCCTATCTAACCTATTCTAAACATGGAGTATTTACATTTATCATATGATACAAAAATGCCAATGCAGCCAGCTGAGTAATGTCAAGAAGAAGTAGAAACTTTGGCTACTTGTCAGAGGTATCCATAGAACATATTGAAGACTAACCTTCAATATCAAGGCTATCATAGAAGGTGACAGCTTTTCATGTCTCTGGCTCTTGCAAAGGATCACTGCTTGATAATTTGAGCCAGTCAGGGCTTCCACACACTCTTCCATAGGATCAACAAAGAAAAGATGAAGGTTCTCTTCCTTTTGGTCCTCGACAATTGTTAAATTATCTACTTCCAAGACATCAGCTTTGAGGACAATCTCTTCAGTATGTAGCTTGGAAGTATCATCATCCTTAACCTGCATAATAGCAAACAGTGAAATATCTTCTTTCTCTAAATTTATGTTTGCTTCTGATATAAATTCAGGTTCTTTGAATGGCAGATTGATATCAATGATAGGAGAAGTTTCTTCTTGAAAAGAGAGTATATCCACAGTAGGATAGTCTTCTATCTGTTTCTCTCCCTCTTCTTCATCATCATCTGAACTGGAGGACTCATCATATTTGGCAGTGTTGTCTTCTTGTAGCCCTGGTATGCTTGGATTCAATGGGCTGAACTCTATGAAGAGGTTATTATATTCTTGAGTGGGGGTATATTCAATGGTTTCCTCTTGCTCAAAAATTTCTTCATTACTCTTCTCTTCACCTTCTGAGTTGAAAGGATGCCGATTCCCAATTAAGTGAAAGCTTTTTATGATGGATCGAAAAGGATGATTGCAGCTTTCAAGCTGATGATGGTGAAACTCATAACACCAATCAAATATTGGTTTCCCTGCATGATTAGTTTCTGCTTGGAAATCATCATCATCATAAGACTGATTGAAGTTTGAAAATTTATTAGAATAAACATTTTCATCAGTCAAACATATTGGGATATCAATAAGTCCTTCTTCATTCTGATCCACAAAAGAACTTTCTAAATCTGTACAACAAAGTTCTCTATGTGAATGGGCAAGAGTGTTTGTTTTGCAAAAAGTTTCAGAGACTGATTGTTTATAAATAGTCTGATCTATTTCCTTCTCTGTCAAAGGGGAATATGTTTCCATGTCCCTTTGAACAGAAGTATAGCAGTTCTTTGTCTCTTGTGAAGACTGATTTTGAGGCTGGATGTTTTCTTGAGCCTTAGCTATAAGGGATGATGAATCAATATATGAGTTTCCAGGGATATCTTGAGGGATGTTGTTTATTTCTTGGATCATCTCTTCCTCAATTGATTCATCTACGTTCTTAAAAAAATTTCAATAGGAGATTAAACTCATGAATGGCTGTTAAAAGATCTTCGGGATGCATCTCTTTCAAAGCTTCCTCATTATCTATAATGTGTTGGGTGATGTTTTGTGATGGATCATAATATATCACACCCAGTGATAATGATGTAGTGTTTTCTTTATAGTTCTCATAGAACACATATTCAAGGTCCCTTACAGAAAACAAACTACTAGATCTTAAGTATTCATACCAATCCCTAGCTTTTCCTTCTAATGTTAACATGAACATTTTCATTAGGCAGTCTTCATGCCATTCAACTTTCAACCTCCATATATGTATATGAAATTTGATGAGATGTAATAGAGGGTCATCAAACTTTTCACCTTGAAAAACAGGCAAGTTGTCATCCCAATTCACCTAGGGCATCTTATGTGGAAACCCAGGGATATGATCTTTACTCATTGGGGCATATCTTCATTGTATTCTTGGAATCATATTTGTAAATCAAGAAAGAGGTCACTGTGTCTGGTCAATCAGTTCAGGGTCTTCTACCAGTGGAGTCATTTGGTCTTCTGGGAGTTTCAGAGTGTGGAGTCGCCAGGTGGAAGATGTTTAACTCCTAAGGAGGTAAAATGTTTAATGGTCCACCACCATATACCAATCTAAAGAGATCATGGGTACTCTGAGTCTTAGCAGTATTTAAAATGAAAAAGACTCAAAATCCCCAACGGAGTCGCCAGAAATGTTAGGAATCTGTAATTTTAGCAGATTGGTGAGACTAAAATTGCAGAAACAACATCGTTTCAACCACTTTGGAATTCTAGGATCTAGCCCTCCTGAATCCGGAGAGGGATCTCTCCAATAAGTGCAAAGATGGATTTGTCTTTAAATTTTGGGGTTATGATATTAGGCTAGTTATGAAGGCCAAGGGTTTTGTTTGTTTTTGGATGGTTGAGCATGATTATTGTTTGAGGTGGAAAGTCCTAAGTGAAAAGAGTTTCAAAGGTGAGAAGTTGCAAGTGAATGGAACAATTAGGCTAAAAAGATGGATATAACGTTGGTTTTTAGTCCATTGGGCTATGGAATCATAACAGGGCTTTAATTGAACAACAACATCAAGAGTGATCCAAGGGGCAAGTCATCTACATCACAAGATTATTGAGATTATAATGATGGAATGGGAACAATAAAGTGTTGGAGAGGTGGAAACTAATAATAATTTCACAAAGGATTTATAGTCAGTCCAGACAAGAAAAGCCTCTTAAGTAACTGTTTAAAACCAACCAAGTGCAGGGCTAACCATTGACTTCTTGGGCAAGTTTGTATTAAAGCAGCTTAATTGACAGACAATCCAGTAATCCACATAATTACCTTCAGAAAGTATGAAAACATATAAGAGAAGACAGAGTGTAAACTTAAGATCAGATAAAGTACTTTTAAACCTAGTCTGCTTTCAGTCAACACCAAGGGAAACTTTTAGAATCTGCCTTTGGAGAAAAGAAGCTAGAAACAGGGCAAACCATCACTTTCTAGTCTAACTTTAATAAGCAAATAAGGAAAATAACTTTCAAGAACAATTTTTAAGGAAAACAGTAGGACGAGGGAACTCCAACATTCCTAACTGCTTAAACTGTGTTAAATCATTCTTAAATAAACAAATTGGAGGAAAACATTGAGATAAAGCTTCTCAGTCAGAGAAGGTTACTGATATACAACAGGTCCTAACTCTATAAATGTTGTTCTTTATCAGAGAATAGTGGATTGAAACAGTTACTACAAGACAAGCTACAGATTCAGTAATCATACAATTTCTAGAAAATAACATCTTATCTAGATTTGGTTGTCCAATGAATATCATCACTAACAATGCTCAGGCCTTCAAGTCAAAGAAGCTGGTAAGTTTTTGCAACCTGTATAATATCACACTTGGTCACTCTACAACCTATTACCCTCAAGGTAATGGCTTGGTTGAGTCATCAAACAAGAGCCTAGTCAGAATTATAAAGAGAATTTTGCAACAAAACAAAATGTCATGGCACTTGAAACTTAAATTTTCTTTATGGAATGACAGAATTTGCACTAAAAGATCCATATGGACATCTCCTTATGAGTTGGTTTATGGGACTGAAGCTATTTTTTCTAGCTCTCTTGGAGTCCCAGTGATGAGATTGTTACAAGACCTGGAGGAAGAACCAAATGCAATTCAAAGGAGGATCAATCAACTGTTGCTTTGTAGGAAAAAAGAGAAGAAGTATACACCAATTATCAACAATCACAAAACATAGTTAAAAAGACATTTGATAAAAAGACAAAAGAAGAAAACTTCAATATTTTGGATATAGTTTTGAAGTGGGAGGCTAAGATAGAAGATAAAGGGGAACATGGAAAGTTTGAAAACATCTAGAAAGGGCCATATAAGATCTCAGTCTACCATGGAAATAACACTTTTATACTGCAAGAAATGGATGGTCAACTATGTAAAGGACGACCTGTCAATGGCATGTTTCTCAAGCATTATTCCTCCTGATTCAGTCAACTGGAAGGAATACCATTGCCTATATTCCATAATTCACTTCCATAATTGCATATGTGGATGATATTTTCAACAGGTTTGAGCCTGAAGTGAAGGTCATAAGAGCTTGGATATGATATCATCAAGTTTTAGCTTTTAGTGTTCAATAAGGTAGTTGGTCTGTTGGTTCTTTGTTACACCACAAGGATGCAACATCCCCATTGGACCCACTGTTATCTAAGATAACACTTAGGTTTTGTATTTGAGTCACTTTGGTTAAATTAGTTAGGGTTTGAGTTTTCTAAAAAATAAAATTCATGTACAAAGGTCATTTTTTTCATAAATTCAGTTTGTAGAGTCATTGTGAATTTATGTGGGGTGTTATCATCAATGTGAAAATCAAAAATTCCATGGGTATTGGGCATATTGGGTCATGATTGGCATTTTAACAGTTTTGCAGGAATCCATAGCAACTCCAGTTAGAAAAACTTAGGGTTTGTTGTGGAAGTTCCTGACACTTCCGTAGCGGATTTTCCTTCTCGAACACTTGTCCCACTACGAAAGTCTGTGGCTGTGGTAACGGTACAAAATATTTAAAAACAGTTTTGGTCAGAGTCATGTGGGTCATGATTACATGCTATTTGTCTTTTTCCATCATTTCCAAAAGCTCAAGCCATATAACTTCATTCCTACATCATTTTTCTTTCCACTTTAGAATGGTTTTGTTGTCAGAAGCTCGGTCTTGTTGTCATTCGAAACTGCTTTTTCTAGTCATAAGTTCGGTTTGTTGACATAGTAGATGGTCTTAATGCCTTTATGTAAGATTCCATTGCTGTCAAACCGAGTCTAGTTGTATTTAGGGGCATTTGCAGATGGCAAGCAACTCTCTGCATGTTGAAGCCATGGAAACTTAGAAACATAGTATAAATGAGGCTCAGTTGTAAGGTATGAGCCAATGGATATGAAGCTACTGGAGGAGAACCCTGCTTTCACTCAAGCATTTTCCAGCATGGGGTGCCTTCGTTTTTGTTAGAAGCTACAGGGTTACCATCGGAAAATTGCCAAATTTTTTGCTATTAATTTCACAGGGACAGAGTTTAAGGTGGGCATGCTGAACTTTGCAGTGTCCCCTGACACCATTGCTCATGCTACATAAATCCATAGGTCCAGATAAATGTGGTTTAAAGTGCAGAAATTTTAGTTGCAAAATTGTGATGAGTTTCTTAAGGAAGAGCACAAAGGGATTGATATGACTGCAAGCATCTCCAGAACTTTCCTCAAAGAACATTTTTCTAAACTCCTGATGGTCATCCAAAATTACTTCACATGTGAAGGCAGGTTCAACATGGTCTACCAATATCATTTCAAATTGCTATTTCATTTCATAGATAAACAACCCCTAGACATTCATTTTTATCTGTTTAGAAGTTTGGGAAAGATGGTTGACAAGGTCCAAGCCAAGCCTGATGCCAGTAACACCTTTCTTTTTCATCATGGTCTTATTAAATTGATGGTTGTTGAAGAGTTAAATAGGCTTAATAGAGTTTAGCTCACCTTTTTATTTTTAAGTGGCTATGATTTAGATACTGCCACCCCTAGGAAAACTCCAAAGTCCCAATCCATAACCCCTAAGGAGCAGAAGCAACCTGAGGCTGAGCTTGTAGCTGAGCCTTAAGTAGAACCTGTGGTAGCAGTAAATACTTCTACAAGCACCAAGAGGAGGGTGACTAGAAGTCAAAGGAAAGGTAAGGGAAAACTATATAATATCCTAGAAGCTATTGAGATTGAATAAAGTCTGATTTAGATTGAAGAAATTCCAATTTTGTAGCCTGTAGAGATCACAGAAGCAGAAACTAAAAAGAAGAGCAAGAGAGCCAAGAAATTGGATTTCACTCAAGAAAAATCAAGTTTTATTTTCAAACCTAGGAAGCCTGTCACAAGATCACAATAACCAATCGAAAGGATGCCAGAGGTGCCTTCAACAAAAATAGAGCCAGCAAAAAAGACGAAAGGCAAAGAGCCTGTACCAGAAAAAAGCAAAACCGAGGTTTTACAAGAACAATTAAGGGAAGCTAGATAGGAGGTGATAGAAACTAGATAGGAGGTGACAAAAACTAAGTAATTTTTTAAGGAGTTAGAAGAAGATATATCAAAGAAGCTTGATTTCTATGAATACATTGGAGAAGGAGCTAGGAAAATGGTAAAGAGGGCTCTGCCTTTGCATAGAATGATGAAACACATGTATAGAAGTAACAAATGGTTGCAAGCAGACAGGAAAAAGTTGTAAGGAAAAGTCAAAGCATTAGAGATTCAAATTGAAATGATCAAAGTGGAACTTGCAAAGAGAAATCTCATTATTATTGTTGAAATAGATGGCACTCATTGAACATGTTAACATCCTTAATTTTTTTCCTATGCTTTATTTAACCAACATTTTCAGTAGTATACAAGCTTGTACAGGCTATTAGAAATGACATGGAGGTGGAAGGAATCATGAAAAGGCAAAATCTCAGAAAGCTGACAGTTTCGTATCAACTCCCCATATTGAAGGTGAATATTTGCTACATAATTGTTGTAGCTTTTCATGGAGGAAAAATCAAGTTTAAACCTCCAATTAGGGAGTGTTGAAGGCATGTGTTTAGCTAATAAACATCAATGAAGACACCAAAACTATCAGAAAATTCAGATTGGTAGCAGAAAGGTGTTTTTTTTAATTTCCTACCAAAGTTTGCTACAAAACTGCCTAACTTTGTTTTTTCTACGTAATGAAGTCTTGGTTTGTTTTTGGGCAATCAGACAAGAAAGCGTTAAGATGGATTACAACTATTAGAAGTGTTCACATTTTCAGCCCATGGAGTCCTATTTTTCAGGAAGACGGGTCAGCATCCACATGGCAGCCAACTAAAGACTCCAACACATCAGCACTCCAGTACACAACATTCCAACACAGTCAGCAGATTGGTTGCATTTCGATGAGGGTCATCAATAGAATTTGTTAAGTTCATAAATGGTAGGAGACTCCTTTTTGTATTCAGATTATGTTGAAATAGAAATATCCCTACAAAAGCTCCATGTTTTGTAAATCAATTAGAAATAGGTCTCTTAGTTGTGCATCGAGTTTAGCCTAGGTGGCAGATCATTCTAACGGGGACCTCATTCTATATATGTGTAAATTTTTCACTTTAAAGGGGTTGATGGATGATGTGAGAAAAACACCTTAGTAAACCTTTTTCTTCAATTAATATACATTTGCAGCAAACAGTCTTTTTCACCTAATATTTTTGTTTTGGCTCATATCTTATATCTTCATGTTTTATGTGTTATTATCAGTTTCATAGAAATTTGATTACTTGGAATCCATGTTAGATGCTCCAACTTCCTTCATTTTCTATGTTTTTACTGTAAATGTTTTATTTCACACCATTTTACAGCCAAAATTTCATTAGCTTCCATGAAAACAATTTGTTTGTAATTGATTTTCCTTAGTTGACTCCATACCCAATGGTGGCAATCGTCGCACTCTTTCACCTACAAAAAGCACATGAAATGTACAAAGTTAGCCTTCTGAAATTTTGAGTTTTATACAGAGAATCTTATAGGTATTTTTAGAGATCCCTCTCAAATTAGAAGGGCTAACTTCTAGTTAAAAGTCGATTTGAAATAGTTATGCTGGGTTGGAAGTTGACATAGCCCAACATGTTCTAGCCCAATGATAACAAGTACTTTGCCATTGCATGTCCTTCTAGTATGTGTCTAAGTTGTCCTATTCTATCCTCCTTCCTGCACATGCATTAATGAACAAGACCCAAACCAATATACAAACAAAATACTTACATTGTCCTGCAAAAAATATGCCAGATAAATATTCAAAATTCAAATGTAAATACGTTAAGCATTTATGAACAAAACCCAAACAAACATACATACAAAATACTTACATTGTCTTGCAAAAAAACATGTCAGATATGATATTCAAATTCAAATCAAAACACTATTCATACATACCTTTCTGTAGTAGACTTACCCTTGACTGTTGATGTATGGTCCTTACTACAGTGATCCTTGAATGCATACTTTTTCTTGCCTTCAAGAAGCTCGATATTGAATCTGTTGTATCTATGTAATTTCAAATCTCCAAGGTCTGAAATTTTGTCTTGTAGTAGCCATCTGAGTCCAATTTCCAACCCTATAGGTCTCATCGATATTGGATTCTTCAAGAAAGAGTTATGCCTAATCTCCCACGATGTCCTGATTATAGATTGGTTCAGTAGAGTGAAACGTGTCACTGTTTCAACCTTCGGCCCTGAAAACAATACCCAAAAAAACAACATTCCATCCTATTTCTGTCACTTTTTACGAATTTTGAATCCAATACACAGAGATAAAGGTATGATAATTTTCCCAAGGTTGCATGTTTGACATGGAATTCGAGAGCGTGCAAAAATTTTAAATTCCTTAGATCATTTCTCTGAAAATATAGCGAACAAAGATCTGAAATTTTGTCATGAGGTTCATCAATATTTCGGCTAAAATAGGTTTTAATTCAAGCTTCAAAAGCTTTGTAGAAAAAATTTTATAGCGAAAATTCCACGATGATTAGTTTGAAGCAGCGAAATCCTTGCATGAGGAGGATATGAGGGTCACAATTTATAGAGATGCTTAGGTATAGAGGGTCTTCAATAAGTAAATGTTGGAGGGATTTTAGGAGCTTAAAACATTATTAATTATTGACTATTCAATGACCACAACCAATGATGAGTGCCATGCCACAACCCCATGGGGTTTTAGCCCACTAAGTGGGGTTACTAAGTTCAAACAAGAATATCTCTCAAACCGTGAAGAATTATGTGGCATGCCATATATCAACGGAAACATCTCGAAAAGTAGAATCCATCCAAAATATCCTTGACTCATAATAGAGTAAGTTTTCAAGTTAAAATTCCCATGCAAGGTCGAGGTAGCCCCTAGTGCTACTTGGGTTGACATCAATGACAACCACCGATCAACAAATTCTACCTTGGGACAACTCATTTGATGGAGATGATGATTGCATTAAATTCATCTTTTCGAGAGGACCAAAATTGATATAAAGATCATCTCATTTGGACAAGCGGAAGTGTGATTTTGAATGTATACCCACACATGTGCAAATTGTTCAGGTCAACCACATCAGCATGTAAGCTCAAGAAGCCCAATGGACGTGTCTCTTCACCCACAACAAATTGTATAAATACACGAGACTTCACACCTCATTTGGCATCATCATAACTCACACATTCTTCTCTCTCCTCCTCTCATTGGTTTGTGCAACTATTGGCAAGCTCCTCTCTCTCACACATGTGGCAAGAAGGATGAGTTTTATGGGCTAAGTTGTAGGAGCAAAAATTATAGGTAGCAGACCAAGTTTGACCAGCGTTGACCAAGGCTTCATTGACCATATTTTACTGCAATTTTTGGAGCATATTTTCTGCTTCTTTAGGCTGCATTTTTGGGCACATAAATCGAGGGAATCAGGGCAGTTTGACCAGCCTCACTTCAGGGTTGACTGTAGTTTGACTGCAGAAAATTACAACAATTTTTCTCTCTCCTTTGACTGAGTTTGACCGAGTTGTTTTGACCCGACTTTGACCTCCAGATCAGGCCGAATTTGACTCGGGAAGACCAAGCTATTTTTAGTATGGTTTATTTCTGATTTGACCAATGTTGACTTTGTGGTTAGGGTTGAATTTTGACTATAGTTGACTGCAGAAATTAACAGGTTGTTTTGAAATTGAATTGGGAAAGTCAGTTTGAATTTTTATACTCTCTCTCACTCCTGAACATTTTGATATAATAATAAGAAGAATTGATCAAAGTGTTTTCCCCACATTGGTGTTTTTTCCTGCATCTGCCAAAATCTGGTGTCCTCTTGTATTGGCTTGTCTTCTACATTTAGTTTCATGTTTTATCTACTTTTACTGTCAATGTGATTAATGGTTAATGTGATTGCTACTGGAAATCCAAATTGGAAATTTTCTTTGGGTTGCTACAGAACATTGAAGTAATTGTGCTAAGAATAGAACATACCAATGTTAACTAAAAATTAACATGGTATCTAAGCCTAGGTGAAGACAAAGCCCGAGCAAGAGGGAGAAAATAAATTGATCCGAATAGAAAATGGCCTACACCCATGGTATTGTAAGTGGTATCTACCCATGGTATCCACCTATGGTATCTACCCATGTTATTGTAACTCAAAAAAGACTATAAATAACAAGCCTCTCTTTGTAAAAGGACATGTTGTCCACCACAATGTAGTATTTAGAGTTAGTCTTTGTTTTAATAAAAACTTTCTTTGTGGTTTTATTTACGATGTGTTCTCTCCTTTTTCTGGCATTCTAATTTTTCAGATCTTGGGGGCCTCCCCCTCCAAGATACATTTCAATTTTTTAGATCTTGGTGGCCTCCCCCCAATATTCGGATCAGTGGTATCAGATTCACGTTATGAATCCAGGGGAATGAGGGATTGAAGCATATTTCAGTTTCAATTTTTTACAACATTCTTCAATGTTTTGCAGCAATATTCAGCAAACTCCATGAATTTTTTGGGCGGCGAGTTTGCAGATTAGATCTGAAACGTTTGGTGAAAATTTCACAAAAACATATATCAGATATGGATTACTTGCAAAAAAAACACCTAATTTTAAAAAAAAAATTGGTCAGATCAGAGTTCGAATGAGGGAGATATTGTTGATTTAAAATCAACAATTTTTTCAGAATTTTTGCGACGACGAGACAGTTACAGCGCGAATATGAATTTCCAGAATTACATGAGATGATCCAAAATCCTTAGCTTCAAGATGGAATAAAGAATTACATGTAAAATTGCATCTTAACCATGAAACTTGAAAGACATGAACATAAGAAGAGAGAATCACATAAATTCATGCAAAGAAGAATAATAACTTGATAACGAAGTTCTTCCAGGAGGGACTACGTCTCCTGGCCCTGCTCAATAAATGGGGAGGCCCTCTTTCATTAAGTGACAAATAAAATGAAAGTACAAGCATCAATGTAAAATCAACACCATTATGCCTCCAAGCCGAAAAGTGGTCGAAAATGGAGACCTCTATTGCAGAAATGGATAACATCATCATAATCATGTCGCCAAGAAGTGTAGAATCCATATAAAATTTGTCCAATTTAGACACTAGGAAAATTTGGCCCCTCTGAAATTTGAGCTCAAATCATGGTTCCACTTGCCCCTACAAAGGCTCAGGGTTCCGCTGCCTGCCTCGATCTTTGTGTCGCTCCTGGTATGCCTGGGCGCATTAGTGAAAAGATGAGTTTATATACCAGCAGGTTGGGCAGACTTCCGAAAGGAAGCCGCGGCGTGATGGTTGAGATCTGGTTTGGTTTGGAGGAGGTCGGGCGGTCAAACCCCACCCCCTCTCGAAATAGTGCGCATTTGTTTTAAAAACCAGTCGTATGGATTTCGTGGGGGAGCGGACCCGCATTGGGTGACCCACCCCTCATCCATCGTTTTATATATATGGTATGGCAGCGTTGGGGCGGCGAGGTCATGGTTGTTAGCCCCACCCAATAATATATTGTTTTTTGTTATTTGTTGGTTGGGATAGGGGCGGGGGTCATGGCTTGCCCCTATATTTTTAGATATTTTTTTGTATTTTTAACCATAATAATACAATTTTAAACTTCCTGATTTTTTACCGAAGAATTCAAATTAACGATCCCACAAATTCACCCAAAATCCGGTCGGAGCTGACCGGAATCTGGTGGCCAAAATTCTGCGGATTTGTTGCCTTCTTAAGCTACCAAGTCATCTAGTCAACCTTCCAACTTTGACTAGCTCTAACTTTCACATAATAACACGGTTTGACAAACCATTCGCACCACTGTGATCAGGACGACGAGATTGTTGACACCTAATCCTAAGGGTTGGGTGAGAATATTTAATATTGTATATTAAATTATATTAGGAAATAAGGAAGGCCAAGAGTCATTGGGAAGTGAATCCCAATAGCCTCACCTCCATGTATAAATTCACTGGCATTCTTCAGCTAATACACATTTTGATTTGCGGAGTTACCTCCTGGTTTGACATGGTATCAGAGCCAGTCCCACTATTGGCATTCTTGCCTGTGGTGTAACTCCCTTTTGATCTGAAATTTTTGCTAACAGTCTTTGTGCATCTAGTTTTTTGCTGCTCCATTAGATTGATGCCATTCTAAGTTTATATACTGCAATTCTTTAATTTTTTTTAAATTATCTCTGCAATTTTTTCCCAGTTCTGAATTTGTTTTGCAGTTTCTGAAGACTCTGCAATTCTGCAGCTCCTGCAATTTCTGCAGTTACAATTCGGCACCTGCAAATTTCTGCAACTACAATTCCAAAAAAAATTCCACGGCAAGTAGACCTCCCCTCTGAAATTTTTTACAACCTACGCTTTCTCCCTTCTCCCCATCCCGTGGCCTTTCGGCCCTCCCCCTGCACAGACTACACAGTACCCACAGACCCCGAATCCTAAATCTATACGCTCTCCCTACTCCTACCCCCGCCCCCTCACATCTCCCTCGACTCCCTACCCACAGACCCCGACTCCCTATCTCCTTACCCCGCTCCGCCACCCCACCCCCGCTGCATCCTACCCCCGCCCCCTCACATCTCCCTCAACTCCCTACCCGCAAACCCCGATTCCCTATCTCCTACCCCTGCTCCGCTACCTCATCTCACGCAGCCCATCCCTCGTTCCTCACCTCACCCGCTATCTGCTATCCCTCACCTCGCGCGGCCCATCCCCCGTCCCTCACCTCACGCACTATCTATTATCCCTATCCCCACGCATTCAACCTACCTCCTATCCGCTCGCCCTCCTCCCTGCAAGCTCTGCCTTCACCCCAACCACACATAATACCGCCCACTCCCTCACTGCTGTGTATTTTTTACACTCTGCATTTTAATTACACATACCCTTCCCATATAATATTGCCCCCCCCCCCCCCAATATTATCACCTCCCCCACATAAAAAATTTTCCCAAACCAAATATATATATATATATATATATATATATATATATATTTTATATTTTTTTTTATTTTTTTTATTTTTTTTTTCCTTGCAGAATTAAGTATATTTCCGGAATTGAGTATATTTTTCTAGAAAAGTTTTTCCCCTTCAATTGAGAAATCTTCCAGCAAAATTTTTTTCTCCTCAAAAGAAATTTTCCAGCAAAGTAATTATTTATGTCCTTGGGGAAGAATGTATTCTCTCATATCCATTGTAGGAGTGGTTCTCTCTGGCAAGGAGAACTATCTTGAATGGTCTCGGAAAATCAAGCACAATCTCATTTTTAATGAGTTGTGGAAAGGAATTTGTGAAGGACAAGAAGGAAATCCACAAGCAAAGCCCACTTTAAACAAGGAGCTTGCCATTTGGGAAAACAAGAACTGCAAGGCCTATGCCTTGATTGCAGCTTCCTTAAATGAAGAGGTGAGTCTCCATATTTCACCATTTTCAAATGCCTATGAAGCCTTGAGAAAGTTAAAAGAACTCTATGACTCACATTCAAAACTAGAAATTGTTCAATTGATGATTAAGTTGTTCAGTCTTGAAATGAAGAATGATGATCCCCTTGCTTTAGCTTCAGAAGTAAGATCTATCATTCATGACATTGATAGCACTGGTGTAAAAATTGACATATCTCTCATAACATATGTTAAGGCATTATATCTGACTTATTCACATTATCTTGAGTCATTGCAAGCAAGTGGAAACCTTGAGCATATCACCTTTGATTCCCTTGAGAAACATTTTGAAGAAAGAGAGAAATCATTCGGGAAGATGAAAGTCCCTTCTTCTTCTGAAGAGGTTGCATACTTTTCATACTTTGCACATAGAGAAAGGAGGAAGAGGAAGAAGAAACTTCGGAGGAAAGGGGGGAAGACAATCTGACAAATCTGATCTTCATTGCACACGTTGCAATAAATATGGGCATGATGCATCCACATGCAGGACACCTTGGGAAAAAATTGAGTAGCAAAGAAATCAAGACAAAGGTAAAACTAATGACAAAGACAAAGGTAAAGCACCTGAATCCGCTCATTATGGTCTAGCACATTGTAACAATGGAGTAACCGAAGACTTGTTTGATGTTTCATTTACTTCATGGAGAGATGATTGGTTGCTAGATTCAGGAACAACATGTCACATGACATTTAGGAAAGGATTTTTTGAAGGATTTACTGACAAAGTTGATGGAGCAATATATTTCGCAGATAAATCCAAACTAAAGCCATCAGGGCTTGGCATAGTTAGGCTTAAGTTCCCTGGTCTTCCAGATCATATTCTACATGAGGTTCTATACCTCCCTAAGTTGAGGAGAAACTTGCTATCCCTAGTCCAAATCCGCCAGCAAGGACACTCCATTCACTTGTTTGATGGCAAGGCAGAGGTCAGAAAAGCATCAAATCACTCACTTATCATGGAGGGAATAGAAGAAGGAAGACTATTGAAGCTGAGAGGTTCATATGTTCATGCTCAAAAATTTGCATTCATTTCACAGCATGATGAAGGTACATTCCCATCATGATGAAGGTACATTCCCATCAAGTATTTTATGGCATGCTAGATTTGGACACCTACAATTCCTAGGAAACCTAAGGAATGTGATGCTTGTATTCTAGGAAAGCATAGTAAACAACCATTTCATGATTCACACTTCAGAGCACATAGAAAAATTGAGCTTATTCATTCAGATTTATGGGGCCCTATGCCTGTTTCTTCTGAAAATGGAAATAAATATATGATGACATTTATTGATGACTACACCAGAATGTGTTGGACTTACTTATTGAAGAACAAGTCTGATGCTTTTCAAACATTCAAGAATTTTCATGCATGGATTGGAAAAGATGCACGAACTCATATTGGCTCTCTACGTACTGATAATGGAAAAGAATACACTTCAAACGAAATTGAAAATTATCTTCTTCAACATGGGATCAAACATCAAACAACTGTGCTGTATAATCCCCAACATAATGGTGTAGTTGAAAGAATGAACAGAAGTATTTTAAATATGGTTTGCTCCATGTTATTTTTCAAGAATGTAAAATTGATTTTTTGGGCTGATGCTATTCTATGTGTTGTTTACATAAAGAATAGGTGTCCTTCAAGTTCAATTAGAAAAAAAACTCCTTTTGAAATGTGGCATAGCCACATTCCTTTGGTAAAGCAGTTCAGGTCTTTGGGTCCACCTGTTATGCCTTGATACCCAAGGGACAAAGGAATAACCTTGGTGTTAGAAGTCGAAAATGTATCTTCTTGAAGTACTCCAATACATCCAAAGGATATTGTCTCTATGATGAAGCCAATAAGAAGTTTGTAATATCAAGAGATGTCATATTCCTTGAATCCTCCAAGAGTGACAAGGTTGTTGAGCGACAACTTGATCGCCTCGATAGATTCACACATGCAAATTATTTCCAAGAATTTGATAATCAGATTCCACATCTTGAAGGGGGGATTCCTATATTGAATCGAACTGTGGAATCATTTCCTGAAGCACTCTCTCCCCCACATGAAGAAACAACCATGAATGACACATTGAATGATGTGATTGACAGAATTGGGAGATTTAATCTTGAATCAATCCCAACTCAGTCAAATGAGTAGCCTAGGCCATCTTAGAAAGGTCCTCCCAAATGGCTGCAAAGACACTAGAGAATGTTGATCCTGATGAGGTTGGAAAATTAGGAACAAGAAGTTCCACTAAACAAAACGAAGGTGATGTAGATAATTCTGATTCTCCTGTTGATATGGATATTTCTTATAACTGTGAATTGAGTTTGTCTATAGATCATGAACCAAGTTCCTTCATAGAAGCCGCTTCTCATGATGAATGGAAGGAAGTGATGCAAAAGGAGTATGATGCCTTGATAAAGAATGGAACTTGGAAGCTGGTTGATCCGCCTTTGGGAACAAAACCAATTGGCTATAAGTGGATCTACAAGAACAAGTATAAAGCAGATGGCTCACTTGACAAGCACAAGGCCAGGCTTGTGGCAAAAGGTTTTGCACAAAAATAAGGAATCGATTATGAAGAAATTTTTGCTCCCACGGCAAAGTGGACCACCATCAGGACTCTCTTTGCACTCTGTGGCTGAATGAAAGTCAGCTAGTTGGATGCAAAACCTGCACAGATGGGGATCTAGGAAGCACCTGTCTAGCCAAAAAAGGTTGTTACCAAGGAACCAGAACACAGTTTTTCAGCTTATAAAATCTTTGTATGGCCTCAAGCAAGCACCACGAGCCTGGTATGAGAAATTAACCAAGCATCTTCTGAAACTTGACTTCAAACATTTTGATCTTGATGATGCAACTTTGTTTGTTATGAAATTTTGAAAAACAGTTGTATATCTTGTGGTGTATGTAGATGATCTTTTGATAACAAGGAACAATGAGAGCTATATTGAATCCATGAAGAAAGAATTGAATAAAGGTTTTGAAATGACTGATTTGGGTTATGTTCATTACTATCTGGGTATTGAAGTAATTAAAAATCCTAAATTTATATTTCTTTCTCAAAAGAAGTACATTAGAGATTTTTTGAACAAGTTTGGCATGGATGAATGCAATCCCTTAACCACTCTAATGGAAAAAAAATTGAAGCTCACATCCATTGAAGGGAAGGAATTCGAGGATGCAACTAAGTATAGACAGCTTATAGGAAGTATTATCTACCTGACCACCACCAGACCTGACATTTCATTTGTTGTTGGAATCCTCTCAAGGTTTATGCAAAAAACTTGTGAAGGACATTGGTCTGCTGCAAAAAGAGTGTTAAGGTACTTGAAGGGGACTCAAGACTTTGGACTCAAGCCATACACAGTGGCGACTTCGGCTTGATCGAATACTTTGATTCGAGACTTTCATGGGGACAAAGAAGCAGGGGTGTCTACTACGGGTTACACCAAGAGTCTTGGATCGGGAGGTACATCTCATGGAATCACGCCAGCGATCAGGTTCGATTCCCACGGCAGAGGCGAATATGTGGCGTGACTGAAGCAACAAAGGAAATTGTGTGGCTCTGGAAAATCCTGGAAGATTTGCAGATGAAACAAATGTATTCCACACCACTCATGATCGACAACACTTCTGCAATAAAGTTGGCCAAGAAACCAAAGTTCCATGATCGAACAAAGCACATCAATACAAAATACCATCTAATTCGACATCATGTTCAGGCCAAAACCATCCATCTACATCATTGTTCCACAAATGAGAAAACCGTTGATATCTTCACCAAAGCACTTGGAAGAGAAAAGTTTGAAAAGTTCAGATCGATGCTTGGACTCACCAACATCCCTTCGAATTAAATGGGGGAATATTGACACCTAATCGTAAGGGTTGGGTGAGAATATTTAATATTGTATATTAAATTATATTAGGAAATAAGGAAAGCCAAGAGTCATTGGGAAGTGAATCCCAATAGCCTCACCTCCATGTATAAATACACTCACATTCTTCAACTAATACACATTTTGATTTGCGGAGTTGCCTCCTGGTTTGACAGAGATCTTTAACTTGAAATTGAGTTTGCCACATTTCTGCCACTTTGAATTTTGACCCTTTTGTACTTGCTACTAGTGTGTAGATCCACCTGGATAAATCCTCCCCACTGAGGAGCTTTTGGACCACCAAAAGCATTAACACGCCCAATGCACTGCTTATGTCCCTTCCAAACCACACTTTCAATCACCTGCACGCAAATCTGGTACATCATTTACAATCATGTAGAAGCCACACATGACTCAACAACCCCTTACTTGCCAAGAGTTTATAGCATACACTCATTGGCCAAAGATTACGCAATAAAAAAAAAAACCAATACCTCAACTATTCATAAGAAAAGGTCGAAACCATCATTATTGCATTTGGAAGTGATGGAAAACACACCATCACTTTTACATTTATTCGCAACGCATGATTTACAAGTTGTGGCCATAAGCAACTACTACCTCTAAGGAAACCATCTTTTACTTAATAAGACGGCCCACCATGAATGTGGTGGATTCATTTTTTGAACATTTTCACCTATGGGCTCCCCTATCGATGCTTTGGGGTATGGATAATTGGACACATATCTTGTTGGTGTCCCACTTCGTTGGAGCGACTACAACAATTTTTTTCCTCCAAACTTTCTGGGTCACTTTGGAGCACTTTCCTCTGGTGTTCCTTCGATAAGTGTTCATGGAACCCTCACTATCACTGGAATGTGAGGAAGTGATTTCATCATCTGTCACTAGTTGGTCACTAGCTCTGTTGGAGCTTTCGCCAACTTCCTTCCTGGTGTATCTAAGTCCTGCATGACGCGGAAATTCCTCGACTTCGATGGAGTTTACGATGCCTTGGCCATTGATGCCGAGGCCATTTCCCGGATACCCCATTTTCTTCAGTAGTTTGAATCCGATCCATGTAGTATGTTTTCAAAAGCAGTGAAATCATCATCATGAAAAGTACATGAAATTGAAGGGTTTATTTTTACCTCGGGTTGGTTATGTCGCAACTTTTCCAAGGCCTTATCCTTAGCTTGCAACTGGTGTAGTAACCTTTATTTTTCTTCCTTTACTTCCTCTAGGAGCCTCCTTAGCTCAATATTCTCTTCTTGGATGTGTTGGTTTATCTCCTCAAGTTCTTGAAGCCCTGCCGCAGTGAGTGTCCTTTTCATCTTTGATACAATGTCTGTTGAAATTTTTGTTTCATCACCTGAATCAGACCCCAAGTCTATGGGTCCTCCTACTGCGATCCCAAAGGCTGCAAGCTCCATTTAATTGTTAGAATCGGACCCCAGGTCAATTGGTCTACCTCGTGCAAACAATGCAATTGTGACCTTCTCATCTTCCTCTGATTCCGAATCTTGGTTTTGCTGCACGGTAGTAGTGGCCTTCTGCTTCCCCTTTTTTTTCATTCCTCTCAGGTCTCAATTCAGGGTGTAACCTCCAACAACTTTCTTCATCATGTCCCTCTTTCTCACAATGTGTACAAGAGGGCTTTTCTACCCTTCTCTTGGCTGCTGCAGTTCTTTCTGGGTGGTCAATTTGTTCATGTGTTCCCATGTTTTCTAGATGCATGGCCTTCACACTGGCCTCATCGATGGTAGGAGGCTCAAACAATAATAATGAATGTCTTGTGTAATTATGCAGAGAACCAATATACTTGGTTACAATCTCTCGTGAATCTAATGGAATGCCCAAATTCAATTCTTGTTTTCTAAATTCTTCAGTGAAGTCTTGTACATTTTTATCTTTGCCTTGCCTTAGGTGTTGTCATTCCATTAATGCCTTTTTCTTATATCCCAAATGGTAAAATTGGTTTCTCAATGCAGAAACAAAATTTGACCTAAGGAGAGAAGATTACCCAAATTTTTGTTGCCTTGCAATTTTCTCTCCCATAGATAAGAGCGGTTTTGTTTAGCCAAAGAGAAGCCAACTGGATCTTTGCCTCATCCTCCTCAATCTGCTAAATCCTGCATTAGACTTCAATCTGCCTAATCCAGTTGTTAAGCTTTTCTGCATTACTTTCACCATCATACTTGGGAAGATCAAATTTGACATCTAATTTAAAGAAAATATTTTTAGATGCATTTCCTGAATTCCTATGTGATGGTGAGAAGAAGAAGAGGAAATTCCACTCGTTGAAGGAGAAGGAGGTGGATCCCCTCCATCATCTCCATGCACTGAACCTTGTCCTTCTAGATCATTTTCCCCTACACTTTCTAGTTTCTCAAGCCTTGAAAACAACTTCTTGACTCGATCTACCATTGTGTAGAATGTTTTGCGTAAATTTAGCTCCTCCTCATTTCTAGCATCGTCATCCATGTTTCTTCTTTGATGTGCATGTCCCACTTCGAGATCAAAATACTTTAGTTCCCCTTCGCCTCTTCGTAGCTTGTTTCTGGTTAGCATACAAACATGCAATTAACATCTACAAAGACCTGCTCTGATACCACTTGATCCAAAATATTTAGCTTCGAGATGGAATAAATAATTACATGTAAAGTTGCATCTTAACCATGATACTTAAATTGCATGAACATAAGAAGAGAGAAGCACATAAAGTATGCAAAGAAGACAAGAACTTGATAACAGAGTTCGTCCATGAGGGACTACATCTCTGGGCCCTAATAAATCAGTGGGAAGGCCCTCTTTCATTAAGTGGAAAATAAAATGAAAGTACAAGCATCAATGTAAAATTACACACTTATGCATCCAAGCCGAAAAGTGGTCGAAAAATGGAGACCTTTGTTGCAAAAAAGGATAGCACCATCAGAATCTTGTCACCGAGAGGTGTAGAATCCATATAAAATTTGTCTAATTTGGACACTGGATAAATTTGGCCCCTCTAAATGTTGAACTCAAATCATGGTTCCACCTGCCCCTAAAAAGGCTCAGGGTTTCGTTGCCCACCTCAATCTCTGTGTTTCTCTTGGTCTGCCTGGGCACATTAGTGAAAAGATGATTTTATATACAAGCAGGTTAGGAAAACTTCCCAAAGGAAGCTGCAATGTAATGGTTGAGATCTAGTTTGGTTGGGAGGAGGTCTGGCGATCAAACCCCACCCCCTCCCTAAATAGTGCGCATTTGTTTTAAAAACCCGTCGTATTGCTCTTTTTAGGGGGTCGGAACCGCATTAGGTGGCTCGCCCCTTATCCACCATGGTATGCATTGATTGTTGGGGGGGAGTACCCACATCGGGCGGCCCACCCCTTATCCCCTGGTCTATATATATAGTATGGCAGGGTTGGGGTGGCAGGGTCATGGCCATCGGCCCCACCCAATAATATATTGTTTTTGTTTTTCGTTAGTTGGGATAGGGGTGGGGGTCATGGCTCGCCCCTATATTTTTATATTTTTTTGTCTTTTTAACCATAATAATACATTTTAAACTTCCTGATTTTTTACCAAAGAAGTCAAATAAACAATCCCACAAATTCACCCAGAATCTGGCCGGAGATGACCAAAATCCGATGGCCGGATTTCTGTGGATTTGTTGCCTCCTTAAGCTGCCAAGTAATCCAGTCAACCTTCCAACTTTGACCAGCTCTAACTTTCACATATGAACTCGGTTTGACGAACCGTTTGCACCGTTGCGATCAGGACGATGAGATCTTCAACTTGACACTGAGTTTGCCACATTTCTACTACTTTGAATTTTGAGCCTTTTGTACTTGCCACTGGTGTGTAGATCCACCTAGATCATGAGAAGATGAAAAATGATCATTCTATTTCCAAAAATATGTTATAATAACAATTCTAAGTTATATTGACTGATTTATGCCCATTTTAATTTTGGAGCAGTATTCGGAGCGCGTTCCCTTTGGAGACGTGCCCTCCCACCCCACTTTAGTAGGCACATGCTTAAAATTCATCAATTTTAGCATAGCAGCATCTGTCTTGGGTTCTTTGGAGACATACCGTCCCACCTCAGGCTATGTAGGCACCTGATACTTCATCAACAGTCAGCATCACAGTTATGGGTCAACCGCACAAAATCCTTTTCATCAAAGTCCATTTTCTAGACCACATACTGCTAGTATCACAGTTGGTCACAATCATTACAGGGTATCTGTATCCTTGGATGTTCGTTTTTCATGGTTCTGGGTCATCCACAAACCCACACTTCATCGAAGTCCATTTTCTAGGCCGCACATTGTTAGCATCACAGTTGGTCACAAGCATTACAGGGTATCTCTATCCTCAGATATTCATTTGTCATGGTTATGGGTCATCCACAAACCCACACTTCATCGAAGTCCATTTTCCAGGCCACACATATCAGTATCATAGTTGGTCACAAGCATTACATGGTATCTCTATCCTCGGATCTTCGTTCATCATGGTTATGGGTTAACCACACAAAACCCTTCTCTTCAGTGGATCTTCATATTCAACAAAGGTTTCTCAGGAGGGAACTTCACAATGGGTACCATTGCTTCTTAAGGAGGGAGGAATTATCCGAATGGAAACTGGCCTACACCCATGGTATTGTAAGTGGTATATACCCATGGTATCCACCTATGGTATCTACCCATGTTATTGTAACTCAAAAAAAGGCTATAAATAACAAGCCTCAATTTGTAAACGAACAAATTGTCCACCACAACGTAGTCTTTATAGTTATTCTTTGTTTTAATAAAAAGTTTCTTTGTGGTTTTATTTACAATGTCTTCTCTCCTTTTTCTGGCATTCTAATTTTTCAAATATTGGGGGCCTCCCCCTCCAAGATACATTTCAATTTTTTAGATCTTAGTGGCCTCCCCCCAATATCTGGATCAAGAAAACACTAAGAAAGAGTTGTTGGATAAGAATATTGTTCTAGCTTCAATGACGACGACTACATCATACTTCAAATCTCAGGATAAGTTCAAGGACAAACCCGAATATCATGCTTTGAATATGAATTTGGACTTGACTTTGGAACAGAATGATGCTATGGAATGTGCAGGGAAAAGGGGTCGAGACTCCTTCCAATGCACTTGTTGTTGCAAAGACAAAGTACAAGAAAGGTGAGGTCAAAGCTAAAAGAATTATCATTGATTCCATTCAAAAGAATTTTGTTGCCTATATTTCTGATTTGGGAACATCTAATGAGATGTATGATAAGCTTAATGGAATTTTCAAAGTAAACAATGCAAATCAAATCCTCTTTCTCGAGAACAAGTTTAAGGACATCAAGATGGATAGAGGTGAGTCTATCCAATCCTACTTCATGAGGATTAACGAAATCAAGAATGATCTTCTATTTATTAGAGAAGTTGTTATCGACAGGGAGCTCACTCTCATTGCTCTTGGAAGTCTCAGAAGAGCACAATGACAAGATTCCTAGTTTTGATGAATTATTGGCTAGATGCACTCAAGACGAAATGAGTATGATGGAGAGAGGCAAACCTTCATGTTGGATGCAGGAATTGTAGTTAAGCAGACTCCTTCAACACTTAATTATCAACCTGGAGGTTTCGTAAAACTTAGAGGCGAAGCATAGGAAATTCCAGGAACGATATGAACTTTTCCTAATTGTATTTATAATTCCTTAATTACAATCTTGCAGAATCAAAAAGAAATATCACATGGTAAATAACACCAAAGAAATTCTAGTGCTTGAATATGAAAGAAAGTACTTTGCAAAGAAATAAATAAAAGGAACTTTCAAACTTCTACAAAAAATCCTGATTGTTGGAATGAATATCTATGTTTATCTTCAATATAGTTGTATGACAGATTGATAATTGGACCCTTGAAGATGTCTGCCTTCTTTAAAGATCTTCCTTCCTGCACTAAATTGTTATTCTTGCACTTCATCAATGTTCTTGCACCAGTGCTGGAATAAATTTTATATGCTAGAAGTATATTCTACACTTGTACTGAAGATTTTATATCCTCATGCAAGGGCTCTAAGTCTTGAGACTAGAGCACTTTGTTCTTGTATCGGGATATTGATTCATGTACCGGAACAGAGATTCCTACACCAAGTTTCAAATTAATTTCAGAAAAGAATAAAGAGTGTGTTAACTAAGAAAATAATTTGCAAAGATGAACATAACTCTAAAATAGCTTCCACAAACAGAAAGATGCTTCAACCAAACTTGATCTCAAAACAAGAATTAACTTTGAAAGTCAAGGCACACTTTTATTTAATCAAGTAACTCTTTCATACAGTTAAAGAAATCATTGAATTATGGCATCGGGCTTTGTTCCTGTAATAGTTATTCATATAGATTAGATCTGCCTCTTTAATCTTTTTATTTCGGAAAGGTTCACCTAATAATTTAATGTGAAGTTCAATCCTTTCCTTAAGAGTGTAGAGTGCAGGTATAGATCTGTTGAAACGTGTAACTAGGTTGGTCTTCATATTGACTATGTAATTATGGATTTATGTAAAGTATAAGATAAAGATAATAAAATGTATTTTGTACTTGCTTCATGGGTTTCATGAGCAAGAGTTTATTATAGGTTAGTAGACTTCTTCTTGATGTCTATCTAGGATTTTGTCTTCTAGATATAAATGTAATAAGTGTCATATATACATGAAGGATCTAGTCAAAAGAAATGCTCCAAGACCAATTCGAGAAACCGTTGGAGAATGGCCCTAATTCAACCCTCCATCAACGTTGAAAGTTAAACTATTATGATGTGTGGGCAAGACCATCATTCATTATCAGCTCTATTGTGGGCTCGCGTAGAGGTCGTGGTGGTTGCATGAGTGGTTCCAATGGAGGAGAAGGGGTGTAGGCTCAGAAAATGCAGCGCTGGGGTGGCAGTAGAAGGAGAGGAGTCAAGAAACAAGGGACTGAGTGTCACAGTGCTGGAACTACCAAGGAACAAGTCATCCAACACTGCTACCTGGAAAATTTCCAGGCAATAATTCATAGCTTGACGGACTGTGTAGATACAGCGAAGCGGGTTTTTCAGGAGGAGCATGCTGAGTTGATGGAAATGTTGGAGAAAATGCACTACTTTCAGTTCCAGGTGAGGAAGCGAGTGGTGGTGGTTTGGCGAGGCCAAAACCACCTAGCCAAGAAAGTGGAAAAGCTTGAGACGTGGTTGGCGCACTTCGAAGGGCACGTTCAGTGCAACTTCTACCCCCTGCCTCCTCCAAGAATAGCCTCAGACAACGCTACTTCTATCACATCAAATGACTAATATGCCCTATAGCATTTTTTACGTCTTGTTTGTATTTTGGTGCCTCTGGCCATGTCGTTTAGGGACTCTATCCTTAGTCTCCTTTCTGTTTTTTTGTAATCTAGTGCAAATCTTGGTCAACAAACTCGGTCGAGGTGACATCACATGATTTATGTTTGGACAAATGTACTCCTTTATTCACATATGAAAAGAATTATGACTTACAAAAAAAATATAAAAATTAAAAACAAATTTAAAAAAAAAGAGAATAATAGAAGAAGCTTTGGAAACCCTTGTGGAAACTAGCATTTCGCCCTATTTCTATAATCTTTGCTTTGTTTACTTGGATTTTTTGTAGATCATTCAATGCCAAATTCCTGTGATTAGGTGAAAAATATAGTTTTTTTTGTAGGTGTGGTTGTCAGTCAAGCTAACTCTTCATCGATTTCATATAACTCTATGTTGAAATTTAGTTATGGTCTTCTGGTGGTTCAATAAATTTCTTCCCTCAATGTTCTCGTGGATCAAGAAGCTTTCTGTTGTGAAAAGTATTTTTCGAAGAATGGCTTGGTTTGCAAGTTTAATGGTTATTGATCATGACAGATTAATTTGCACAAATGGATCTCTAAGTCATGGAAGCCCCTTTTGATAGATGAACAAAACATTTACCCTATGGATTAGGGTTTTTTTCTGTGGTTTTTGAAAATATAAAGGACAACAAGGCCATTCCTGAAGCTCAGCCATGGTTGTGGGGTAGTGTTGGTCTCTTCATGCAACCATGGACTCCCACTTTTGATGTGGTAATGGCATCAATCTCGACAACACCAATTTGGGTCAGAATCTTGAACCTTCCCTTGTAATTATGGAATCTTAATTCACTTTCCTCCATTGGGAATACATAAGGAAAGTTTTGTCGTCATTGTTTTGAAACATTAAAAAATAAAAATCAAGACTACTTATGTTTTCATTTGTGTGGAGATGGACTTCAACAAGGGTTTTCCTGCGAAGATTAATTTGACAGCTCCAAACTATGTTTCGGTCCCAAAGATCAACTATGAAAATATTTCATTTTAGTGTAGAGCATGCTATGAAACAGGGCATGTAATTAAAAACCCCCCCAAATTTTCATTGCAAAGACCAGAAAAAATGTTGAAGGCCCAAATGATGGGAAGGAGCACAAGGTGATCACTATATGGTATACAGAGAGGAAGAGCTTCAAGACAAGAGAAAATTAGAAGACAAGAAGGAAGCATATACGACAAAAGAAATTGCATTTACAACAACATAATCAAAGTAGGAAAAATCGCATGCCAATGTGGATCCTCCTGTCACCAGTAAGGATTCCAAGCGTTAGGGGAAAGCAACAATCCCTCATGGAAAATAGATCTCCTTCAGAAACCTTAAGGAATAATGTTAAAAAGGCATCTTCTTGGGAAAATTAGGCGGAAGAGTAAGATCTCAAGAATATTATTGTGCACTTGCCAAAGAATGATCCGCCAAAATTTGTAAATAATGCGGGTTGGAATCAAGTAGGGAAGAAAGGGAAAAAAAAATTTCACCAAGAAAAACAATAAATCGGACTAGATCAAAATAAAAATAGTGAAAAAATGGAATATAAATGTGTTGGATATTGGAGTTTTTTTGGAAATTTTTACTTGGAAAGCCTGTACTGAAATTTTTATGTCATCGAAAACTTGCTTGAGAGTTTGGATTGAGCCTCTGTACTCAATCTCAAATTTGGAAGCCTTGGATATCTCTGAAAAATGTAAATGGTTATGCCTATGTATCCATTTATTTTAAAACAAATGTTATATGTTCCATTTAAAAATTATATACTACACAAATTTTGAAAATATTAAAAAATAAATAAATAATAAAAATATCGTAATAAAATATAAGCAAAATATAAAACATGGTATAAATCAATTTTAAAAATAAATAAATAAAAAATAAACATTAAATAATTTAAATGAAAAAATGAAAAAAATGAAAAAAATTGCGGGCAGGGTAGTTGGGGCTTCAACAAGTCATCCCTTCGCGGTGCCATAGGGCTGCAAGCACAGTAGCTAGAAGAGCGACGCCACTCTACCAGCCCTGCCTATGGCCTTCTCACACCGGGGCAAGGCAACCCGCCCCCAAATTTTTATTTCCAGGGCTATATATATATATATATATATATATATATATATATATATATATATATATATATATATATATATATATATATATATATATTAATGTGGTTTTTTATTATTTATTGTTGTTAAAAAGAAAAAAGAGAAAAAAAAAATATATATATATATATATATTTCACCTATTAAATTTGTTTTTTTAATATCTTTTAAATTTTCGCTTTTATGAGATTTTTTTGTGTTTGAATTTTTTTGAGTTTCTTTTAAAAAAATTTATGTTTGAATTTTTTTTAATATTTTTTAGTTTTTTTTTTTATTTTATTTTTTTTATTTTTATGTATTTATTTTTATTTATTATATTTCTTATTTTTATTATTTTTAACTATTTTTATTTATTCTTTTATTTTAAATTCAAAATTTTTGTTTTGTTTTATTTTTTCATTTTTATTTGTTTGTCTATTTATCTATTTTTTTACTTCTTTATTTTTTGCTTCAGAGGCTGTGTCGATGCTCGATTATCAACCTCACCCCACTATGTGTCAATTTGATAGTTGATTTTTATGTTTCTATTACAATGGATCACGTCCACCCAACTGTGTGTCAATTCTGTGGTTTATTTTTAAGTTTTCATTGTAGTGGATCAAGTATGTTCCCACTGCGTGTTAATTTGATGGTTGATTTTTAAATTTTTGTTGCAATGTGTCAAGTTGCCTTAGGCTTAGATTTTAAGTTTAACATTAAAAAAAATTACTCTTAGTATATTGACTCTTTCATTTAGGTATTCATTTTAAGGTTTTTTTTTTAGTCATGATATTTGTTTTTAATTCCATGGCTAAAAAATGTCGAAATTAAGGTTTTTCAAAGTTGTGATATTTTATCTTTGACGTCACAATTGAAAAACGTAAGAATTCTAAGGTTTTTCAAAGTCATAATATTTATCTTTGATGCCATGGTCAAAAATTGTTGGAATTTTTAAGTTTTTTGGAATCGTGATATTTTATCTTTAGCGTTATCATCGAAAATTATTAGAATTTAATTTTTTCCAGAATTATGATATTTTATTCTTAATGTTATTGCTAAAAAATGTCATAATTTTAAGATTTTGAAAAAAATGAGTTAGGGTTCACTGCTCTACCGATACAGAGTCCGCGGTCACAGTAATTGGCTCAGTTGCAGTACCCCTTGTCCACAACCCTAAGGGGCAGACCCTAATCCGCTGCGCAGAATACATTTGCAAGAAATGGGAACTCAAGGCTGAAGAGGTCGATGCATGCATCCGTGAAACCTCCCCCACAGTCGTCGGCTTGCAGCAGCAGTCTGGCCTTTCGTTTCGGCATGCTTGGAAAACAGGGGAGACGATGCCTAGTCGATAGCCCATCCGCGAATGCAGCAATGATCGAAGTGATTGGAGCTCGAGGAGGTGGGTGAGTGCGAGGGTATCCCAGAGCTTGGTAGGGGCCACAAATGCCAACACGGACACCAAATCCGTTGTTGGGCCTTTGGACCTCATATTTGAGGGATAGATCTCGTCCAACCATAATGCACTCATCCGCAAGAGTGATGACTATAACATAATTAGGGTCAGCGCAGGAGGGTGTGCATCACACTCCACCGCAACTAACATGAAATAGCCGCGACTATCGTATCGGAATGCTCGAAGGCCAGGGGAGCCACTGTCGTGTCTTTTGCCCAATAGTGATCAAAGCTGGGACTGAGAGAAGGTGGAGAAGGTAGGAGATCTCCATGCTGGTCGGACTGGAACGATCTTTCAGCTTCCAGATATTCCAGCGTCCTCCTTTCAGATTCAGATCACTCTGCTTTCTGGCAAACCTTGATTCTTTAGGTTCACCCTACGGATCTAGTGAAAAGCCTCTCGCACGCCCTTGAACTCAAGATGGGGATTCTTTCTACCATTTAGCGATTTCTCTATGGAGGTAAAAAACTGGAGAACTCTCTCCCTCTCTCTTTCTACAATATTGAAAAAGATGCTTCTTTGGTTTTAGCCCTTCGTCTGCGAGGAGGGGCAGTTGGGCAGCCATCTTCTGCTCACGATCTCTCTTACAAGGATGTTGTCCATGCACAACCTCCCAAAAAATTTGCCCAGCCCTCTGAAGTTCCCAAACCATTTTTGGTTGAAAAAACGGAGGATATTCCTGATGTAGAAATTTCCCATCCAACACTAGAAAACCAGTTTCAGATGTACGCAGAATCAGCCATTATTTGCATATTTAATGGACTATGGCCACGCACAGCAGATCTCTACCAATGGATACACTCCACTTGGACCAATAACAGCAAGGTCATCTTCTGCTCGAAGGGTTTCTTCATAGTACTATTCGCTTTCAATGAAGACTATTAGAAATCCTTAATGGGAGGTCCATGGTTTTGGGGAAAAGTAGGCCTCTTCCTCACACCTTAGTTCCCAGACTTTGACCCTTCAATGGCAGTCATTACCAAGCTTCCCATTTGGGTCAGGCTTCCAAATCTACCTGCCCCTCTACGACACTTCTTGGTCTTTCAAGGCATAGGAAACACCCTGGGACGCTTCCTTGAAACGGATCCCTCAAGGGGGCATTAGGCATATACACCTATGGAAGAATATGTGCATAAATAGACATAAGAAAAGGCTTGCCCGATCAAATCAATCTCAAATTTGGTGACTTCCAATGGACACAAACCCTGGACTACGAGTAAATCGCCTTTCGATGTCGTCACTGCCATCAAACAGGGCATCTTCAGAACTCCTATACCACTTTCTCTGCCCAGAAAAAGAAAAGCAATCGCAAAACAAACTCTAAAAGTTGGAAACCCTGTGTGCTGCCTCCCATGGATGACATTGACTCCTTCAGCTCAGATGAGGAAGAAAGTGAAGCAGGTGAGGAGGTTGCAAAGCAGGAGAAGGAAATGCCCTCGGCGGACCCTAGTGGGCTCAACGTTTCTTTGAGTGCTCAAAAACGATCTCATGAGGCCCCCTCCTCAGACTCAGATAAGGAGACTCCTCCTTCAGTCACCAACAGCCTTCAAGTGGTTCTAGCCCATCCGCCTGACGCAACGTAGCAATGGATTGAATAAGTCTGAAAGGATACTTTTTAACTCTTAGCTCCAGCCTAGTTCTATTGAACTGAAATCCTTTTATAGATTAAGAAACAAATAACTCTTTTATATTCCGATCCGATATACCTTATGAACCCATTTGAAATAGCGCTTGTTATAACAATTTTATAAATATAATACTACAATCCCAGATCTGAATGAACCGGCGATTTGGAGCAATTCGCCTCTCGTAATTGACAATATACCACCATTTACATTGTTTTGCAGTAGTCGATGCGATATCAATACATTTATCGCAATTCTCCACTTTTTAATCTGCACCGATGTAATATCAATCGGCGGTTTCGAGTCACTATTGGCAAACACTACAAATGTTGATCCCTTCCATAACTCCGATGTGATAACAATCGGAGATCGCAGCTCGCCATAATGGGATGTTACTCAATTATCGCAGATTCCATAGTGCCGATGTGATAATTCTGGACCCGATTCAATTTCAAAACTGATTTATATTACTTCGCGTCCGGTTTTATTGCGATATGGTGTGATATGGCAATCTCTCCCGCTCCGATGCGATAATTACACCGAACCGATATCTCATACAATCAACAATGTATCTCTTCATTCTGTTCCAAGGTTCTGATAAAGATTTACTTCACAATTTCTGTGTTAATGACCTTTGTATCTACATACTTAACTATGTCGAGCAATTAAAATAAACACAAATCACAGCCCTTTCAACAATTTCAAAAGAAAACAACCGCATCAATCTTTTATACTCGCCATACAGCGATGGATATAACAGTGATTTTATTCATAATATAGGAAAAGACAGAGTTTCAGTATTTGCTCAATTTCACAAAGAATGATCATTGTTTCACACAACACACTCCTCACCACTCTGAGCTATCGCTCCACACCCAGCTCTCTACGAAGAATCTCTTTGCTTATTACAATTTTCTCTATATTTTTTCCACTAATTCCTCTAACAAATAGATAATGTAATCTTCTATTTTTGAAAAATCTAACAGAAATATTTTAATTCGTAGTTTCTCATGCATATCTATACTAACAAATTTTATCTCTAATCTAAAATAAGGCAATCTCTCACTTATTACAATAACAAACTTTTTTAAGAAATCGACCTCCTCAGTAAACTAAATTTGACCAAACAGTCAATGAAATTCATTCTGTCTAGCCACAACATGTGAACAGATTTTCACATTGCTGGCTAATTCCGATGCTTCTGCATCAGACTCCCGGGGAAGAAAAAGATTTGTCCTTCAAATTTTCTAGGTTTATTCCATATCTCTGTAATTCAGTTGTTGTCAACCAACTGGAGTCTTCCATTAGTTGCTCTTTCCACTTGACCAAATATTGGAAATATGCCTGCCCTCGAGTTTTCTTGAACATTCTTTGATCCAAGATAGCTTCCACTTCCTTCTTGGATGCTTTTGGTACCTGTTCCTCCCAATCTACAGTTCGAACTTCATCTCCTGTAACTTCATTCTGCAATTCGGTATCTGCCTCTCTGAATGGATATAAGTCTGCAACATTAAAAATGGGGGATATTCCGATACCTTCCGGCAACTCAATCTCATATGCATTGGCTGAAAATTTTCTTTTGATTTTACAAGGTCCTATCTTCTTCAATTTCAGTTTGTTGTAAGTCTTTGTAGGGAATCTCTCTTTCCTCAAATATGCCATGACTAAATCTCCCACTTGAAACTCTTCCTCTCTTCTTTTCAGATCTGCTCTTTGCTTGTATCTTCTGCTGATTTCCTGCAATTTACCTTTAACTTCTTCCTGTAGCTTCTGCATTTGTTCAACAAAATCTTCAGCACTTGCACTTTTGGCTTCTTGTTTTCCCAAGTCTCTAAGCTCATATACTCCTCTTGGATGCATTCCAAAGACAATCTGAAATGGACTCATTCCAGTGCTTCGGTTTGGTGTATCATTGTAAGCAAATTTAGCTTGAGCTAATGCCAAATCCCACTGTTTGGGATTCTGATGTACCAAACTTCTTAATATATTTCCCAAGCTCCTGTTCACTACTTCAGTTTGTCCATCTGTCTGAGGATGGTATGTTGAACTAAAACTAAGTTTAGTCCCCAACTTCTTCCAAAGTGTTCTCCAGAAATGCCCTACAAATTTAGTATCTCGATCTGATACAATACTTACAGGTAAACCATGCAATCTTACAATCTCTGAAAATAATAAATTTGCTATGTAGGTTGCATCATGAGTTTTCTTACAAGCAATAAAATGTGCCATTTTCGAAAATTTGTCTACTACAACATAAATAGAATCATTTCCTCTCTGAGTTTTTGGTAAACCCAGAACAAAGTCCATACACACTGCATCCCATGGTCAATCTGGTATGGGCAATGGCTGATATAGACCTGTATTCTGACTCCTCCCTTTGGCATATTGACATACCCTGCATTTCTCAACAAAATTTTTAACATCAGTTTGCATTTTAGGCCAATAATAAAAAGCATTCACCTCAGCGAAGGTTTTATCTTGTCCAAAATGACCAGATAACCCTCCACTATGCTTCTCCTTAATTATGTTCTCTCTCATGGAACATTTAGGAATACATGATTTGTTGCTTTTAAATAACAGGCCTCCTTGAATAAGGTAGTCCATCCATTGACTTCTGTTATGGTTCACCGGATTCTGAACTATTGTGTAGATGTCTTTAAAATCTTCATCATCTTTGTACATTTCTATCATTTCATCAAAACCTACAACACCCACTTTAAACTCTTGCAAAAGAAAACTTACCCTGCTCAATGCATCTGCCACTTTATTAGACTTACCACTTTTATGCTTTATTACAAAAGTGAAACTTTGCAGAAATTCCACCCATTTGGCATGCTTCTAATTTAACTTTGGCTGATTATTAATAAACTGCAAAGCATGATTGTCTGAATATAAGATGAATTCCTTTGGCAGCAAGTAATGCCTCCATCTTTTCAATGCCTGCACAATAGCGTAAAATTCTTTGTCATAGGAAGAATATTTCTTTTTCACATCATTTAATTTCTCGCTGAAATATGTTATCGGCCTTTGCTCTTGGCTTAGCACCGCACCAACTGCTTCTCCACTTGCATCGGTTTCCACTTGAAAGACTTTCTCGAAATTTGGCAATGCTAGAATAGGCTTTTCTGTTATCTTCTTTTTCAGCAGATTAAAATTCCTGTCAGATGCTTCTGTCCATCGAAATGGTTGATTGACCTCCCTGATTGTCTCAAGGATTGGTGCACAAACTTGACTAAACCCCTTTATAAATTTTCGGTAAAAACTAGCAAGTCCATGGAAACTTCTTACCTCGAATACACTCCTGGGAGTAGGCCAGTTCCTGATTTCTTATACCTTCTCCGGATCCATTTTTAAACCTTCTTTGGAAATCACAAATCCCAAGTATACCAGCTCTTCTTTCATGAAACTACATTTCTTCAAATTGATTAGTAGTTTTTCTTTCTGTAGAGTTTTCGAGACTAACTTCAAGTGTTCCAAATGCTCCTCTTTACTTTTGCTGAAAACCAGAATATCATCAAGGTAAACAACAACAAATTTACCTGTATATTCTTTCAAGACCTCGTTCATTAGTCTCATGAATGTGATGGGTGCATTAGTGAGCCCAAAAGGCATCACTAACCACTCATACAGTCCACTATTGGTTTTGAAAGCCGTTGTCCATTCATCACCTTCCCGAATTCTGATCTGATGATACGCACTTTTCAGATCTATCTTAGTAAAGTACCTGGATCCACTTAAATAGTCCATTAAATCATCCATTCTGGGCAAAGGAAATCTGTACCTGACTGTTATCTTATTGATAGCTCTGGAATCTGTGCACATGCGCCATTCTCCTCCCTTCTTCGGACTAAGTATTGTTGGCACAGCACACGGGCTTAGACTTTCTTGAATCAGCCCCTTGTTCATTAGCTCCTGTACTTGCCTTGCAATCTCTGCATTTTCCTGGGGAGTTAGTCTATACGCAGCTTTATTAGGTAGACTTACTCCTGGTATTAAATCGATATGGTGGCTCACACTTCTCATCGGTGGTAATTCATTCGGCAATTCATCCACGATGATATCCATGAAATTATTTAACACAGCTTGAATTTCTTCAGGCAAATCATTTAAATTCGTAGAGGTTAAGATTACCTGGGGCCTCCCTAAAATAGCGAAATGCACCTCTTCACTTTTATCGACCTCCTGTAGCAGTTCTTTGCCACTTATCAGCATAATATTATTCTCAGACAGTCCTTTATCCACATCACTCTTCACAGGCAGCAACGTGTGTTTAATTTCGTCCTTCTCTATGGTGTATGTATTCCTTCTCCCATCATGAATCGCTTTCCGGTCAAATTGCCATGGTCTCCCCAATAACACATGACATACATCCATGGGCATTATGTCACATAGGATCACATCTTTGTATGTGCTGATCTGCATTTCCACATTACACTGCTCTGTCATGCTTACTTGATGGCCTTTCTGTAGCCAAGACACTTTATAAGGTGTAGGATGTGTCGTCCTTGTTAACCCGAGCTTTTCCACCATCTCCGTGGACACAAGATTGTCAGTACTCCCGCTATCAATTATAACCTTACAGCACTTACCCTTTGATTTGCATGTGGTTCTGAACAAATTCTTCCTTTGCGCAGGTTCTCCAGTCTCTTTTTCTGATCCAAGCAAAGTTCTTCTAAGCAGCAGTGATTCACCTTCTTCAGGTGGTTCCTCTTTCTCCACAAGTTGAGGTGGTTCTGGCTCTGCCTCAGCCACATTTTCACCCCTCTGGCTTGCTGATTTGTTATGAGGACAATCCCTCGATATGTGTCCCCATTCTCCACAAGCATAACATCTAACATCTCTTCCTCGCCCTCTTCCTCTAGGCGCGAATCTTCCTCTACTAGATTCACCTGTCTGTGGTGATTTGCCACTTGAACTTCCTGTTTCATGCTGATGTTGTGTTCCTCTGGATCTGACAGCTCCTCTACCTCTTGCTGAGCTCTTTCCTCTATTCCTTTGACTCTGTCTCCTCAGTATTTTCTCCTCTGCTTTCAAACTTGCTTGATAGGCATCCTCAACAGTTTTCAAACTTAACAGGCTAATCTCATCTTGTATTTCATACCTTAGACCATTTACATATCTAGCTATTTTCTCCAAATCATCTTCTACATGCCCTGTTCTGATACTCAATCTGTAAAATTCTTCTGTGTACTCCTTAACAGACATCCCTTTCTGCTTCAGATTTTGCATTTGCTTGAAAATATTCAAATGATAGTCTTTAGGCAAAAACTTGGCTTTCAGTTTACTTACCATTTTATCCCACTGCTTGATCTTAGATTTCCCTTTTCTCGTTCTTGATGTCTGTACCTCGTCCCACCAGATGGTTGCATGACCTTTCAATCTAGTGACTGCAAACTTCACCTTCTATTCTCCTCAACCTCTTCATAATCGAAGTACTGATCTATGGATCTGACCCAATCCATAAGCTCCTCGGCATTCAGGCTCCCTTCATACATAGGAATCTCCATCTTGGGTTTGCTTCCAACCTTTGCCAGCATCTTGATGAATTTGACATTTTCGTTCTCTTCTTCTACTTCCACATCTGCATCAGATTCTTCTGAAGCACTTTCAGCTCCATCATCAGGTGCTCTTCTTTGGGCTGTCTCCATCGTCTCCATTCGTGCACGCAAATTCCGCACTTCTTCCAATAGAACTGCATTTGGTTCTGGTCTCCCTCGACCAATTCCTCTTCTTGGTGGCATCTTCGCTGCAAAGACTCCTTTCTTCGGCTCCGATACCAAAAATGACGCAGCGTAGCAATGGATTGAATAAGTCTGAAAGGATACTTTTTAACTCTTAGCTCCAGCCTAGTTCTATTGAACCGAAATCCTTTTATAGATTAAGAAACAAATAACTCTTTTATATTCCAATCCGATATACCTTATGAACCCATTTGAAACAACGCTTGTTATAACAATTTTCTAAATATAATACTACAATCCCAGATCTGAATGAACCGGCGATTTGGAGCAATTCGCCTCTCTTAATTGACAATATACCACCATTTACATTGTTTTGCAGTAGCCGATGCGATATCAATACATTTATCGCAATTCTCCACTTTTTAATCTGCACCGATGTAATATCAATCGGTGGTTTTGAGTCGCTATTGGAAAACACTACAAATGTTGATCCCTTCCATAACTCCGATGCGATAACTATCGGAGATCGCAGCTCACCAGAATGGGATGTTACTCAATTATCGCAGATTCCATAGTGCCGATGCGATAATTCTGGACCCGATTCAATTTCAAAACTGATTTATATTACTTCGCGTCTGGTTTTATTGCGATATGGTGTGATATGGCAATCTCTCCCGCTCCGATGCGATAATTACACCGAACCGATATCTCATACAATCAACAATGTATCTCTTCATTCTGTTCCAAGGTTCTGATAAATATTTACTTCACAATTTCTGTGTTAATGACCTTTGTATCTGCATACTTAACTAAGTCGAGCAATTAAAATAAACACAGATCACAGCCCTTTCAACAATTTCAAAAGAAAACAACCGCATCAATCTTTTATACTCGCCATACAGCGATGGATATAACAGTGATTTTATTCATAATTTAGGAAAAGACAGAGTTTCAGTATTTGCTCAATTTCACAAAGAATGATCACTGTTTCACACAACACACTCCTCACCACTCTGAGCTATCGCTCCACACCCAGCTCTCTACGAAGAATCTCTTCGCTTATTACAATTTTCTCTATATTTTTTCCACTAATTCCTCTAACAAATAGATAATGTAATCTTCTATTTTTGAAAAATCTAACAGAAATCTTTTAATTCGTAGTTTCTCATGCATATCTATACTAACAAATTTTATCTCTAATCTAAAATAAGGCAATCTCTCACTTATTACAATAACAAACTTTTTTTAAGAAATCGACCTCCTCAGTAAACTAAATTTGACCAAACATTCAATGAAATTCATTCTGTCTAGCCACAACATGTGAACAGATTTTCACATTGCTGGCTAATTCCGATGCTCCTGCATCACCGCCCCAGATCATCTAGGTCAAAGTCTCAAAAAAGAAAGGAAAGAAATGGCGCACTGAGGATTCAATATGCTGTACCTGTTTCCCATAGGTAATCCTTGGCTGCAAAAACTACGCCAGGAAACCAACTCAACCAGTATTTAGGTTCAAGCTGGCCCTTGAACCAGAGGTGGCTCCCTCAATAATTATGAGGCCTTGCTTAAAGTTGTTCACTGTCACCGAATAGCATCCTTTGAAGCACAATGGCCAGATTTATGGTTTAAATTGGGGGTGGTTGGCTATCAATGACAATCTGTGTTCATGATTAAAGGCCTCTCTCACAGGATCCCTGCAATGACCTGTTTCCTGTTTGATGAATCCTCTGATATATCAAATCTCCAAAATCTGCAGTCGAATTTTACTATCTGGAAAACCTTATGTTTGTTGCATTGTCATTAAAAACCATGAGCACATTTTCGGAGGGGGCCTTTTTTGGTATGCAGTTTCGTAGCTGCGGGGTGCAAACTATCGCAGTTTCTGACACGTGGCCAAGAGTTGTTTTGCAAAACAACTAATTTTGGACCCCCCCCCCCCCCCCAGTTGTTAAAGCTCGAATGACCTTAGGGGGTCTGAAATTAAATGGACATTGTTGATCTTTATGCGTTAACATTTGACCATTTAAAAAAGATCGATATTTATTGCACTTGAATAATTACATATTTTAAATAACAATCATTTTAATAAAAATATAATTTTATATTTTTAATAAAATTAAATATTTAAAATTATCCAAGATGGCTGAGAAACTATATGGCCATGAAAATTTATATATGCCCTCAGCATTTGGCCCATAAGGAAATTGGCAATTTTTCATTGAAAATTAAAAAATTTCAGTGTGCCAAAATATGTTACAACATCGGCTCCAATGGGGACTGCTTCCCCCTATGCGATGCAGAGAACTAGTAGACCAATTGCCTTTAGTGTTGGGCATGGAGTCATACCATAAAAGCCTCAACCATTGATCTGACATCTTATGTAGATATATAACCAATCCCCATGGATCAGCTCTGTCATTTGAATACCCTGCTACTGCACACTAATACCTACAACTGTGAAATGCAACCTATGTCTGCACTATTTCGGATACTCTTTCCTACTGAAATCTAAAGATGAAAATTTCTAAAGACTGGAAATATAAACTAATCTTTCACACCATTGATAAGCAATGAACACGCTGATCAACTGGATACTGAAACTCAAAATATCTATTCAATCCCCACACTTCTATCTAACTGAACTGGAAAACTTTGAACTGTTAGGTGTAATCTATTTTCCAATGTAACCATGTGCGGGGTGGATCTATTGACAAACCACATTGCCAATAGCTGAAAATCTGAAGAATATATACAATATGAACATAAAATCCCATGGAAAACTTATACTCACAGGTGTACTTTAAAGTTTGCATCCTTTGCTAACATTTTATATTTATGAACATGGCTGAGAGGAAGATACATATACTGCTAATTTCAAGTATCAACGAACCTTGCATAGCAGTAAAGGCAGTTGAAATCTAGAAAGAGTGGGATCGGTAATCCAATGGAATCGCCATTCTACAAAGTGGAGTCGTCAGGTGAAAATAATGCAACCAATACAAATTCCTATTCCTTGTTCACCAGCAAGGAATAGATCTAGTCGTTATCGTGATCTGGGAAAAAATTCTTCGCCACTTTGTTCCCCGGCAAGGAATAGATCTAAACTTTATCATACTTTGGGGAAAAATATCTTTGTTGCTTCGCTCCTCGGCAACAGTGCCAAATGTTGTACATGTTTCCCATAGGCAGTCCTTGGCTGCAAAAACTACGCCAGGAAACCAACTCAACCAGTCTTTAGGTTCAAGCTGGCCCTTGAACCAAAGGGGGCTCCCTCAATAATTACAAGTCCTTGTTTAATGATGTTTACTGTCACCGAACAACAGCCTTTGAAGCACAATGGTCAGATTTATGGTTTTAATTGGGGGTGGTTGGCTATCAATGACAATCCCTATTCATGATTAAAGGCCTCTCTCACAGGGTCCCTGCAATGACCTGTTTCTCGTTTGATGAATCCTCTAATATATCAAATCTCCAAAATCTGCAATCGAATTTTACTGTCTGGAAAACCTTCGATTTGTTGCATTGTCATTGAAAACCATGAGCAGATTTTTGGAGGGGGCCTTTGCTGGTAAGCAATTTCGTAGTTGGGGGGTGTGAACTATCGCAATTTCTGACACTTGTCCAAGAGTTGTTTTGCAAAACAACTAATTTCGGACCCCCCCAGCTATTAAAGATCGAATGACCCTGGGGTTCGAAATTGAATGGAGACCGTTGATCTTTATGCGTTAACATTTGACCATTTTAAAATGATCGATATTTATTGCACTTGAATAATTACATATTTTAAATAACAATAATTTTAATAAAATTATAATTTTATATTTTTAATAAAATTAAATATTTTAAATTATCCAAGATGGTTGAGCAACTATATGACCATGAAACTTTATCTATGCCCTCAACATTTGGCCCATAAGGAAATTGGCTTTTTTTCATTGAAAATTAAAAAATTTCAGTGTGCCAAAATATGTTACAACACAACCCACACTGGGTAGATTCTCGTGACTGCATCTCATGGCTCCCTTGTTTATCTTCTTGGCTCTCCTTGTTTCTCTCTAAGCTACTTATCAGGACCGAGGTTGATATGTCATCATTTTCGGCTCCTCTGCTTTCTAGCCTCTCTTGATTGTAACTCCATCTTGTACCATATGCTTTTCTAATAGAATTAGTCGTATTTACAAAAAAAATGTCATAATTTTAACAACAACAAAAAATGTTGATGTAACATCAACACTTTTCAATTGTGGGGTGTTTTTTCATGTTTAATGCACAAAAAAATAGTTTTTAATGCCATTGTTGAAAAAAAATGAAATTTAGCCTGATTTCAAAAGGGTAGATGTAACATCAAATCTTTTCATTTCGGAGTATTTTTTATGTTTATTGCATAAAAACTTTGGTTTTTGATGTCACTGTTAAAAAATGGGAATTTTAACCCAAGAATTTTAAAAAAAATAAAAGTTAATGTAACATCAACACTTTTCGTTTTTTGGGGTGTTTTTTCATGTTTTTTTTGTGCAAAGGGTTTTTTGGGCTAGAGTCCTCAAATTGAGGTTACAGTTCTCATTAAGTTAATAACTTTGTTATCATTCAAAGAAAATTCTATCCCTTGAGCTAGCAACAATAATATAAGGAAAAATCAAGAAGTAAAAGGCACACAAGGGAGGTGGAAAAAAAAAGGTCGAGTTGGTAACCCAGGCATCCACGAACGCTCCCTCCTCACATCTATACACTCAAGATGTGGACACCCTCATCATCTAGTCCCTTTTACCATGGGACTTAGCCATGAAGTCTTATCCCCTCCATTACCATCATTAATATCCATTAACACATATCAATTGAAGGGTGGACTAAGAAAATATTACTTTGCCCTAAGGGTTTGAAACACCGAATAAGGTTGTCCTTTAGCCACCCCTACCTAAGGAGAAAACACCATTGGGAGATCAGGGTCCTGATTTTAAAGGGGATACTTATTTTAAGTATTAAATATTCCTTGACTTTCAATTTTTGGTTCACTTACATGCAATAATGATCTTTGTCCCTAATAGTTGGTTACCTTCGCTAGAATCTTTATTATCATTGTTAGGTGGTTCAATATCCTAGGACTTAGGTACCTTCTTCACAGATTCTCGGGGACTTAAATAATTATATTGGCACGAATAGGTGAAGCATTAAGACTCTTGAGCCTCCTAGCAGTAGCATCATATGACACATGTTCTTAGGCACCTGCTACACCCAAGACATTGGATGACATTATACCGGTCTTGATGATTTTTCAAGATGTCACAGTTGAACCTGGATTACCCCCAGGTTGGCCTTGACACCAATTGATGGATGGCAGCTAATTCAGGGCCCAAATGAGGATGGTATCACCTTCAAAAACTAGGGAGGGCCAATTGCACCTTAGAATCACTCAATACTAGAGTAGAGGAGACCAATTTGAGTAATTAGAGACCCATGGAAACCATATTGTGATGCCCAATATGGATCTTGGGACCGCACAAGAGGCATTGAGGTGGATTTGAGGGCCAACCCTCAAATCATGGGTTTGACATGCTTCTACATCATCTTAGACAACTCATCACACTTGGACATGCCATTTGGAGCACCTTTATTGAATGGAATCATCCCTAGAGTGCTATCGGGAAATTTATTAACACTCTCAATCAAGAGGAAAGATGGAGCTCGCTCGAAGTATTAGGGTTTCAATTATCTGCGATTTTTTTCCAAGCATCTCATGCAGCTTGCACTCGAGATGCGATGTAGAGGTTTGTTTCAAAACAACAATGAAGAGCTCAACACCCTTCACGATGATGCTTGATGACTGACCATTGTATTCTTTGAAATTTTTGGTCGATTGTTTGCTCAAGTTTCTACAATGTTTCGAAGATATCAATCAGAATAATGGCAAGGTTGGAGATGGTGGTCGATTGGAAATCACCTAGTCCATATTTTCTTCTCCCCGATGAATGTGCAATGGTATATCTTAAACCTGGTAGGGGAAGGCCCCTTGATGTGTTGATATGAACAGAAATACTACAAAATCTAGAAACTATTTTTCCTAAACCCTTATTTTCTTCTCAATCCAATCTAGCAAGTGCAATGCCTTCTCTCCAATCTTGTTCGGTTCAAAGATTAGATCTGTGCACTTACACCCCTTGCAGCTCCTTGCTTGGCGCAGATCTACAAGGAGAATTCCCTCGTCCATATCAATATGGGTGGGATGGACAAAAGGAAGAGTTAAAACAAGAGGAATTCAAGATCTTCGTCGAGAATCTAAATGAAAGTCTTCCATTTTCTAGATCACAAATTCAGACTTACTGAAAATGTTGAAGCAATGTATAGAGAATAGGTTGGGAATTTCGGCAAATACATAGTCACTTTTGTTTGAAGGAAAGTTGCTTCAGGATCTCTCTCATATTAAGGATTTCAAGAAACTCTACTATAACCTTGAACCTGAGGTTGCATGGAGGTGCTCCAGGATCCAAAAACCTTGGTGGTTTTGTCTCCTACAAGGATGTGGTGCAAGGAAAGGGCTCCAATCCATCAGATTCACCTCAATACAACCCAGGAATTTACATTATAAAACAAATGACACAAGTTCCTACCATGGAGGTTAACTTATCAGAGGTAAACCACCTTTTTTTGCACTTTGATCTAGGGTTGCGGTTTGCAGGTTCAACGACTCTAGCCTAAAGCTAATGCTTTACACTAGAGGGCCTTTTCAACTTGGACCACCAATTGTGATATTTACCCATGCTCCATGGGTTTCTTTATTGTTCAATTCGATACTTTGGAAGATCTAGAGAAATGACTGAATGATGCGCCCTACTTTTGGGGAAGAGTTGGGCTCTTCATCACCCCTTAGTTCGTGGATTTCAATGTCACAAAAATGGCAGTCTCAACAATGCCAATATGAAACATAATTACCAATCAAATGAGAAAATTACCGATTACTTTTTTTTTGAGGTAGCAAAAAAATCATCCAATTTTAAAAAGTGTTGATTCAGAATACACTTTTTTTTAGCATATTTTTGACACTTTAAATTTTCTTATGAACATTTTTTTTAAATGTTAGTGATTTTCATGTTGATTTTGAAAAGTGTAGATGCAGCATTACCCTTTTCTTTTTTTTCTGGAGCATATTTTAAACACTTTAAATTTTTTTATGCATCAACTATGAACATTGTTTTTAAAATGTTAGCGATTTTCATATTGATTTTGAAAAGTGTTGATGCAGCATCAACCCCTTTTTAGAGGGTTGATTTTTTACACTTTAAATTTTCTAATGTATTGAGTGTGCATAATTTTTTTTAAATGTTTTTGATTTTCATGCGAATTTTGCACCTCATCATTATTTTTAAGACATATTTCTTACACTTAAAATTTTCTAAAGTCTTAAGTGGTATGTATATTTTATTAATTATTAGTTAGATATAGTTATCTTAGGTTTTATTAAGTGAAAGGGCATGATCTTTACCAAGGGACACCATGAGGCTATATTTAAAGCCTCGGTGATTCCCCATTGTAATCATCTCTCATCTTTTATCAATAATAATATATACTTATAAAGTTTACCAGAGTTTTTACACTCCATTGGTATCAGAGCCATCGCTCTTCGGGATATGTGTGATCACCCAGAATTAAGGAATTACAAGAAAATTCCAAAATTGCAGATTTTTTTAAAAACCAAGTGCTTGTGGGTAGCAACATTTGTTTAAAAAAAAAAAAAGGAAGAAATATATATATATATATATATTAATAAAATCAAAAGAGAGAAGGAAAGTCAACATAAAGGGGGAAATAAATTAAAAAGGAAAAATATATATATATATATATATATATATATATATATATATATATATTTAAAAAATAATTTAAAAAAAAAAATAAAAGAAAGATATATATATATAAAGTATATATCATTACATGTAAGTAAAGTAAAGGAACAAGGAAAAATGGTACTAGTTTTTTTACAAGCTAAGTGGTTTGGAGCCCCATGGTAACAAACCGGCTGCCTAAAACAACGTGTCTTTTCAAAACAACGTGACTTTTCAAGGTTAACAATTTTTTTCCCCATAATTTTATATATATATAATTCAAATAATAAAATAATAATAATTATTATTATTATTATTATTTAAAAATATATATATATATATATATATATATATAATATAAATTATTATTATTATTTCAAAAAAAAAAAAATTAATTAATTAATTAATTATTAATTTATTTATTTATTTATTAAAAAAAAAAAGAGGGAAAAACTGGCAGAAAAATATTCTCCACCTCATACACGTTCAATGTCTTCATCGATGCCAATGGCCGAACTCCAGAAGAAATTGGTGGATCTCGAGAAACAGATCAATAATAATTCCGAAGAATTCGGAAAAAGATTAGTCGATCTTGAAAGTACAGTTGCAGGACATTCCAACGACATCAAAAAGGTTCATGATACGACAAATCAAATAGAAAGACAAATGTGGCTAAATCATCATGAGGCCACAGAAAAGCAAAGTGAAGCAATGAACAATATGACAGAACTCTTTAATCAGCTGAATGATAAGATAGATAAGTTAAGTCAAACACAATCCCCAATATCTCCTAACATGGAACAAAATCAACAAAACAATTCCGCAGATTCAGGGAACTCAGAAGAGCATCAGGAAAAAACCGATTCCCCACATCATCAAGAAGACAGTAATGCAGATTTTCAAAATAAGCAGCTCTGGAATGCATTTGCTAATCAATATCCCCTTCTTGTTCCACCATTACCATATTAGCGAAAAGCCAAAATCGAGCTACCCAAATTTGATGGTAATGAAAAAAATAGCGTTGCATGGCTTAATAAAGCGGAAGAATATTTTGAGATTTATGACATTACTAGTGATGACGAAAAAATTAAGCATGCTTCCATGAAAATTGAAGGAGAAGCATATAATTGGTATATGTGGTGGAAAAAGACGACGCTTGCTATCAGTTGGAGGAAATTTAAGGATGCATTCTTCAAAAGGTTTCAAGGCATAAAAGAAGAAAAAAAAATTTCAACGTTTATCAAATTACGCCAAAAAGGAGATGTGGATGAGTGCACTCGAGAATGGGCGAACTTGGCAACACGAGTACCTGGATTGTCAGAATCTCGTCTAATCCATTCTTTCATCTCAGGACTTAAAATCCATATACAAGAAGAGCTCGAACTTCATGAAATTACATCAGTAGAAGTAGCAAGGCAAAAAGCAAAAGCTGCCGAAAAGAAATTTGAGAGGTTATCAAAAACAGAAAAAGTATATTCGAGACAAATATTTCCTCCAACTGAATATATAGATGACACAATATATGTCCCACCCCATGTTCGTGAAGAAGAAAAATCTAATGTGGAAAAACAAAGAATGAGAGAGGGAAAGTGCAAGCGTTGCGGTGAAAACTGGGACCCTAAGCACAGATGTGCTAATGGAAAAGTGAAAAATCTATACAGTTGTGAAGCAACTAATGACACTAACAATAATGATTCATATATAGAAGGATTAGAAGACAACTTAGAGTTCTCTCTAGAAGTGGATGGCGAAACTATTCCGCAAGTGTCATTATCAGCTATGACAGGCATATCACAACCTCAAACCCTAAGGTTAAGAGGACATATCAAGAACAACAACGTAATGGTTCTCGTCGACACTGGCAGTACCCACAATTTTCTAGATTCAACCATGGCAAAAAGACTTAACATCTTTACCTTCCCCATGCCTAATATGAAGGTAATGGTGGCCGATGGTAAGAAGATTGAGCAAGTAGGGAAATGCCATAAAGTCAAACTACAGATAAAAAACTTTCATTTAGAATCTCCATTCTACACTCTTCCATTACGAGGAGTGGATGTGGTCTTAGGAATTCAATGGCTACAAATTTTAGGTACTTATTCTGCCAACCATCAGAAGCAGTTTATAAGTTTTAATTGGAAAGGGCAGAAACACAGGTTGTATGGATTCCAAGCCCCAGAAGATCAAGTCGTATCTTCCTCTCTGATGACGAAGATGATTCAAACAGGAGCGCCAACATCTACAGTACAATGTCATCAATTAGAAATGTTATCTTCAAAAGGGAGCCACAAAAAGTCACCAGAAGAACAAGGATTAGTTCGGACACACGAAAAAGTATTCCAGGATCTACCCATAAAAGTGCGTCCCGATAGGAAAATCAAACATCTAATAGAAGTCAAGGAAGGACCCGACCCTGTCAATATCAAATCTTGTAGCTATCCACATCACCAACAGATTGAGCTCGAGAAGATGCTCCACGATTTTTCTAAAATGTGGGAAGCAAGAGCCCGTCGCTGGAGAAAACCAAACATTCGTCAATGATGTCCTTCATTACGTATGCTTTGAGGACAAAGCATCTTAAGAGAGGGGCAATGTTATGTATATTTTATTAATTATTAGTTAGATATAGTTATCTTAGGTTTTATTAAGTGAAAGGGCATGATCAAAGATCATGCCTCTTCACTAAGGGACACCATGAGGCTATATTTAAAGCCTCGGTGATTCCCCATTGTAATCATCTCTCATCTTTTATCAATAATAATATATACTTATAAAGTTTACCAGAGTTTTTACACTCCATTAAGTATGCAGAATTTGTTTTTTTAAATGTTGATTATTTAACAATTGTTCAAGTTATTTTATTCCTCTTCTTGTTTTTCATCCTAAAATGTTTGTTTTTTTAAGGGATTTCTAAATACGTGTGTTTTTTGTCGTTTTTTTTGCAATTTTTTTTTATAATAAAAATTTTAATTGTTTTTGCAAAGTTTAAAAAAAAAGTAATGACATTAATATTTTGAGGGTAAGATTTTTTATAAATTTATATATCGCTATTTAAAAAATAATAATAACAATAATAAAATTATTAAAATTTTGAGGGTCATTTTTTATTATTATTTTAATAGAAAAATTAATTTAAAAATTTTAAAAAAAATAGATTATTTTCTTAATTATTTTATTTTAATGAATTTTAATTATAATTTTTAACCCTGGATGCGGGTGACTTTTGTCGCTAAAGAGGGACACGGGGCGGCCATGTGGGATGCCACACACCAGCTCCACGTGACCTACCTTGGGATGAGTGCCTGCGTTTATTGTTGGTGTGAGGGTGCCATAACTTCACCCTCCGCCGCCCTCACCTCGACGTACCTGCTCTCCCTCGTCATTATTCTGCTCATCATGGCTATTAAATTCGTCACCTCGGCTCTCTCCAACTCAATTTGGCCCTCTTTCTGGTTCTCTGTGCGATTGACCTTGTCTGCCCCTTCGCCTCTGGTGTCTCCCCCTCGCTCGCCCCCGGCTCGACCTCGCTCTATCTTCTGCTCGCCCCCGAAGCCTGCTTCGGCCCCCCATTGGTCCGGCAATTCTGCTCCCTAGACTATCATGCCTCGTCGCCATCGCATGAGGTGCAGGAGAGCTAGTGGGCGCGACCATGTCTCCCATCCTCCTCAGTTGCTTTCCCTTGGTCATTACCTGAACCTCTCCTTTGACTGGAATGAACTAGATATCTCGCCCCCTGTCAACTTGAATGCACAGCTTTCGCTCCAATTTTCGGTCTCTGGTTCTATCCCTTCCCCCTCCCGAAGAAAAAAACATCCTCGTAAGTCTACCATCTCCCCTGAGCCAACCTTCATCCCGCGCAAGATGAAGGCCCTTCTGGTGCAGAGTGCCTCCAGTGGAAGCACGAGTTCCAGGGACTCCAATGGCGATAGCGGCAGCAGCGACTGTGGCAATTCGGAACAGACCAAACGCGATGTCTTTGTGGTCAAGCCCGATGCTCCATTCTTTGTGGGCAAGCCCGACACTCCAGTCTCGCCACGCCTCCAGCTCAACGACCATGCGTCGCGCAAGGAGAAAGAGGATGGTGGTTACGCGTGCAAAATCGTGGAAGAGGCGCCCAACTCCAGTGATAAAAATGCAGGCACTCATTAGTCCGGGCTTTTTCTGTTCCATTAGCTTGTTCATGTTTAATAATTTTCTTCCATGGGTTTTGTGCTTATTTTTGAAAACCTTAACTGCTGGTTTCCCGCCATGAGCAGCAGGCTTTTTCTGGCATCCTAGGACTAGTTTCCCCGACAGGGGAAATCCAAGACTCTTGAAACTTCCCTGTGAACTGAACTTGCTCAGCTCACAGGAGGAGACCTATAACTTTTTGTTCATTATGATATAATAGAAATAGCTTAACTTAGAAAAAAAAAATTATAGTTTTTAAAAAATTTTAAATAAGTTTTTTAAAAATATAATTTTATTTAATTTTTTTAATATTTTTAAATAATTTTAAATTATAAAATTTTAATTTATTTTATATTAGGTTTAAATTTTAAACTTTTTACAATGTTTTTTTATTTTATTTTATTTTTATTTTTATTTAAATTTTATTTTTTATTTTAACCTTTTAGATTGTATTTAATTTTTTTTAATTTATTTATTTTTTTAAATTATTTTTTTGTGTTTTAATTTATGTTTTGCTTGTTATTTTTCATTTTTATTTATTTATATAGCTATTTATTATTTTGTTTTATTCTATTTTGTTTTGCAATGTTCGTCTGGATCATCAACTAGCAATCCGACCTCATTATGTGTCAATTTGATAGTTCATTTTATAGTTATCATTATAATGGACAATTTGCCCCCTCCCCCATCGTATCAATTTCATAGTTGATTTTTAAGATTAAGATTTCATTACAATAAACTCGAGTTCGCCTACACCGCATGTCAATTTGATAGTTGATTTTTAAATTTTCGTTGCAATGTATCAAGTTATCTCAAGCTAAGATTTTAAAATAGATATGGTTTTAGCATTTTTTTTAAATTACTCTTGGTATAATGAATCTTTTATTCAGGTGTTAATTTTTAAAGTTTTTTTTAGTCATATATTTTTTCCATAATGCTGATGCAGGGGCATTAGAGTCTAGCCAGCAATGTGAAGAATTGTTCACATGTTGTGGCTAAATGAGTTTAAAATTCATTCACTGATGGGTGAAAGTCAAATTTTTAATGAGAGGGTTGAATCCCTCAAACAAATTGATATTATTATTTTCTGTAATAAATTAGGAGAGTATTTAGAAATAAGTAGTTTGAATAGGTGTGATATTGTTGAGTATATCTAACTGCAGTTGATAGATTTTAGGAGGATATTGGGCAAGTAGGATTTTGTCTCAATTTAGGAAATTCGATCCTAATTGAGGAGGTCTCTATTTTGTAATAAGAACTATAAATTGTAATCTCTGTGAGAGAAGAAGGGGGAGTTGGCCGTAGAAGACTGGGATTGAGAGGTTTTACCTCTGTTTTAATAAAATTTGCAGTGTTTCATAAATTGTTGTTTATATTGGCAATCCCCGGAGGTTTTTTATCTTCGAAATCTTATTGAGTTGATATCTCTGTATAAGACATTTAATGTGAATCGAATTCACGCATTCATTGTATAAAGGAGGGTTTCGATTCCTTTTAAGTTTCTGAATTAGATCGTTCTGTCTTAAATTGAATGCAATTGAATGTCCGTACTCCTGTATAATTCGGATATAAATAAAGGTTCGCTTTCCTTTGGTTCGATTAAAACTTCACGAGTTCTGTTAGCAATTATATAAATTCCAAGTGGGTTTTGATACGAAACTGAGATTTGGTGGAGTCCGACTTCAATATAGTCGAGACTCAAAATTTGAAATTGAGCTTGTTAATTTAGCATTGAAATTATGTTTGCCTGAAATCGATATCGATTTAGATCAATCCATAGTGAAGCAGAGAAGACGAGATCTGAAAGGATTCGATTTTTGTGTTTAAGCTATCATACAGTAAAGCCGTATGAAATTAAACTTTGCGTGAAAGGTTCCAGGAGGAATTCGACTCAATTCGTTCTTAATTGAGTTCAGATTTTCGTCATATCATTGAAGCAGAAGATCGAATTTCAAGCAGGTCTGAATCGAATCAAAAGTCTGATGAATCCGTGCTGAACGTGGTCGAAGTTAAAGGCGGTTTCAAATAAGCGGTTTTGAGAAGGATTACCACCAGTATCACACAGCATTCTGGCCAAGAAGTGGTTTCAAATAATAGAATGTGATCCAGTTAAAATTTTCCATGTCACTGATACAATACTGCCTATTTCGCATTTCTTTTGCGAGTTAAAGTTCTATTCTTGAAATAATGTGATTTCTGTTCGATGGTGAAGGTGAGAGATCCAAGGACAATCGCACAGGAAAGTTGTTGGTTTGTTAATGCAAGGTATGGCCCAACGTTTATTCGAATTATAATTGTTTATTAAACATTGGTTATGTGAACCAAAAGAGTAAACGTTGATTAATATGATGATGCGGAAGTTGAATGAGTTTAATATCATAACTCAAGCTTTGGTATTTGTTAAAAGGGTTCGAACATTTATTCATAGTAAAATATTACTATGATCTGAAAGTTTAACCACTATTTTACAAGTGAAAATATGATACCTTCAAAGGATGATAAGCTTGGGTTTAATTGAATTTGAATTCAAGGATCATATTAATTAAAGTGTTTATACAAGTTTGGACTATTGTGATTTCATTAATCAAATTTTCCAAATTTGATGAATGAAAGTATAAACAAGGAATTGGCTCAGGCTCCTCTGGAGTTGGAAACAATTGTGAGCAAGTTTGAGAGGCTCTACTTAACGCCTACACCCACACTGCCATCATTTGTGGTATCAGAGCAAACTTCAGAGCATTTACCAGAAATTGAACAGCCTTCCAAGAATCAGAAGAAGAAATCCAGCATGGCTGTCCAAATTGGTAGAGGTGTTGCTGGTAGAAGAAGAGGTAGGCCAGTTGCTAATGCAGAAGTACTAGAGACTATGCAGCAGATCCAAGCCAGATTGGAAGCAATTGAAGTAGGACAACCGAGAGATCCTGAAGATGTCAGTGAACCTGAAGCTGAAGAAGAGGAAGGAGGAAATGTTGAGCTTACTCCTAAGATGAGATTCTTTAAAACATTTTTAGGATCTACATCCAAGCCTAGACTTGAAGTATCAGCTTTTGCAGGAGGATTAAATCCAGAGGAATTGATAGACTGGATCAATGAGATGAATAAATGCTTTGACTACGAAGATATGGGTGAAGACAAGAGGCTTAAATTTGCAGTGACAAGGTTAAAGGGACATGCAACACTTTGGTGGGATGGAGTGCAAGCAGAGAGAAGGAGAGCTGGTAAACAACCAATCAAGAGTTGGAACAGAATGGTGGCAAAGCTGAAAGGTAATTTTTTTCCTAGTGATTATCAGCTTACATTGTTTAGACAAATGCAGAACCTTAGACAGAGATTAATGACAGTGAAAGAATACACAGAAGAATTCTACAAAGTGAGCATAAGAGCTGGACAGATCCAAGACACAGCAGAGAAGATTTCCAGGTATGTGAATGGTCTCAGATTGGAGATCTAGGATGAAATAAGTATATTGTCTCCTAAGACAGTAGAAGAGGCTTATCAATTGGCCTTGAAAGCTGAAGAGAAACTGCTAAGAAAGCAGTCTGCCAAAGGAAGAAGTACTTTCCGAGGAAAGGGAAGTCAAGGTGGTAGATGGAGATCTACAGCACCAAAAGATGGAGCTAGAAGCAGCTCACCTCAGCATGCACACACAGAAGGTGATGCAAGAGGCAGAAGAAATTCCTACAGAGGAAGAGGAGGCAGAAGTAGAGGAAGAGAAGTGAGATGTTACCGATGTAACAAATTGGGACATAGAGCCTATGAGTGCCCAGAGAAAGAGAATGTGGGTACAAGTCAGAGAAATGCAATTGTTGCTCTAGCTGGAGAAGAAGCAGCAAAGTTGCTTGAAGCAGAGAAAGAAATTGTGCCAGAGATGGGGGAATCTTTGGTTGGTAACAAAGTTTTGTTGAAACAAACAAAAGAAATTGTTGAACCAGCACAGAGGAAAACTTTGTTCAGAAGTGTCTGCAAAGTTGAAGGGAAATGTTGTCAATTGTTCATTGATAGTGGCAACACAGACAATTAGGTCTCTACAGAGGTGATAGAGAAGTTGAAATTGAAAACAAGGGAACATCCAACACCCTACAAGGTGTCATGGCTTCAGAAGGGTCATCAGTTGATTGTGAAAGAACAGTGTGAAATGGAGTTGCAGATGGGAAGCTACAAGGATAAAGTAATGTGTGATGTGATTCCTATGGATGTGTGTCACATACTGCTGGGTAGACCTTGGCAATATGACAGAGCAGCAGTGCATGATGGTAAGAGGAACACCTACAAGTTTTTCAAGGATGGTATGTATCAAACATTGTTACCTATGGAAGAAGGAGAAGCATCAAGCAAAAATTTTGATCCAAAGGCTTTATTGCTGAGTGGGAAAGAATACTTGCAGCAAATTGAAGATGAAGAGGTAAATTTTGCTTTAGTTTGCAAACCTAAAGTAGTATTTACTTCTACTAAAATTTCTAATTTTCCAATTGAAATTCAAGAAATGTTAGACAATTATTGTGATACCATTGTGGATGATTTGCCTAATGAGTTACCACCTATAAGAAAAATTAGCCATCAGATAGATTTGATTCCAGGATCAAATCTGCCAAACAAAGCAGCTTACAGAATGACTCCTACATAAAATGAAGAAATCAGAAAACAAGTGCAGGAATTGGTTGACAAAGGTTTGGTCAGAGAAAGTTTGATTCCTTTTGCAGTACCTACAGTGTTGAGTCCGAAGAAAGATGGAGGTTGGAGAATGTGCAGTGATTCAAGAGCAATCAACAAGATAACAATTAGGTATAGATTTCCTTTGCCCAGAATTGAAGATTTAATGGATTGTTTGAGTGGAGCAAGATATTTTTCAAAACTTGATTTGAAAAGTGGGTATCATCAGATTAGGATAAGGGAAGGTGATGAATGGAAAACAGCCTTTAAGACAAATGAGGGATTGTACGAGTGGTTGGTAATGCCTTTTTGGTTTATCAAATGCACCCAGTACTTTTATGAGACTCATGAATGAAGTGTTAAAAGAATTTATTGGTAAATTTGCAATAGTATATCTGGATGACATACTAATTTACAGCAAAACAAAAGAAGAACATTTAAGGCATCTTAATTATGTTTTGAAGAAATTACATCAAGAGAAATTGCTGATAAATCTGAAGAAATGTTCATTCATGAAAGAAGAATTGGTATATCTGGGTTTTGTTGTTTCTGCTGAAGGGTTAAAGATGGATCCAGAAAAGGTAAAGGCAATTGTGGAGTGGCCTTCACCGAAAATTGTTTTTGAGGTAAGAAGTTTCCATGGACTTGCTAGTTTTTACAGAAAATTCATAAGAAATTTTAGAAATATTAATACACCTATCATTGAAACCATAAAGAAAGACAAACAACCATTCAAGTGGATTGTTGAAGTTGAAAAGAGTTTTCAATTTTTAAAACAGAAAATAACTGAGAAACCTGTTTTAGTCTTGCCTGATTTTAATAAACCATTTCAAGTGAAGTGTGATGCCAGTGGAGAAGCTATTGGAGCTGTCTTGAGTCAAGAAGATAGGCCTGTAGTATATTTCAATGAGAAGTTGAATAAGATAAGAAGAAAGTACTCTTCTTATGACAGAATTTTATGCAATAGTACAATCATTGAAGAAGTGGAGACATTATTTAATGTCTAAATAATTTGTGCTATATTCAGATAATCATGCTTTACAGTAAATTATGCAGCAGCCTAAATTGAATCAAAAACATGCAAAATGGGTTAAATATCTTCAAAGTTTTAACTTTGTTTTGAAACACATAAGTGGCCAAGAAAATAAGGTAGCTGATGCCTTGAGTAGGAAGAACATTCTTGTTCAAGAAAGTCAAATTGAAGTGGTAGGTTTTGACTTTCTCAAAGAACTCTATAAAACAAATTTGGATTTCAAGGAAGCATTTGAAGCATGTTGTAATCCTGTTTTGATAGATAGAAGTTAGTGGTTGGATTATTTCTTGCAAGAGGGTTTGTTGTTTAAAAGAAATCAATTGTGTATACCAAATTGTTCCATGAGAGAGAATTTAATCAGAGAGAAGCATAGTGGTGGACTCGCTGGACATTTTGGTACTGATAAAACTTATGACCAGCTGAGTCATTTTTATTATTGGCCAAATATGAGATCTGAAGTGGAAAAATTTGTGAAAAATTATAAAATTTGTCAGTATGCTAAAGGAATAAGCCAGAATGCAGGTTTGTACATTCCATTTCCTATTCCAGACAGACCTTGGGATATGGTAAGTATGGATTTTGTTTTAGGATTGCCTAAGACACAGAGAGGGAATGATACAATTTTTGTTGTTGTTGACAGATTTTCAACGATGGCACATTTTATTCCATGTTATAAAACCAGTGATGCTACTCATGTTGCCAATTTGTTTTTCAAAGAAATTGTTAGAATACATGGGCTGCCTAAAAGTATTGTTTCTGATAGAGATACCAGGTTTGTTGGTCATTTTTGGAGGAAATTGTGGAAGAAGCTTGGTACTAAACTGAGTTTTAGCTCAGCTTATCATCCTCAAACTGATGGACAGATTGAATTAGTGAACAGAAGTTTAGGTAATCTTTTGAGAAGTCTTGTAGGAGAACATCCTAAGCAGTGGGATCATATTTTACCACCAGCAGAATATGCATACAATGATTCACCGAACAGAAGTACAAGACAGAGTCCATTCCATATTGTTTATGGGATGCACCCAAGAGGAGTATCTAAATTGAGGAACTTGGAAAGAGCAGAAATGAGAAGTACTGAAGGAGAAGAGTTTGCTTTAGAGATTCAAGCAATACATGAGCAGGTAAAACAGTAGCTACAAGACAGCAGTATCAAGTACAAAAGCAGAGCAGATTTGAGTAGAAGAGAAGTTCAATTTGAAGTTGGTGATTTGGTTTTGGCGCACTTGAGGAAAGACAGATTTCCAAAGAGGCAGTATAACAAACTGAAGTTTAAAAAGATAGGACCATGCAGGATATTGAGAAAATTTTCTGCTAATGCCTATGAAATTGAATTGCCATCTAACATTGGAATATCTCCAATATTCAATGTTGTTGATTTGTACAGGTATGAAGATGGTGACACAGATGAAAGACTAGAAAACAGAGAGCAGATTGACTGGGTAAAACAGTTACGTATAGCACAGCCATTACAGCCACAGATGATCTTAGACAAGAAAGTATTCAAGAGAACCAGAGGACAAGAGTATTTCCAGTACTTGATCAAATGGAAAGATCAACCAATTGAGGATGCTACTTGGATGACAGAAGCTATGTTGCAGAAACTGGGCAGTTCTGTGGAGGAGCTCATGGACAAGAGCCCATGAAGAATTTTGTCCTCGGGAATCTGATGCAAGGACCTTAGAGTCTAGCCAACAATGTGAAGAATTGTTCACATGTTGTCGATAAATGAGTTTAAAATTCATTCACTGATGGGTGAAAGTCAAATTTTTAATGAGAGGGTTGAATCCCTCAAACAAATTGATATTATTATTTTCTGTAATAAATTAGGAGAGTATTTAGAAATAAGTAGTTTAAATAGGTGTGAGATTGTTGAGTATATCTAGCTGCAGTTGATAGATTTTAGGAGGATATTGGGCAAGTAGGATTTTGTCTCAATTTAGGAAATTCGATCCTAATTGAGGAGGTCTCTATTTTGTAATAAGAACTATAAATTGTAATCTCTGTGAGAGAAGAAGGGGGAGTTGGCCGTAGAAGACTGGGATTGAGAGGTTTTACCTCTATTTTAATAAAATTTGCAGTGTTTCATAAATTGTTGTTTATATTGACAATCCCCAGAGGTTTTTTTATCTTCAAAATCTTATTGATTTGATATCTATGTATAAGACATTTAATGTGAATCGAATTCATGCGTTCATTGTATAAAGGAGGGTTCCGATTCCTTTTAAGTTTCTGAATTGGATGGTTCTGTCTTAAATTGAATGCAATTGAATGTCCATACTCCTGTATAATTCGGATATAAATAAAGGTTCGTTTTCCTTTGGTTCGATTAAAACTTCACGGGTTTTGTTAGCAATTATATAAATTCCAAGTGGGTTTTGATACAAAACTAAGATTTGGTGGAGTCTGACTTCAATACAGTCGTGACTCAAAATTTGAAATTGAGCTTGTTAATTTAGCATTGAAATTTTGTTTGCCTGAAATCGATATCGATTTAGATCAATCCATAATGAAGTGGAGAAGACGAGATCTGAAACGATTCGATTTTTGTGTTTAAGCCATCATACAGTAAATCCGTATGAAATTAAACTCTGCGTGAAAGGTTCCAGGAGGAATTCGACTCAATTTGTTCTTAATTGAGATCAGATTTCTGTCATATCATTGAAGTAGAAGATCGAATTTCAAGCAGATCTAAATCGAATCGAAAGTCTGATGAATCCGTGTTGAACGTGGTCGAAGTTAAAGGCGGTTTCAAATAAGCGGTTTTGAGAAGGATTACCACCAATATCACACAGCTTTTGGCCAAGAAGTGGTTTCAAATAATAGAATGTGATCCAGTTAAAATTTTCCACGTCACCGATACAATACTGCCTATTTCGCATTTCTTTTGCGAGTTAAAGTTTTGTTCTTGAAATAATGCGATTTCCGTTTGATCGTGAAGGCGAGAGATCCAAGGACAATCGCACGAGAAAGTTGTTGGTTTGTTAACGCAAGGTATGGCCCAGCGTTTATTCCAATTATAATTGTTTATTAAACATTGGTTATGTGGACCAAAAGAGTAAACGTTGAATAATATGATGATGCAGAAGTTGAATGAGTTTAATATCATAACTCAAGCTTTGGTATTTGTTAAAAGGGTTCGAACATTTATTCATAGTAAAATATTACTATGATCTGAAAGTTTAACCACTATTTTACAAGTGAAAATACGATACCTTCAAAGGATGATAAGCTTGGGTTTAATTGAATTTGAATTCAAGGATCATATTAATTAAAGTGTTTATACAAGTTTGGACTATTGTGATTTCATTAATCAAATTTTCCAAATTTGATGAATGGAAGTATAAACAAGGAATTGGCTCAGACTCCTCCGGAGTTGGAAACAATTGTGAGCAAGTTTGAGAGGCTCTCCTTAACGCCTACACCCATACTGCCATCAAATGCCATGGTTGAAATATGTTGAAAACTTCAGGTTTTTTGTAGTCGTATTTGGTTTTAATTCCATGGTTGAAAAATTGTCAAAATTTTAAGGTTTTTCCAATTCATGATATTTTATCTTTAATGTTATGGTTGAAAAAAAATATTGTTGGAACACCTAATCCTACATGGGTAGGTGTGGAATGCGAAAAGTCACAATGGAGTCCAAGTGACCTTGGAATATGAAACCAAGAGTCACACCATTGTACTATAAATGTACATCTTTGTATAATGGAAAATAAGAAAGCCTCATGCTTATCCTTCATTGTGTTGAGTCTCTTGTGTGTGTGTGCTCATCTTCCTCATACACCATGTGTGTGCTTCAACATGGTGTTTAACATGGTATCAGAGCGGGCGATTGCTGGCCCTGCTTCAATTTGAGTGAGCCATTTGTGTTTATGGCCTGTGCATATCTGCATTTTTGCAGCATTTAGAGAGTTTTTGCAGCAGTGATTTTGCAGACATTTTGCAGCATTCCGGCATTGGCTTTGAGAAAGAGCAGCATTCAGTGATTCTGCAGCATTCAGAAATATGCTTTGAAGAAGAAGAAGCATTCAGCATTGGTTTTAAAGAAGGCAGCACTGCCCATCTGAAGGTTTTCATTCTCATTTTTCCTGCAATTTCTATTAATTTCTGCATTGAAGAGTTGATGGAAAACACTATTTAAAGAGGGTTTCTGAAGTAGAAGTTTCTGGCTTTTTAATGGAAAATAATTTTGAGTTTTTCTGCTGCTGAGCTATTGGAAAAATTTATGGGTTTTACTGCTAAAATTTTCTGGAGAATTCTGCATTTTTAAAGTCCATTTTCCTGGAAAAATTTCGAAGTTTTATTGGCAATCTCTACAAATTTTTCTGTGGTGTATTACTACTTGAAATCCTGCATTTCTGAAGAAATTTCCTGCTGTTGCTTTAAAGTCTGGAGTCTCATTTTGCTCCTCTGCTACTGAAAAAAAAAAATAATAAAATAAAATAAATACTCTGCTCTCTATTCTCTGCTGTTTTAATTAAAAAATAAAAAATAAAAATAAAAAAATAATTTCTGGTTCAGGCCTTTCAGCCCCTCTCCCTTTTTCCAAACCTGCATTTTTATTACAATACACACCACAGTCCCAAACCCTACGCTCTACCCACACCGCTCCTATACACTCCACATATCTCAACGCTTACCCACGCACACACTCTCGGCCCACCGCCTGCAATAGCCTCACTACTCAACTCGGCCTCCACGCACTCCCATCTCCCACTCGAACTATCCTTTCTCACTGCCTATCACTACACTCTACGCGTCCCTCCACACAGCATTCTGCAAACCCCCCTGCTCTCATACCTCACAGCGCACCTCCCTCACAGTGATACCGCACCTTCTCCCTGCAATCTAAACTACCTACCTCGCCCACCCTCCGCCTACCCTGCTAACCCATCGAATCCCCCTCACGCTTGATCTCCCACGCATGCGCTCCCCCAACTCACTCACTATACGACTCTCCTTCACTCACTATACGAATATCCCCCTTCCCTCCCATCTCACAAACGCTCCCCCAACTCACTCACTATACGACTCTCCTTTTTTTTTAAAATATACGCCCCTCCCTCCATTTAATATTCCCCTCTCCCTCTCATATAATACCCCTTATCTATTAATACCCCCTCTCCTTTTTAATTCGTTCCCACCTCTTTATTTAATTCGTTTCCTCCCATTTAAAGTTAATCCACTCCCTTTTTTTTCATTTTCACTTTAATTTTTTTATTAATATAAAAAATAAAAAATAAAAAAGAAAGAGGAAGGTTTCCATTTCCATATTAATTAATTCCTATTTTAATTCCCCTCCTTTCACATTCTTTTAAATAAGCCCCCTCCCACCCCATTAAAATTTCCCTTCCCATTTAAATTCTTTCCATTATTCCCTTTTTTTTAATTAATTTAAAAAATAAAAATAAAAAACAGCAGAGAGAGAGAGGAAAGAGAGAAAATTTGAACAGCAGAAATGAAGAGAAAATGACATGGACAGATAGAAGAGAAAAGAGAAGTCTTGCATTTAATGGTTTGTGGCATTGATTCGAAGAGTGATTTTTTGAAGAATTGACATTTGAAGACAAGTTTTCCATCATTGAAAACAGCTATTTGAATAAGGAAATTCAGCTGCCTTAAAGGCCTCTTGCACAAGTGTTTCAGCGACACATTTACAAATATTTTGCAGAGATATGTATTGAGCTGACATTGTATTTTGAGTGAATTTGCCTCTTCATTCATAGTTGGAATCAGTGAATTTGAGTTGTTGGATTGTTGATTGCCCTCCATCATTTGAGGAGCACATTTTGTACTTGAGATTTCCATAGTTGAAAATTGCTTTGAGTCATTTGTATTTCTTGTTGAATCACATTGTAAACGGGTGCATTTTCGGTTGAAGCCGACACCCTTTCATTTTTTGAGCCTAAGTTGTTGAAAATGGCCAAAATCAATGAGGCATTAGTGTTGTTGAATGACCTCATTCATTCAAATGTTGATGATGTGATAAAAATGAGCAAGGATGCTCTTTGTAACATTCAAACTTGTTTACAAGATGCACAAGAAAAGATTGAGTTTTTGCAGTTGGAATCTCAGCTCCAACAAGACGAACTTCAGCAAAAGAGTCACCATTCTGAACCTGTTTCTGTTCAGAACATTGTGAAAGACTCCCATCAGCAGCAAGTCAGTAAAGTTGCAGTTGATTCTCATTCAGTTCTAGATGATTCACATTCAGCAGATTTACATGCAGATGCAACAGCTCAGCCTGCACTTCTCAAGCCCATCATCAGACCTTGGGAAGAGCTTGTCCACAACAAGCACCGAACTGGTCTTGGATATGAAAAGGATGTGTCCTTTCATATTCCAGACTACACAAAGCCCATCATATTTCAGAGTGTCAGATTCATGTATGACAGTTCACCTGCAGCTGTTCCAGATCATGCTCCACTTCCACGACAACAGATTGAGAAATGCCAACACTGTGATCGAGTTGGCCATATGAAAGATCACTGTTTTGATCTTCATCCATGCAAGCATTGTGGTCGGCACACTCATTCTTCAGACAGATGCTTCAGACACAAGCCTCCTGCAAGAACCAAGATTCATCTTGGATGGATCGCTTCTTGGCAATGGGCATCAGCAGCCAAGAAGATGTTTACGACACATGTTAGAACTTGTTCGCGGATATTGAGCAAACTTGCAGTTGAGTTTTCGCCATCATCTCACCTTGTCCCTGACAGGGGGGAAAATGGTGGTCATGTACAAGCTTCGACGACAGATCAAGCGAGCCTGAGCCACAATCTCTCATTCCATGTTCAGAGTTGTAGCCAGCAGTTCAAGCGAGCCTGAGCCACAATTCGTCATTTCGGATTCAAAGATGTAGCCAGAGATACGGATGCCCATGAGCATACCTTCGGTTGGTGGATAACCTAAAACCATCATCTTTGGTTGGTGGATAACCTAAAACCATCATTTTCGGTTGGTGGATAACCTAAAACCATCATCTTTGGTTGGTGGACAACCTAAAACCACCACAAGTCGTAGACCTCCCTTCTTTTAGGTCGAAGGTCTCCCTTTTTTATGAGGGACAATTCCTCTAGCAGAAGCTTTCAGCTTCTTGCCAGTTTTGGAAGAGTTCCGGGAACTGCAACAAGTTTTGCATTCCAGTGTTGGTGGTCATCCTTAAACCACCTCTTTTTCCAACATTTCAGAGAGTTGATTCAGCCCAAGGGCTGCCATGTATACTTTGCAGATTTGTATTACAACTCTTTTCTTGGACTCACACATACCCCTTCGGATTAAGGGGGGGATGTTGGAACACCTAATCCTACATGGGTAGGTGTGGAATGCGAAAAGTCACAATGGAGTCCAAGTGGCCTTGGAATATGAAACCAAGAGTCACACCATTGTACTATAAATGTACATCTTTGTATAATGGAAAATAAGAAAGCCTCACGCTTATCTTTCATTGTGTGTTGAGTCTTGTGTGTGTGCATTCTTCTCCTCATACACCATGTGTGTGCTTCAACATGGTGTTTAACAATTATAACTATTATGTCTTTAACATCATAGCTGAATTTTTTTGGAATTTTAAGGCTTTTTAAAAACATGATATTTTATCTTTAATGTCATGCCTGCAAATTGTTGGAATTTTAAGGTTTTTCAGAGTCGTGATATTTTATCTTTAATGTCATGCCTGAAAATTGTTGGACTTTTAAGGGTTTTCGGAGTCCTCATATCTTATCTTTAACGTCATTGCTAAAAAAATGTTGAAAATTTACCCTGAATAAAAATAAAAAAGTATTCCAGCATTAACACTCGTCGTTTTCAGGGTGTTTTTTACACCAAAAAAATTGGCTTTTACTGTCATTTTTAAAAAATGTTGAAAATTTACTCCGGAAAAAAATGGTCATTTAGAATAAACACTTTTTTTTCGGGCAATTTTTTTCATGTTTTTTTAAGGTTTTTTTTGTTAGAGTTCTCATTTTGAGTTATTTCTCGGCATTGGAGACATTATCTTGGATCGATAAAGGATTTTTCGTGCATTTTGTCTTGTACATAAGCCTTATACTTGATAAATCTATGAATTTATGTCTAACATGAAATGAATTGACTATCTAGGGTTTTTCTATTGTGTCATTTATTATTGAAGATTAATTGTATAGAATCTAGATAGCATCATTGTATGAATTACTCATGTATGAAATGTTAATGAAAATCTGCTTGGTGAATCTTTAAACTAGCTCCACCAAGCAACCTTGATCCCTCGCAAAGATAATAGTTAAGGTTTTGATCTAGGGCATCAAAATTCCCTTACTCTTTAACAAGATTTAGAAAATATTTCACCTCCATAGACTCTGTCATCCCAAGGGTTAGGCATTAGCCTTGTGAAATTGTTGATCACACATAATTTCATCCCCAAACTTGAATTTCACTCCCTATTTCTGATTTCGGCCCTCTTAAGGATGAGCAACCATTTAGGGCTTGGTGTGAATTGACATAGAGGGAGATTTGTGGCTTGTGGAAGGATTCGAGATTGAGGGAAGACTTGGTTGCCTCAAAATCAACCGCTCTTAATGGCTAATCTTTCTAATTAAGGCCCTAATTCTCTTTCCCTGGGTATATTTTCCCTAGGAAAACTATGGTTGGTAAAGCTTCAACTTGAGGGCTTATTGAAGGTTTTGTATTCCATTCGCTTGCTAGTATTCATTTTGGGGAAACCTTTTCTTAGCCTATTAACTCTAGAAAAATCCATTTTTCTTGTTATCTCTCAAGCCCTAAGCCAATTGAGTCTCAACTTGGTCTTATTGGAGGAAGTGAGTAACCTTTTCCTTGCTTAATGAGCCTTTTCCTTAAAAAGGATCATCCTCTATAATCCATTTGTCACCTTGATAGTTGAACCTAGCATATCTCTCATAAGTTTTCTTTTAATGGGAAGCCTCCCATTGGTGAAATTCCATAAGGAGTTGGGGGTAGTGGTTGTGGCAATTGTTGCCACATAATCTAGTAGGGGTCCTAGGAGGGGAACCTAAGGGACAACTACGAGATCAAATAACAACAATAGGACAAAGACCCACTCTCACCTCAGTCAGTGTCCCCTGCTCTTTATGGACTTTCTCTGATGGGAGGAGTCTCGGTATGAAGGGAAATCACTTGTAATGATGGGATCAATCATAAGGTATGAAGTGATTCCCAATGCTCGTTCAAGGAGAGAATCAATTAGGGCTCAACACTTCAGACTAAGTTAAAGGCTCCCCAAGAAAGACTTGAGAGGAAGACCTAGACCTAGGGTTAGAGATATTCATTGATGATGAGTATGCCTACGGTCAAGACTTCCAATGTCACTTGAAAAGGGTATTTGCTCACTAGAGAGAGACCTAGAAAAAGCCTATACAATTCCTAGGGTTTATGAATAATCGTGGGAGGAACTCCTCTAATGTGCTCGCTATGTCAAGATAGGGTCGGGAAAGGGTCAAGAATGATCTATTCCTTTGAATACTATGTGCAAATGACCCTTGAGAAGACCACCTAATCCAAGATGCTCAAGTTAGGTTTCCAAAGACACAACTAGGTCACAAGTTTTCTCGCAAACTAACAGTGAAAATTCCACCAAACTTAGAGGTTCTCTAGAGGAGACACCAATGCAGATTCTTGTCCAAACGGATTTGAAAAATACCCCTCTAAAAAATTTCGCAAGGTGCCCTAGCTAGGCCATCTAGGAGAAGGGGCCGAAAATTTTGGAGAAGAGAGAAGGGAAAGAGGTTGACCACCAATTTCTGCTCGAACCAGTGCCTAATCCTTGGACTATGGAGTCTGTGATGATTAAAGAATTACCAAACTCATCTCCAAGGATTTTGAAGAATGATGCCCTAGCAACCACTATTCAACAATTACCTACTCAACATTTATGGCTTTTCATGGAAAAATAACAAAATCCCATCCACTAGGAGCATTCATCTATTGTTATTCAATCAGTAATATGTGCAATATACAACCAAACCATATTTTACAATGATATTCAATAAATTAGGGCACAAGAGATTTAGATAGTTACAGTGATTCCACACATTAGACATCTTTCCAAGAAAAATCTCCAACAAAATAACACTTACAAGATGACAAGAGATATATCCAACATATAAGAACAAGTAGCTCCAAGAAAGAATGAAATTTCAGGCTTCAAATATATCAAAATGGATCAATAAAAAATCCCCAATAACATCCAAGAAAAAGTGTGAAATTCTTATTACAAGAGAAGTCCAAGTGATGATAATGGTGATATCTCACAATGAGAGTCTGATCTCTATTTATATGATCATTTTCCTAATTCGAATTAGCCTAATATCCCCTACAATTATAAAATAGTGTGCAAATAACAAGACCTTCATGACAAGCCCACCAAGTAGCTCATAAATTGATGAAGAAGACATCCATAAGTGGGTCAAAATAATGAAATCATGGTGTAGAAGGGTCATTGGAAGGCCAAGTTGAGTCCTCAAGGTGCCATAATGAAAGAGAGGGCTCCATGAATGATGGACAAGGGATTGGCCCCTTAATATCTATGTAAATGATCATGTGGTGATCCAAAGTGGCTCTGGGCACAAGTAATGGTCTCATGTGTCTCCTGATGAAAAATAGGCTTGTAGACTGCTCCAAATGAGGGCACGAAAGATGGTTCTTTCCTTATTGTGTCTCAAGGATGAGAGAAACTCCTCTAGGCCTTGGATCAGATGCCAAACCCTATATCTATTGTTATGTCGGTTGGGGACACCATTGGTCCAAGTGCATCATCTCACATATAATGTGGGGCAATGAACAAACTGTTGAAGGTGTTGAGAGTGCCCATGAGATGAGACAATTCTTTATCACATGATGGAGTCCCATGGCTCTCAACGCACCCCCTACAAGTGTCAATATGATTCTCTAGTGAGCTCGAGCCCGGATTAAGTTGTCTGGCCTGTGATGAAACCACCTACTTGTGAAAATTCCTAAACCTGGAATCCCTATTGCAACAAACTGACATTACTTCTCCTATTTGATAAATTGTACAAGTTATTTATTGTGTTTTACAAGTAAATACTGAAGTAAATACACTACAACCTTCACTACATAGATAAAATGCGAAAAATAAACTTGGATCAGATGCCAAACCCTATATATATTGTAGAAATTTATATTTTCCCACCCCGGTTTTCAGTTTCACCTTATTTCTCCAAATAGTTAAATGCCCTTTCCCATAGCCTTACATTCAACAAGTTGGAAAATAAATATTTTTTGAAAACAAAAATTCTGGAAAATTTTCATAGTGCTGGAAATTGCAGAAATAAAAATCAGCAGACTAAAACAACCACACAAAACATTTTAACACAGTGATTTTTGGTCAACATGACCCTGGAAAAACCCCCTACAACTCTTGGAGAAAACCAATTCAAAATCTTCTCTTTATTTTTTGAATATTGCTTTTACAGTGATGCAGAAATTTACACAGCAAAAAACTTACAACAACTTCGAAATAGAACTTATCTCGAAAACTGTGCCAAAATCCACCTTGGTTTTCGTGCCCACAAAACAGAAAAATTACAGCAGAAATTATAGCCTTCAAAATTGTACGAACAGCCTCGAAAACAGTGTCGGAATGGTTGTACAGCCTCCCTAGAAATATGCAGTTTTCTCTCCTCGAAATTCGTGCCCCCTTGCCTCGAACTTCGTGCTCAGCCCTGTTGTACGGATTTGCTGAAATTTAGTGTTGCTGCCCTCCTCCTTCTCACTACTCAGAAAATTCTCTTCATCTTTCTCCTTCTCCTTCTCTCAATCTGCTCATGAAAGAATTAATGAATGAATGACTTTTTCTCTCATTTTCCTCCTTTAATAGAACTCTCAGTGACTTTTGGGTTATCCCCAAATCCAATAGCTTAAATAGCTTTAGATCTAGGGCTGAGATTAAATGCTCTTTTAAATCTCACTTTCTATTTTTTAATTCACCCCACTTTAATAAAGACCCACTAAGTCATTTATTTCCAAAGTCACTTTTCCTTTCTAATTTTACATTAACTTTATTAAAGTCACTTTAAAATTAGACTTTAGTAACTTTATCACTTAAAGTCACTTTTAAATTAGATTTGACTTTATAAAAATTATAAAGTCACTTTAGGAGAAAAATTAAATTCTTTTGGACACTTTTCCCTGGGCCAAAGATCAAAGCCTTAGGGAACCACCTGTCCTCCGGTACCAAATTTCAACACTCCCTCTTACTGAGGAAGGTGTTCCTCACCACACCCATCTTGTCTCTGAAGTAGACATGCTTGCCCCGTGGTAAGGCTTTGGTAAGAATATCTACAACCTGCTCATCAGTGGGAATATACTCAAGCTTCACAACTCCTTTCTGAACATAGTCTCTGATGAAATGATATTTGATCCCGATATGCTTTGACCTGTCATGAAATATTGGATTCTTCGTGAGTTTAATGCAACTCTGATTATCACAGTAAATCACTGAAGGTCTCAACGGCTGACCAAATAAGCCAAACAACATCTTGCGAAGCCAGATGGCCTCACAACTAGCTAGACTGGCTGCCATATACTCTGCTTCCGTTGAACTCAATGCTACTGACTGCTGCTTCCGGCTGAACCATGACACCACTGCCGAACCCAACCCAAAACAGCACCCTGAAGTGCTCTTCCTATCAGAAGCACAACCTACCCAATCAGAATCAGTGTAACCTGCCAATCTCACTCCATCCCCCTGCCTGTAGTCCAGACCATACTCCATTGTCCCCTGCAAGTACCGCAAAATGTGTTTTGCAGCCACCCAGTGAACCTTCCTAGGCTCACACATAAACTGACTCATCGTGTTGACTGCAAAACAAATATCTGGTCTAGTGTTGACCAAATACATCAAGGAACCAATCAGCTGTCTGTACAGTGTGGGATCCACCAACTCGGAATCCGAAGCATGAAGCTTCTTCCAGTTGGTGATCATCGGTGTCGACATGGGTCTACAATCCTCCATGTGGAATCTTCCAAGGATGTCCACAATATACTTCCCCTGCCCCAGGAAGAAATGCCCCTCCTCCTGCCACACCTCCAAACCCAAAAAGTAATGCATCAAGCCAATGTCCTTCATCTCAAACTCCGACGCAAGATCTCTCTTGCAGTGCTCTATGAGTCTCTCTGCACCCATAATGACCAAGTCATCCACATACAGCACCAGAATGAGAGGCTCCTCACCTATCACAATGAAGTATAAGTTCGGATCTGCCTCACTCTTTGTGAAACCCATCTCCTGCAAGTATGTATCTATTCTGGAGTACCAAGCTCTGGGAGTTTGCTTCAGGCCATAAAGGGCCTTCTTCAGTCTGCACACATGGGACTCCTTACCATGCACCTCAAAGCCCTGTGGTTGCTCAATGTACACCTCCTCCTGTATGAAGCCATTGAGAAATGCAGTCTTCACATCCATCTGGCAGATCTTCCAACCCATCTCTGTTGCTATCGATATAATGGAGCGAATCGAAGTATATCGAGCCACGGGAGTGAAGGTCTCCTCATAATCTACTCCCTCTACTTGGGAGAACCCTCTAGCCACAAACCTCGCTTTGAATTTCTCAATGCTGCCATCTGCAGCATGCTTTACCTTGTAAAGTCATCTAGAAGTCACCACAGATTTGCCCATAGGCCTTGGCACCACCTCCCAAACATCATTCTTCATGATAGAAGAATACTCCTCTTGCATGGCCTCTCTCCAGACCTGCTGGCTAGCTGCCTCCTCATAGCTAGAAGGCTCAGAGTCAATGATATTGGCAACCATTGCCATATAGCTACAAAACCTCTCAGGTGGTCTGCTCTCTCTGACCGGCCTCTTAGGCGTAGCGACAGATGTGGCCTCTCTCAAGGTATCCTGAAGCCACTTGGACTTCCTCTTCCCTGAGCACACCTCTCCCACTGGAGAATGAAACTCCTCCTCCTCATCAGAAGTCTGAACTCCTGACTGTCTGTCTGTTGTCCTCTTGCCTGAACCTAAACCTGTAGACGCTGAAGTACCATGTGAACTGTCCATCAGCGGACTCCCTACTGAACTGCTCTGTGGAATACTCTGCACGCTACCCAAAGCACCACCCCTCTGACTCTGCGAGCCACTACTCACTGACAGACCAGACATCGTCATAGATGTACCTTTGGATCCTCCTGATCCCTTCCCACTGGATCTTTGCGACTGACTAAACTGTTGTTGAGGGTCTGGCTGATCCAGATACTCTAACTCCCATGACCTCCTGAAGACCCTGTCCTCCTCGAACTTCACATCCCGCCTGACAACAACTCTCCTCTGTGCGGGAATATAAATCCGAAAGGCTTTCGAGGTCTCACTATAGCCCGCAAAGATACCCTTCTCTGCGGTGGGCTCTAGCTTGGTCCTCTTCTCCTTGGGTACGTAGGAGTATGCAATACACCCAAAGATATGGAAGTGACCAACATCAGGCTTCTTCCCAGAAAAATCCTCCTCTGGAGTCACATGCCCCAAGGCACGATGCGGACTCCTGTTCTGCAAATAAACGGCAGTGTTGCAAGCCTCTGCCCACAAAAAAAATGGCAACCCCTGATCATGTAGCATGGCTTTGGCAGCCCCTCCGATGGATCTGTTCTTCCTCTCCGCAACCTCATTCTGTTGGAGGTTGTAAGGAACAGTGAACTCCCTCTTAATGCCTGCCTTCGCACAATAGTCAAAAAACTCTCCAAGGGTGTACTCTCCTCCATTGTCCGACCTCAGGGACTTGATCTTCCGACATGTCTAAGTCTCCACAAGAGCTCTGAACTCCTGAAACCACTTGAAGACCTCACTCTTGGTCTTCAGGGAATAAATCCAGGTCCTCCTGGAGTGATCATCAATGAAGAAAACATAATACTCATATCCACTCAAGGAAACATGAGACATCCGACCGCTCACATCAGAATGAATCAAATCAAGTATCCTAGTCGCTCTGCTATCACTGCTGGGAAAAAGGGATTTGGCAAACTTTCCCATCACACATCCTCTGCATGTATCAACGTGATCGGTACTGAAATCTGGCACACCTGTAGTGATCTCCCACAATGTCCTCAAGGCTCCATGATACATGTGCCCCATCCTGCAGTGCCAAATCTCACACAGCTAAGAACTGTTAGCTCTGTTGTCGGTGCTACTGCTCAATGCCATAAGGGGCTGAAATGAAAACTTGTACACCTTTGCATGGCGTACACCTACCACTCTAGATGACTCAGCTGGAGTACCCCTAGGATATATCAGCACCTGTCCTCTCCTGAACAATATCTCATACCCTCTTTCCTCCAATGTTGAGACGGATATGAGGTTCTTCCTCATCCTTGGCACATATAAAACATCTGACACCTTCAAGGGAGGTTTGGGTTCCCTATCAAATGTCAGTGTCCCCACACCAACTGCTCTAACAACACTGTCATCACTGAGTACTACCTCTATATCAGTGCCACTCTTTGAAAGCTCTGAGACGTACTCACGGACTCCTGTCATATGACGTGAAGCCCCATTGTCCACATACCAGATACCCAAAGATGCTCCATTAGTCGAGGGAAATGCATGCTCCCTCTGAACCTCCGTGGCAGGTGATCCTGCACTAGTGGACTCACAAGCACTGAACCCAAACTCTCGGTCAAATCTATCTGAAAAGTCCTCAATCTCTGTTGATGCTACCATGGTCTGGTTCTTCCCCTTCTTCTTCTTCTCCGGACACACAACTGCATAGTGTCCCATCTTCTGACAACTCCAACACTTCACTTTGGAGTAGTCCTTCTGCGTGTTCTCATGTTTACCTTTACCTTTGCCTTTGCCCCCACCACCACTTGTGGAAGCATGCTTTTTGCCTTTGCCTCTCTTGCCTCCGGCCAACAATGCTACATCCTCATCCTGCTCAATTGGCTTGGCTGCCCCAAGCTAACTCTTCCTGATCTTTGTCTGAATGCAATCATCCAAAAACCTCTCCCATGTGGGAAGGGTCTCACGTGCACAAACCCCATCAGCAAAATTCAGCCATGAAGTAGGGAGACCATTCACTGCAATCCGCACCAACTCAGTGTTTGGAATGACCTCTCCAACTGTTGCCAATGCATCTCTCACATTAGTTATCTTTGTGAGATAACCAGTTGCATTATCATTCTTCCCCATCTTAATGGTCTTCAACTTCTCCCTTAAGACCATCTTTCTATTCTCATGGGTACTCTGATAGAGATTGGTCAAGGCAGACCACATCTCATGAGCATGTCTCTTTCCTCTCACATGAGGAATCACATGGTCTTTAATACCATCCAGAATCAGCCTTTTTCCTTTGTTATTCTTTTTATTAAATGCTGCCAACTGAACAGCATCAGTAGGCACATTAACAGGTTGTTGTTGGGTATGAACCATGATATCCCAGACTTCTCCCTCCTCAAAGATGTTATGTATTCTTTCTCTCCAAACGTTATAATTACTATGTTCATCCAACCTATCTTCCACCCTCAATCCCAATGACATCCTTGTTGTCCTAAAAAACTGAAAATAGAACTGTTGTAGTAAAGATAAAAATTTTGTGTGTGAAAAATCAGCTTGCTGGAATTTTCTGAGTGAAAAATCAGCAACCTGTAATTTTTCTCTTTGTTGTCCAAAATTGCACTTTCAGCACCCAAGCTCTGATATCATGTAGAAATTTCTATTTTCCCACCCCGCTTTTCAGTTTCACATTAATCTCAAAATAGTTTAATGCCCTTTCCCATAGCCTTACATTCAACAAGCTGGAAAATAAATATTTTCTAAAAACACAAATTCTGGAAAATTTTCACAGTGCTAGAAATTTCAGAAACAAAAATCAGCGAACTAAAACAGCCACACAAAACATTTTAACACTGATTTTTGGTCAACATGACCCTGGAAAAACCCCCTACAACTCTTGGGGAAAACCAGTTCGAAATCTTCTCTTTATTTTCTGAATATTGCTTTTACAGTGATGCAGAAATTTACACAGCAAAAAAATTACAGCAACTTCGAAACAGAACTTATCTCGAAAACTGTGCCAAACTCCACCTTAGTTTCCGTGCCCACAAAACAAAAAAATTACAGCAGAAATTACAGCCTTCAAAACTGTACGAACAGCCTCGAAAACAGTGTCGAAATGGCTTTACGGCCTCCCTCGAAATCTGCAGTTTTCTCTCATCGAAATTCGTGCCCACTTGCCTCGAACTTTGTGCTCAGCCCTGATGTACGGATTTGCTGAAAGTTAGTGCTGCTACCCTACTTCTCACTGCTTAGAAATTTCTCTTCATCTTTCTCCTTCTCCTTCTCTCAATCTGCTCATGAAAGAATTAATGAATGAATGACCTTTTCTCTCATTTTCCTCCTTTAATAGAACTCAAAGTGACTTTTGGGTTATCCCCAAATCCAATGGCTGAAATAGCTTTAGGTCTAGGGTTGAAATTAAATGCTCTTTTAAATTTCACTTTCTATTTTTTAATTCACCCCACTTTAATAAAGACCCACTTAGTCATTTATTTCCAAAGTCACTTTTTCTTTCTAATTTTACATTAACTTTATTAAAGTCACTTTAAAATTAGACTTTAGTAACTTTATCACTTAAAGTCACTTTTAAATTAGATTTTACTTTATAACTTTATAAATTCACTTTAGGAGAAAAATTAAATTCTTTTGGACACTTTTCCTTAAGCCAAAGATCAAAGCCTTAGGGAACCACTTGTCCTCCGGTAACCAAATTTCAACATATATTTGAAAAGAGGAATTAGGAATCTCCACAGTATCCATTTTTAAGTCTACATTTCCAGTCTAACCAGTATGGTAGTTGTGGACGCAAAAACCAGGAAACCCGGAACTGATTCTCACTTAAACAGTAGCCCTCCTGCATTCAATACACATGACATCAGACTGCGTGTTTCTGCATATTTCGTGAGTGGTGAAAGCAGTAGCGAAGGCACTCCACGGAAAGATAACGGAGGCACTCCATGGAAAGAAGACGGACAACGTTCTGTGGTTCTCTGCGAAGTAGTACAGCATCATTCGAAAACGCGGATTCCAACGACAGTGGAATGTTTATCCAATGCAGCATCTGAAATAGACCCACAATAGCTGGTTAATAGCACGCCAGGGTTGCAGACTCATATTCAATATTTGGGCATCCTTAACAAGAATAAAATGAATATGCATGATTCAATCAACAGAAATAAAAAGGTCGTTAACATCTCTTCGTACAATTTGAATAAAGAAGAGACACGGGTTCTAGGCAAAGGGCTCAATTTTGTCGTAGCCCCGAGTCAGATTCCAAAAGAAGAGATCATATGTAACCTCGAAAATGGAATTAAGACATTAGAAGAAGAAGATAAAGAGCTAATAAGGCAGGAATGTGCCACCATCCTTAGAAAAGCCAGAAAAGCAATTTGAATAAAGAACAAATAAAGGCCATTAAAAGCCTAAGGCAGAATGATAGCATTTTCATCCTTAAAGTAGAAAAAGGAGGGACAACAGTGGTTATGGAAAAATAAGAATACATTAATAAAATGAGAGACCACCTCTATAACAGTGGTAGCTATAAAAAACTCAAAGTAAACCGTATTACCAAGATTATAAAAATTGTCAAAAAAGCTATTAAGGAATCTAATCTTGATGAAACACTGAAGAAACGCCTATCTCTGGATAGTGAAATCACTCCTCGTATCTATGGTACTCCTAAAATTCACAAAGTTGGTGCCCCCCTGAGGCCCATTGTAAACATTATTGGGGCTCCTACTTATGAATTAGCCAAATTTGTGGCTAACACCTTGGCACCTCTAGTTGGCAAAACCAGGTCATTCATCAAAGACTCCAAGCATTACGTGGATTTCATCAAAAAAGCTAGTCTTGAACCTGGTGACAAAATAGTTATCTTCGATGTGGTCCAACTCTTTAAAAAAATCCCCTTAGATGAAGTTGTCGAGGTCATTAAAGAAGTCGCAGATCCCCAGACTGCAAAGCTCGCTGAAATATGTCTACGCTCCACTTTCTTCACATTCCAAGGGGAGATTTTCGAACATACATCAGGGGTAGCTATGAGATCACCTTTATCCCCCATAGTGGCTAATCTCTTCATGGAGAGATTTGAAAAGAAAGCCCTGGAATCATACCCATTATATCCAAAATTCTGGATTAGATTCGTGGATGACACTAGTGTCGATTGGCCTCATGGGGATGAATGTTGAACCCTTAGTTAAACTGAGAGGGGGGGGTGAATCAGTTTAACACATACATGTACTTTTAAAACTTTTCTCTTAAAACTTATTTACACCTTTACTTCATGATCAACTTAATATGTGAGCAATCTTTATTAGTGAGCAGCAAGTATCAAATAGATTTGTTAATGTAACAGCAGTCTTAATATGTGAGCAACAAGTATTAAGCAGATTAGATAAACCACATCAACACATAGACATCATGCACAGAGACACCAGATGTAAGTGGAAACCCATGAAGGGAGAAAACCACGTCTTATTATTGTTGTGATGCAATGGCAAGCTCCAACTCCCTCTCTCCACTGATTTTCTGTAGGCACCAACCTACAGGAGGCTCCTACCTCAATTCTGCAAGCTACAACTTGCAAGGAAGCACCAACTCCCTTCAATTTTCTGCAGGCACCAACTTACAGGAGGCTTCAACCTCAATCAGCTACTACTGACAGCTATCAAGCTGCAACTTGATAGGGAAGCTCCAACTTCCGGAATTTATAAAACTGAATGTTTGCTGATTTATTTCAGATATCAGCTCTGTTCTATAGCTTCTTTTTCTACTCTTCTTCTCTTAATCTTCTCTGCTTTATTCTTATATATTCCTCATTCTCTATATTTGCTCTCTCACTCACTCCATCTTCTGAGCTTATCAAAATTGATATTATATATAGAAATTCTCACATGACTGTTTGTATTTCACAAGGAATTTGAAGTGAACAGTCATGACTCTTTGGCTTCTGTCTTCTTATTCTTTTTTCCAACTCATTTTTTTTGAATTACTACAATATGTACAAATTTCCATGCTACAGTGGGATTTTGTCTTTTCCTTAGGATACTTGCCTTTGCATCACAAACAATAAAAAATTAATTACAACATTTACATTCACATTTTCAATTACATATTTCAATTTCACCTCATTGTATGCAGATTTTGGCTTTACTGGATTTGTCTTTTCCTGCTGCTGTTAAGAACTTGTTCTGCATACCTTGGTTCACTGTAATTGTGTGCACCTGTGAATGTATACATGTCAAACCTGTAATCTATGTTTATCTCTGCATGTTCTCCTCTTCTTTTTCTTTTTCATAATTGCATTCAAGTTTCATGCCCAATCATTTCCCAAGTCCGGGCAATCTCACAATCTCTGCTTTGTTCTACGCTGACAGTTTCAATGCTTAAATCTGGAGTGTTAATTAATCAACCATGTTCCCAGTTTAGCTTACGTGGCTCTTAATCTTCTTTTTCATTTATTTATCACTTGACAAATAAATATATTCGCAACTTTCGAACTTAATTCTGGCTCCCAGCTTATATAAATTATTTTCGATCTTTAATTATGCCGCCCACCAACGTTCATACCTTCGTGACCTTATATTAACAATCTACGCCTTTTAAATGAATGACTTTATTATAAACGTTTGTCTTCGGGCCCCACCTATATAACCAATAGCCAATCAACCGCGCGCACCGTACCTGGCTTAACCTCCACACACCTTCGTTAAACTTCGAGCACGTTCTGCGAATGATCGTCGTCGGATATCAAGCCTCCAGATCAACGGTGTGTATCGATTTCGCTCGATGTCTTTAGTCGATTTATAACGCGCGAAGGCGCACTTTAACAGGCGGTTTTGGAATAGGTCCACAGGCCACGTGTCAACAATCCTGTGGAATCGCTGCCCATTCCTCTAATACCGCTTTCCGACGGATGGTGGTGCGAAAAAAACCACGGTTTCGCTCCAACCCACCGTTACTGTTCACTAGTCTCGGTTCCGCTTCTTTCCTTCGCTCCAGGTTCCAGTCCTCCACGATTTCAATTATATATACTTTGTTATGACTATGGTTCCGCCTCCATTCATACTGCGCATTTGACTATGGTTCCATCTATTCTCATACAGAAGTTTATTATGCATTTCTTATAAATACTCTGCTACAGGGTCTCATCCATACAGAATTCTCGTCACGGAATTCTATGCTACATTATCATACACTCTTCTTCCTGAATATACAGGCAGATTCTTAGCTTGATTTACAGGGTCCGGATTCTACAAGAGCTTAAGGGAATTTTACGCAGGAATTTCACCAATAAATGCACAATTACAAAGGTACTCTCCATACAGAATTTAACAACAAATGCACAGTTACACTGGGACCATTTCCTCATATGATTCGACCAAGAAGACATAAAGTCACACATGGAACTTATTCACAATTCTTCATAAACAGATATATGTTGCTTGTACAATTTCCTCTCTCCAGTTCTCGGACTCTCCTCTCCAGCCCTCTTCTGCCATTTAAGCAATACTCCAACTCATCCCCAAGTATATTAAGTCTTTACTACAGATTTAGTCTATCATTGATGGATAATTGCTCAATAATTCATCTGCAAACTGTATTAAACCCTTAATTCATAAATAAACCAATTCTGCTTCAATTCCTCTATTTCTTCTGCTGCCTCTGCTACTTATCTGTCTCTTTTGCCTTATGGATAGTTTGGGTGCTGCTCCTGTCTTTACCTTTGCCACATTGCCTCATTGCCTTATTTCCATATTGCCATTAATGACAATATTTCCAACAGTCTCCCCCTTTGGCATTGATGGAAATAACCTCTGTTTTCTTTTAGAAGCCCATTTTGCTTTTCCTCCCCCTTTGACAACAATGGCAAAGGGTTGCTCATTTCCCAGTTTGCTTTCTGCATTTCCTCTCTCTGAGTAATGTTTAGACCCTCTTCTGCTGACTTTGTACCATGCTGCTCCATAGTGATGTATAAGACTTGTTGAGGGAACACTTTGAGGATAATCGGATTTGAATAAACACTGTAAATTGATACAGTTCTTTCACTTATAAAGAGCTAAAAGTGAGAATAATGATACTTCATAGAATACAGTTTATCAGCTTTATCTAGTCAGAGATGTATGATTGGATTCAGCAACTAAAAAACTGAGAGGCTTCAAATGATAATCACTACTCGTCTTTTATGTTTCAGATTCTTAATATAGTGTTTCAGAACACAATATTGATCCTTTTGCTCTGTAATTGACCTTTTGATGCTTGAATAATGCAGATAACTCTAGGATAATAACTTGGTGTTCTTTTTCCTTAAACCTTTGATCCTGAGGACCTGATTCATGCTTTCCTTGCTGGCTGTTCTCCCCCTGGAATGATATTTTTCGTTTTTGTTCTCCCCTTGAAATTGTGCTTTCTCTTTATATCAGAGAGTAGCATCTGCAGATACTACCCCTAGTTTATCTCTCAAATATTGAAATGGTTCTCTAGCAAGAGGTTTGGTAAATATATCTGTTGTCTGTTCTTTTGTTGCTACATATTCCAGCTTTACTATCTTCTGAGTCACTTGTTCTCGGAGGAAATGATACTTGATTGGAATATGTTTAGTTTTTGAGTGAAGTACAGGATTTTTAGATATACTTATAGCACTTGTATTATCACATTTGATTGAGATAGGTTCATCAATGCTTACCTTCATGTCTTGAAGAGTTTGCTTCATCCACATGACTTGTGTACAACATGATGCTGCTGCTATATATTCTGCTTCAGCTGTAGACAGAGAGATGGATGTTTGTTTCTTTCTTAACCATGCCACCAGACTTTCTCCTAGATAGAAAGCACCTCCACTTGTACTTTTCCTGTCATCTACACAGTTGGCCCAATCTGCATCTGTGTATGCTGTTAAAGTGAAGTTTTTGGTTTTAGGATAACAAAGTCCATATTGTGTTGTTCCTTGTAGATATGTGAGTATTCTTTTTACTGCCAGAAGATGGTTTTGTTTAGGTGCTGCTTGATATCTAGCCACTAGTCCTACTGCTAGCATGATGTCTGGTCTTGATGCAGTAAGATATAATAGACTTCCAATCATGGATTTGTAGAGTTTTTGATCTATATCAGCAGACCCATCATCAACACATAGCTTGCAACCTGTAGTCATGGGAGTTGACACAGATTTGCATTCCTCCATTTTGAACTTTTTCAGCATTTTCTTTAAGTATTTTTCTTGTGAGATGAATGTACCTGTGCTCCTTTGCTGAATTTGAAGTCCTAAATAGAAATTGAGCTCTCCAATCATGGACATTTCAAACTCTGATTTCATCTCTTCTGCAAATCCTTTTGCTAGCTCATCTCTGTTGCTTCCAAACATAATGTCATCAACATATACAACAACAATCAGGAGTTCATTTTCATGGGCTTTTATGTATAGATTGTTGTCTACTCCACCTCTCTTAAAGCCTTTTTTTTGCAAATATTTATCTAGTCTTGAGTACCAAGCACGAGGAGCCTGTTTCAGTCCATAAAGAGCCTTCTTCAGTCTGCATACATAGTCTTCTTTGTCTGTTAATGAGAAGCCTTCTGGTTGTTCCATGTAGACTTCTTCTTCTAAGTCTCCATTCAGAAATGCATATTTTACATCCATTTGATATACCTTGAAGTTTTGGTAGCATGCAAATGCTAGGAACATTCTGATAGCTTCCATTCTGGCTACAGGGGCAAATGTTTCATCGTAGTCAAGTCCTTCAATTTGTGAGTATCCTTTGCAGACAAGTCTAGCTTTATTCCTGATTACTTGTCCTTCTTCATTCATTTTATTTTTGAATACCCATTTTGAGCCTATGACATTTTTCTCAATTGGTCTAGGAACTAGTTCCCAGGTATTGTTCTTCTCAATTTGGTCCAATTCTTCATTCATTGCTTTTACCCAATACTTGTCCTTGTTGGCTTCTTCAAACTTCTTTGGCTCTATTTGTGATAACATTGCTATGTATACTTCTTTTGTCTGTTCAGCCTTCCAAACATAATGTCATCAACATATACTACAACAATCAGGAGTTCATTTTCATGGGCTTTTATGTATAGATTGTTGTATACTCCACCTCTCTTAAAGCCTTGTTTTTGCAAATATTTATCCAGTCTTGAGTACCAAGCACGAGGAGCCTGTTTCAGTCCATATAGGGCTTTCTTCAGTCTGCATACATAGTCTTCTTTGTCTGTCAGTGAGAAGCCTTCTGGTTGTTCCATGTACACTTCTTCTTCAAGTTCTCCATTAAGAAAAGCAGACTTTACATCCATTTGATATACCTTGAAGTTTTGGTAGCATGCAAATGCCAGGAACATTCTGATAGCTTCCATTCTGGCTACAGGGGCAAATGTTTCTTCATAATCAAGTCCTTCAATTTGTGAGTATCCTTTGCAGACCAGCCTTGCCTTATTCCTGATTACTTGTCCTTGCTTATTCATTTTGTTTTTGAATACCCATTTTGAACCAATGATATTCTTCTCAATTGGTCTAGGAACTAGTTCCCAAGTATTTTTCTTCTCAATTTGGTCCAATTATTCATTCATTGCTTT